>VDFB02271358.1:135639292-135820385 GCA_007258455.2 Sequoia sempervirens | reverse complement strand
TAATGATAAAGGTGATCATTAATCAAACCGTAGTTAGGAACACTCTCATAGACAATGGAGTGGGTCTTTAAGTTTGTAGCATTGACATACTAGATAAAATTGGTGTGGAGAAGAGGCTTATTCAACTTAATGATGTTAATATTTATGGCTTTGACAATGTTAATAGGCAACCATTAGGAATTATCACATTACCTATTGAGGTCAGACTTGTATTTTTTCCTTCCCCTATCCATATCATGCCAAGACCTCTTTCATACAACTTTCTCCTAGGGAGACCATGGATTCATGCTATGAAAGGAGTCTCATCTACTCTTCACCATGTGATGAAATATGAATACAACAACACAATATACATGGTTGAAGCAGAAGAACGAAGTTATAAATCAGAAGTTAAACATGGTCATAACACTTCCAAATACCCTAATACTTTCATTCCAACCTCAAAAGTAGAACCTATACAAGTTGATTTTAATCCTAATTTACTTTCACCTACAACAAAACTCTTTAGTGATAATTGAGGGTCATTATATTTTACACCTAGTTTCAATGAAGACTCCAAAATCTCACCCTCAAAGTCCCAAGAGTCATATACAAACAATTCATTTTCAGACATATGTCTTAGTGATGATTGGGGTTCATTATATTTTACACCTCCTTTATGGGAGAGTACAAAATCTCACAATCTACACATAAACATCTTTGTGTTTCATTTACCCAACTTGGTTCTATGTCAACAACATCAACCCATGGTGGTGATTGGGGCTCTTTAACTCCCATCCCTCATGAGAGGAAGATGTGTAACTTTAAGAAACCCGAAAAGGATTTGTGTTCTCATGAAGAAGCCAATCCTTCTCAAAATTATAAACCCTCCTCATCCAAGTTGGAAGAATGTTATGGCCTTGGATACAAACTCCTTTCTAAACATGGATACAATGATAGAGAACAAGTGAAGTCTATCCCATACTCTTTCAAGAAAGATCTAGGTTTACCACTTTTATCTCCATCTTCATCTAAGGCCTTATCATCTATTATGTGTATGGCATCTTGTGCTAAGAAAGAAATATCCCCTACAGTTGATCAAGAGAGTATCTTATAGAGACTCCTCCAAGATCGTCTGATATCTCTCCCTCCAAGAACACAAAATGAATTTTACAACAAGAGTTCATTTTGTGCATATCATAGAGTTCCTAGTCATTCTACTAATGAACATGAGGCTTTAAGTGATAAAATTCAACATCTTAAGGATTGTGGTGCTCTTCCTTGTGTTGAAGCACTTAGTTCCTCTAATTGATACCGATTTTCATTCTATCATGTTTCTCATCAATTATCCTGACTCATCCTTATCCTACACTTAGTGGGGACAAGGGGTTAGGTAGCCTTATCCTAGTTCAGCACTTGATGTTGTCCCTTTGGCTAGTTATCCACCTTTCATATATACTAAGCAAGATTGGGATGCATATGACCTTCTATAGGTTGAATCACATGTTCCTTACTAGTCTTTTGCTTTGTTTTCCTTTGCATGTTTCTTTGTGTGATTGCATGTGTGTAATGTGATCCCTCATACTATTATATTTGATGTATCTCTCTTCATGTGCATTCCTCTATATGTACATACATTCTTCTATATGTCGTAAACATTTATCTTTTATTTTGTCTTGTGTTTTCCTTTCGAGGATGATGCAAGGCATCGAGAAATTTAGGTCTCTTCCATGTTGACCTAAAAGCTTTTTCTTTGATTTCACTCTTTGTGTGTCATTCTTCGTATTTTACGAGTATTTTGGGAATGATGACGTTTCTAAGTTGTATAAAAACATTGTAGCAAAGATATATTGACCCTAAATCCATGGATCCATTTTGTGTTTTTGGATTTTATTTTGGGGGCAACCCCTTTTCATGATGTAGCTTCATTTGGAAACATATGACTTGGCATAAGGCTTTTCGAGTAAGCTCTCATGTCTTCTTTATGGTTAGCATAAACTATTTGCTACTTTAAAGTTATTGATCATAGCAATGGTATAGAAATTCCTTTAAAGTGGGGGCATACATTAGCATTATTATTGTAGAAATTTTTGACACTCATGTTTCTTTGTGTGATTTCTTACTTCTTGTGATGAGTCATTTTCTTCTTGGTTTCATTAGGTTTGATGTCCTCTAAGAGCGTGATATTTCTTAGTATACAACTTTCCTCTTAGTGGTGATGCTACACATTGCATTCCCTAAGTTGTGAATCTTTTATCTTGGGCTTATCCTCTCTTGGAGACATTAGGCACAATGATACCTAAGAAGAAGACCTTACATGAACTAAGCAAGATCCCTTTGAACAAACCCTATATATACTATGTATAAGTGTTTAGTATAATACAACTTTTTAACCTTGTGAAGCTCAAACTCATCCCCATAAGGCCACCAAGCATAATGCACCTTGCTTTCCAATAGAGCCTTCCCCTTGTTCATAGTGTGCTTAGCATAACACATCATGTTAGGTCCTATGAAGCTCAAAACCAAAAAGTGTGTGTGGCACCCTATCAAAATTGTCAGAGGGATAGCTTCGATATGGTAAGTACAGTGAGAGCCTAGAAAGAGGCATGAATTTCTCACTGAGCCAATTTCTTGGGGGCTCACCTAGTGAACAACCTGAGGTTCCATTAGCCCATGTGAGCGTATGTATCATTTGAATAGTGGATGTCGAGTTCTGCTTGTGAACATGTAGGACAAACAATCACATTCCACATCACATTGGGACAGTAGAAGCTTGATCCACCCCTTCCTTGAGTAAACATCCATGTTCCAGATCACCAACCTCTTCTTCTAGGCTTTGATGTTTTATGATTGAGTGTCTTTGTCATTGTTGCAAACATATGTGTCTTGAATGTATACTTTAGTGTGAGTTTGGCATGGGGTCATACTCTCACTAAAGTGGGGTCTAAATGTAGTGTAAGAAAAGGTATCCCTTTTTCACACTTAATTTGGGAATTAATAATAAATAAAATGAACTAAATTATGCCTTTAGTGTTGTAATATGTATTTTACATATTCACATTAAGTTTAGGGCCCTATAAATAAAATGGACTTAATGGTGCCTTATTTATGGTGTTGTAAGGTGTATATTTACACTTTCACACAAATCTAGGGCTTTATTAATTAATTTAGGTTAGTTATTCCTTAATTGGTCCCTTCAATTCAAATCCAAGCCTAATTAATTCTAATTTATGAAGGGTAAAACCCGACATTCATTATTGCCATAACATAACACTTAACATTGGAGAATGTGTGTACTAGGTAAATGACCTAGGACCCATTCACCGAAGGGCGAATGGGTCCTCACTTAGGCCTAAGACCTAATTTTTAAATATGTTTTTGGCAGTATTTCAATGATTTCAAATGTGTATTCACATGTCGGCTTGTGTTATTTGAATTTCAGGAATTAATGTTAACATATGTATAAATAAGAGGTCATTTCACTATGCTTCACCTAGTGATTTTTCATGAGCACCTAGAAGATTTCAAGCAAGCTAAGAGTACTTTCAAGAGAGAATTATAGGAGCATTTCAAGGCATTCAAGAGAAAATTTGTAGAAGAATTATTGCAACAATCAAGATCCATTATCATGTAAAATTCTTCTTACATCATGCATGATATTTGAGTTAATATGTTGATGTAGTGTTCAAGATCCATTCAAGAATTCAAAGGCACTGTTTCAAATCAAGTTCCATGATCAAGATCCACATCCATTGAAGCCATTACATGCTAGTTGCAACCCTCCATTATCAAAGGTTCAAACAAGGGTTTGGTGAGTTGTGACATTGCATTTGTTCATTCATCATTCCTTCAAGTTATTTCATTTCATTACAAGGTTTAATTACCAAAATGGGGTTTGACCAAGGAAAAACCCCATTCACCTAACAATACAAAAATTTTCTCTCTTGATGTGTGTTTGCATATTTTAGGTGGAAGATCTATTGAAGAAGCAAAATTGCAAAGTTTTCAAAGTTGAATTTGTTGTCACCATTCTTGCAATTTCACGGAAACTGACCTACAAATTTATTTTCGGCTTTCTCATTGTGAGATTTAGGGATTTGGGAGTGCAGACACAATAGAACAAAGCCCAAAAACAAATTTTCAGGAGCCCTATCAAGGACCCATTCACCATAGGGTGAATGAGTCCTTAGTTAGCTTTGAAAAAACTCTTTTTGTGAGAGGTACACAAGATTTATCCCTTCCATATTCTCCATAAATTATGTAGGTTCCATTAGTATTATGTTTAATATGTTGAATCCACTTTATAGATCACAATTTGGAGTTTATTTACTATTTTTAATCTATCTCCCCAAAGTGTTGTTTTATCAGGACCCCCATCCTTGCATAAAAGGGAAATTTGTAGATTCACATTTTGAATTGATTCACCTTGAGGTTGATAGTCATTTTATTGTGAGGATCTCATTTCCTAATGAAATTAGAGAATTAGGACCCCTTTTCCCTCTTTGGATCCACTTTTCCATTTTGGGAAATTCCCCTATCCTATTTTTCTATGTTTCACCTTTAACCTTAAAGCCTTAAACCCTCAACCCTTAAACTCTAATCCCTCAAACCTCAACCCTAAAGCCTATCCCTAAAGCCTCAACCCCCAACCCTTAAACCTTAAACCCTAAACCCTATCCCTAAACCCTCTACCCTCGACACTATACCTTAAACCCTAATCCCTCAACCCTCTACCCTCGACACTATACCTTAAACCCTAATCCCTCAACCCTTAAACCCTTAACCCTTAAACCCTTAAACACTCAAACCTTAAACCCTTAAACCCTAAAATCTCAACCCCTAGATACCCTTAAACCCTATACCCTATACACTTAACCTTGGACACTCAAGCTTGAACATTATCCCCCAACTTTCAAACCTCTACCCTATACCCTATACCCTCAACCCTATACTTATGCCCTAAACCCCCATACCTCATCCATATGCCTTATATCGTCAACCTTAAACCCTAAACCCTATATCTTAGACATTCAACCTTGAACATTATCCCTCAACTGTAAACTCTCAACCCTCTACCCTATACCCTCAACCATATACTTAATCCCTAATCCCTTAATCCTCAGCCCTATACCTTAAACCTTGAAGCCTACACCTACAAACCCTCATCCCTATACCCTATAACCTCACCCTTATACCCTAAACCTTGAATATTATGCCTCAACCCTATACTTAAAACCTAAAGAATACGCTCTCAACCCAAGTCACCCTATGCCTTATATACCCTCAATCCATATCATAAACCCTAATCCCTATACCTTACACACTTAATCTTATCCCTCAACTATAACCCTCAACCCTCTACCCTCTACCCTCTACCTATTACTTAAGTCCTAATCCCTCAACTATCAACCCTATACCTTAAACACTAAAAACAAAAACCTCAACCCTAAAAACTATACCCTTAGGTCATATATACCCTAAACCCAAAACCCTTACATACATACATATAAGCATACATAAATACACACAAGCACACACACACACACACATGTATATAAATACGTACATACATACATACATACATACATACATATAATCATACATACATACATATAGACATACATACACACATACATGCATACAAGCATGCATGCATATATACATACATACAAGCATGGATACATACATACACACATACATACATACATACATACACACATATGAGCATGCATACATACATTCATATATACAGGCATACATACATACATACATATATACATACAAGAATACATACAATCAGGCATACATACATACATACATACATAAATATAAATATATATACAAACATACATACATCAAACATACTTAATAAACTTGAACATAAAACATTCGTAGCAAGATATAATGCGAGCGTGTTATAATGCACTCAAGTTATGTCAAACTTGATAAACATGCAACAAACTTTTGTAAAAGAGAAAAAAATGCAAAGCAAAACATAACGCAAGCGTGTTATAACGCGCTCATGTTATATGTTGATTTGGGAATACCCAAGAATTAGACTTGGGATTTGCTTTGGATTTCCAACCCAAAGGCTTGGAGTGCCTTCCCAATGTCCAAAGACGTGTTTTTGCATATTCTACAAGATTTCACATAATCCCTTTCGTGCTAACCGTTAGGTTTGCACGTGTTTCAAGGTCAAAAAAATTGAACACTTGGGTAATGTTAGGCTTTCTCTTAGCTATTTAACGATGTAATTTTATCACATTTTGACAATGTTAAGCCTTTCATCTTTAATTTCTTTTATTTGTGTGTCCGTTTTTTGGTAAAAACTAGTGTTTGGTATTTTTTAGTTTATAATTTAACTGTTTCATTGAAATTTCAAATAAATTACATTTTTATAAACTAGACTCCATTCTACACATATTAAAAAAATGATTTTCAATTAGTTTTAAAAATTTATAGGGGTAGCACGGCCAAAATTCTATTTTTCAAGATGTGTCCACTTTGAAAATCAGTAAAAAATCAAATATTCATTAAAAAATTATTAGAAAAATCGGGCATAAACTACATGTTGTTAGCTAATTTCTCACTGAAGTGATTTTAAAAATACCAAAAAAAAAATTTAACCTTTTGAGGGAGCCACAAAACATGCTATGTTATGTTTTTTTGACAAAAACAACACCAATTTTTGTGGCTCCCTCTTTTGAACCTCTTAATCTATACCATTTAAAAAAAAAAAATAGTTTAGAAAGTAGACTCAGAGCACTACAAACATTTTTTTTGTTGCATCTTAAAATTTTGAGTGTAACTATGCTCAATTTATCATCCAAGGTCAGTATTTTCTTATTTCAAAAAAAAGTGGCCACTTAAGACCACTTTTTGGCCCCCCATCTTCCTTCACTTTCCCGACTATTGATTCTCACTTCTCCCAACCTCCGCGATGATTGTAATATCTTGGAATGTTAGGGGTATGAATAACATCCCTAGAGAAAAGGCTATTTATGAGTTGATTCAGGTTCACTCTCCTGATATGGTTTTCCTCTAGGAGACTAAATTTTTTGTGTAAAGTATGATGAATTTGGCTTCTAATGTTTGGGGTAGAGGCATGTGCCAGTGTGTGGGGGTGCAAGGCAGCTCTAGGGGACTTTCTTGCTTATGGGATCCGCATAGAGTCATTCCTATTTGGTGGATCTCCTGTAGGTACTCTATTTCTCTTGTTGCTTTTAGTCTGGAGTCTAATGAGAGAGTCCTTTTCTTGAATATTTATGCTCCTACTGATTTCCTTGGTAAGACACATTTATGGTCTCATGTTAGATACTTGCTTTCTTTGGAGCCTTTTCTTCTTTGGATTCTAGTAGGTGATTTCAATGTTATTTCCTCTTTGGATGATAAAAGGGGTGGTACTACCTGTTTGGACCCCTCCTCGGATCTCCTTAGGGGAAATGTGGCTTTTTGAACTTGGTGGATATCAAATCCTTTGAATGGTATGTTTACCTGGAACAACAAGAGGATTGGTGTTGATGCCATCTTGAAAAGATTAGACAGGTTTCTAGTGTCCAACTTTTGGGTCAAGGTGATAAATGGGTGACTAACTCAGAGATTTTGGATTGGTGAGGCTCAGACCATTGGTTGATCATACTCTTTACTAGTTTTTCTAGATACTCTAAAAAGCAGTCTTTTAGATTTTAACTTATGTGGTTGTGGGATGCGTCTCTCCATGATCTTGTTCCTAGCTAGTGGAGGTCTAGGAAGCTGTATTTTGACATCGTTATGTATTCCTTCTTCAAGAGGCTTCAATATATCAAGTATATGTTGAAACGTTGGAATATACACCATTTTGGCAATGTCTTCTAGGCTAAGCAGACTGCTCATGATCATTTGGATGCCCTTACTCAATAGATCTAGTTAGAACAACTTTCTGAGGAGTTGAGTATTTTGGAAGTTGCAGTGGTGAAGGATGTAGAGGAATGGGAGCTTCCTGAGCAATTTTTTTGTAAGAAAAAGTCTTGCATTGATTGGCTCTAAGAAGGGGGAAAAAATACTACATTTTTTCACAATTCAATTAGAGACAAAAGATAGGATAATATCATTTATTCCCTCAGGTCCCCAAAAGGGGGTCTCTTGTGTTTCTCTACTGAGATTTCACAAGAGTATGTTAGGTTTTTTTTTCTTTTTTTTCTAATGCCTCCCTTCCTATTGGGGAAGAGGAGGCTACAATCTTAGCTTGCATCCCTCCATTGGTGAATGGTGAAATGAATGTTTATCTTCTCAAACTGGTCTCCTTATTAGAGCTGGAGGTTATTGTGTTTTAGTTGAAGAAAGGTAAAGCTCTTGGTCTTGATGGATTTTTGATTGAGTTCTTTCAGGATTTTTGGGAGGTTATTAAGCTTGACCTTATCAAGGTTGTTCAGGTTTCCCAGAAGAACAAACAAATGCTAAGAGCCATCAATGCCATCTTTCTAGATCTTATCCCTAAGTGGGAGGGTGCTAATTCCTTGGATCTCTTTCGACCAATTGCACTCTGTAATGTTGTGTATAAAATAATTACTAAACTGATTGTTGAAAGCCTGAAGTCGTGGTTAAAAAGGTTTATTTCTAAGGAACAAGGTGGATTTGTGGTTAACAAGCAGATTCTCGATGGTGTCGTTATTGTGACAAAGACTGTGCACTCCATGGCCTCTTCCAAAGAGAAGGCTATGCTTATTAAGTTGGGCATGGCCAAGGCCTATGATCACGTCAAATGGGATTTTATTTCCAAGATTTTAGGGGCTTTTGTATGGATTATGAGTTGTGGCACTTCCTCCTCATTCTCTGTGTTGGTCAATGGGGAGCCTTATGAGAATTTTGAGGCATCTAGAGGCCTTTGGAAAGGGGATCCTTTATCCCCATACTTATTTATCTTGATGGTTGAGGGGCTTGGGAGATTTATTAAATATCATGTCGATCTTGGTCTTATTAAGGGTTGGTGCTAGGATAATAATTTTCCCTCCCAATCCCATCTTCAATTTGTGGATGACACAACTCTGATGGGATTAGCCAGAGTGGATGAAGTGATCAATTTGAGGAATGCCCTAGACTATTATTTGGCTACTTCAGGACAAAGAATCAATGAGGAAAAATCCTTTATTTATTTCTTCAACACTCCTAATCTTATTCAATGAAGAATTACTAGGATTCTCAAATTCCAGATTGGTTTGCTTACCTTTGTTTATCTCGATATTCCTCTTGTTGTTTGCACGCTTCCAAGGTTGTTCTGGTAGGATGTTATTGACAAGTTCCATAAAAAATTCAGTCATTAGATGTGCAGGTGGCTCTCTACTGCTGGTAGAGTGACTATTTTGAAGTTTATGGTTCAGGATCTCTCATTGTACATGTGATTTGTGTTATCTACCCTTGCTAGTTTTTTCAAACTCTGAGAGTATTTTCCATTAGTTTCTTTGGTCTTGTAACCTCCTCTTGAGGAAATGGAGTCTTGTTAAGTGAGATGATGCATGTTAGCAAAAGCAGGAAGGTGGTCTTGGGTTGCATTGGCCTGATTTGAATGGGAAAGCTTTGGTAGGAAGCTTTACTAGCGATGGTGTTCTCAACAATATCAAACTTGGGATAATGTCCTTACCTCAAAGTATCTTTTGGGTATGGAGGGAGTGGATGTGCCTAGATACAACCTTATGGGTAAAGGTTCTATGGTGTAGAGTACTCTCAAAAGGGGAGCTGAGCTGATTAAACAAGGGTTGTTCTGTATTTGTGACAGTGGATTTGATGCTCTCTTTTTTGCATTGATTCTTGGGACAAACACCCTCCTATTATGTCAACACACCCTCATTTGCAGGATTTATGTAGGAATTTTTTGGAGGATAGATAGATTCATGTGGTGGATTTTAAAATCCCATATGCTCTAGCTCAGTCTAATATATACAGGTGGAAGGACCCACATGAGTGGCCTCTAGGGGGATCAATGGAGGAACGTCAAGAGCTCACCTGCATTTTGGCTGGTAGGATTTGCATCTAGGGAGGGATATTCTAGCTTGAGGTCATGACCGGAATGGAAAATTCTATGTTTCCTCTATATATCAGGTGTTGGATAAGCATATTTTTGGGTGTACGGGGGTCCCCTAGTGGAAATAGATCTAGAATCAATTCTCTTGGCCTTAGTGCAATTTCTTCTATTGGATAGTGACTCATAATAGGTGCCCGACTTGGGAGAATCTTAGGAAGCATGGTTTTCAGGGCCCCTCTATGTGCATCTTGTGCTTTAATAGTGATGAGAACTCTTCTCATTTCTTCTTTCAGTGCTCTTTTGTTAAGATAATTTGGCATCTCTGGTGGTATGTTCGGAACCAACTATGTAGACATACCTCTTCTTTGGTTGATTTTTTGTTTAGGTTGGGGAGCTCTCCAACTAAGACTCCTTTCCTCCACATAGCTTGGGCTATTGGTCCCATCTTAAAATCATCTGGCATATCTGATTGTAAAACAACTGCAAGATCTTTTTGGATAAGAATATTAAGGTGCAATAGGTTTAGATGAGAATTTTGGGGGTTCTTCAGGATACTTTGGCAGCCAAGTGTAATCTTTCAGTCCCTATGGATCTTGGAGATACGAGAGTGGTTCAAAGTTTGGGGCTTTCAATTTGTGATAGGGGTGGGCCTAGGTTTGGTTTGGGTCAAAATGCTAGAGGGAAAGTTTTGAGAGATGGGCATTGGAGCCTGCCTCCTCTTGGTGTGTTGAAGATTAATACTGACGGTTCTTCTAGAGGTAATCCTAGTCATGCTGGGGTTGGTGGCATTGGTAGAGATAGTTTTGGAGTGGTTGTGTTCTTCTTCTCAAAGTATAGGAGCCAACATTCTAACAATTTCATGGAAGTTTTAGCTATTCTCTCAGCTTTGAAGAGAGATTATGCTCTTGGATGGAGAAGGATAATTTGTGAGTTTGATTCTCGGATCCTAATTGACTTGTTGAATAAGAGAGATTTAGAGGATGCAAACTGGCAGTTAGTTGTGGTGGTTAGACAAATCATCTCTCTAGGTGGTTTCCTAGACTCTATCACCTTCTTCCATATCCCATGAGAGTGGAATAAGGTGGCTTATGGCTTGGCCAAATGGGCATCTAAATCACCACCATTGATTTTATTTATATTCTAATGGTTAGGGTTGTATTCCATGGGTTAAAATTTACCCATAGAGTTACAATTTCCATCGAGCCCAAAATTGTATTTGGGTATTTGAAGATTTATAATATGATAGATGCGATTAAATTCCATGGGCCAAAATGTACCCACAAAGCTCCAATGCCCATGGGGCCTAAAATTACATTTTGTCATGTGAAATAGAACTCAACCTCTAGATTATAAATAAAATTAATAGTGGTCACAAATTGATTTAAAATATAATGGAATTAGGGAATTATAGAAATGAGCACTACACCTTAAACTAGTCAATCATTGCCACCCTTAGGCCCTTATATTTCTATAGGAATTTAAAAATTTAAAAATGAAGGATTTTCCATGGTAATTAATTCATTTTCCTATTTTTCAACAAGATTCACCAAGAGTTTCTACAAATTTCTAGTTATTTTTAAAAAATTGCTAATAAAATTAACATTTTGTCAAAAATGAAAGATTCACCAATAGAAATTAATATTTTTTTTCTAAAAAAGGAAAGATCCTCAAGGATTTATCTTTTTCATGGGGGGTTTCTTAAAGTTATCACTAGTCTTAAAACAATAAAAAATGGGACTTCAGTTTGGAGAGATGTATTAGTTGCTAAGTATGTGTTTTCTTAATGTCATTATTAGGATTATTGGGATTTGTATCATCAATATATTTTCCACATTGGCCCATTCGATTTTGGGTGTTTATAAATTCAACACAATAATTATACAACATTCATGCTAGATGTTGAAGAAAACTATCTATTCCATTTATAGATTTGGATGCAAGTCAACCTTTGGATTTTTTAGTTAATGGTAGTAGAATGAACAATATCATCTCCAAATTTACCATTACACACTTGAATTTTCTAACCATGCCTCATCCACAACCTTACAATGTATGATGGACTAGTTCTTATAGCACTAGAAAGAAACATGTCACGAATCAATATCATTTCTCATACGTTATTCATCCATTTTGTATCGATCTAGTATGTGACATTGTGCCAATTTATTCAAGTGATATAATTCTTTATAATCCCTAATTACATAATCTCTAAGGTATATTTACACAACCAATCCTTAGAGCATCAAAATATTAGTGATTGATAAGAGATATCAAATTCTTGAAGTGATTTCATAATTCAAATATGTTGTGTAGTTTCAACATTATATTGTTCTAAGGTGGTTGTCGAGCTGTGTGATTTAAAAAATGCACTTACCAAGAAGGACAACAAACCATCGGTAAAGACCAAAGGTAAGAAGGAGACTCCATTCAGGTTGAGATGTCGACTACAAACATTGAGGAAAAGAGCACCGAGGACTATGATTCTAAAGGGGATACCATTCTGGTGGCTACTGTGGATGTGGGGATTGAGGAAAAGAGCACCGAGGACTATGATTCTAAAGGGGATACCATTGTGGTGGCTACTGTGGATGTGGGGATGGATCAAACCAACGTTAGGAGGTTCCATAGGCTAGCTAAAAGCAAGATGGAGGTTTCAATGGAAAATATATCCAGTAGCTCGAAGGAGAGTGGTGATAAAGAGGGGCAGACTAGCGACAAAGAGGAGTGCAATAAGGACACTGTCGAGGAAACATACGCTTTTGTTGAAGGACCCAGCCACTTCTCGGGTATGAAGAAAATGATCAATGTGTACTCCACCACCCAGTCTTCAGACCCAATGGCTAGTGAGGAAGAGACTATTAAGAGGACAAAGAACATGAGAGAGGACTTCAATAAGTTGTAGGCACGGGTGAAAAAGCTGGAACATAAGTTCATTCGGTTGACATGATTCACCATTAAGATCATTCACAGGTCTGCTACCACTCTCTCAGAGGTTCTAAAGGAAGAGGTGGAGAAGGAAAAAGTGGTAGAGGGACTTAATTGGTTGGGTGAGGATGTGCTAAATCTTCTCTTTGAGAAGTGGGATGGGAATACTATGTAATGTGTGGGTCTGTATTTTGGGTTGTTGGTTTTCTCTTTATTGTCGGTCTGCTGTTCTTGTTTCTTTTGTTTTCTATTGTTACTATTATTTTGATGTAACTATGGAATTTGTCTCTTTTTGGCTCCTTGGGCTTGTTGTGTAAATGGTATTGCACCTTGTAAATGCAACTTATCTTATCAAAAATATTATATTGTACATAATTATATTTTTTTAGTAGAACTAAGACAATTATCTTTCAAGAAGGGGTGAATGATCTATGTGTTACTATACAAGTCCACGTGCCAACCTTAATCATCTACACCATAAGTTACCATCTCGTGCACAAATCCTCACTTCATGCACCACCTATGCAAGGCTAAAAACCATGTCACACCATGTGTGTAAAGCCTTGTTTCATGTGTCATCCACACATTCCTTAGAATCATGTCTTGCAACACAAAAGTTACTTCCAAGCTCTTGCAAAATTGATTACATCATATACCACTTACACAATGCCAAGGATCATGCCATATAGCTCCATAAACAACTTTTCTTGAGCTTTATACCACACTTGCACTTATACACTTTAAGATACACAGTTCACATAAATAAAAACAACATAAAATTTTATCCAACATCTCCAAGCATCACACAACAATCTAACATACCTTCTGGAGTTGTTTCATGATAGACCACTATTAACACATATAGTGGTTGAAATTCTAACAATTAGGAGATCTTCACAAACATGTAATCCATAAATATATCTTTGTAACATAAACAAAGAGGGAAGTTGAAGCATATACATAGGTAGATATAGGATAAATGTGAGAAACTAGATAACCATCCATTTTCCTCAAGAGCATGACATGCATATAGGACACCAGTTAAAAAAAGCTATGTTCTAATTCTCATAGTTTTCTCTATCTAAACCCTTATCTCCACATTAATTCTATGCACACATAGTAGATATAGATCCTTATCTAAAGCATTGCCCACTAGATATATAGATCGAAGGGAGTCTAAACCCTAAGTATATATGAAATAAAAACATTAGATCTATAAATTAGATATAAAAAGAAGGTCAAAACCCTAGTTATTTGATAAAATACTAGAGGGGTTAAAATTTCAGGTTCACCAAATGCATAGGAAAATGATTGATATCTTACATAGAGGTCCTAGGGAAAATCAATTAATTAACCTTGATAAATAAACACCCTAAGAATAAGAGTTAAGGCAACTAACTATTTAAAATAATACATTGAAATAATTATTTAAATAAATAAATAGTACATAGCTCTTGGTTTGATACCACTTTTATCCTATTAGATGTTCACAATTGACTTGTCATTATATCAAAATGCTAATAGATGTTATATATTTGGATTTTAATTACACCGAAGGCATCTCTTTATTTGAGAGTGTCGAGAAAATTTTGTCTGTCAATGGTTGAAAAGCCTTGACAACCCTTGCAATACAGTAAATGAATCTCAGTCGTTCATCATTTTCTGCCAATTTTCGGCTATTTTTTGCCACATTTTACTACTTTCCCCACCACTTATTATTGCTTTCCCCACCACTATTATTTTCCACTCCTCCAAACTTGTCCTCCCTAGTATTGACCTTTCATTCCTCCAATTTGGCGAACTACAACCTAAAAATATGGTTCCAGCGAGGGATTTAGAGTATGTTTATTAAGATGAAAATTATGAACAAGATCCTAATAAAGAGAACATTTAGGTTTTAACATTAAGGAATCCTTTATCCTACATAGTTAGGTATATATTAGCATAAGTAATAAATAACGTAAATTTTATATAATAAAATAATAATTATAAATATATAATTATTATTTTTAGACTACAGGAATCGGTCAGATACACATGGTAAACTGTTTTCTGTTTTCATGTGACTGGTGGCACTGGCACATCATGCCCTCTAGTACCATGGGGATGGTGGGGAGACTAGACCTTATGACCTCTTTCCTACAACAGGATGCTTTAGCCAATCAAGCTAGGCAAACCACCCCAATTATAAATATATAATTATTATTATATATTATATTCTCTAACAAAACTATTAATATATATATATATATATAACATTTTTATAATTACTAATTAATAATTATTATATTCTTATTTAATACAAAATATAATTAATATATTATATATTTTATATAATACACATTAAATTATATACAATATAATTATATTTATAAATATATGTCAATCGAGGATACTAGTATGGGTCGATTACGCTTGATCCATGAAGAATTGAAGCATAAACCTAAACATCATGAACTGTGAAAACATTTAAATGTCTATTCTAACCCATTTAAAACTTATCTCATTTTGGAATTGGTGTTGTGTTGATGTGGAACAACGACCCTTTCCCAATCTCGTGATCAGTGAGCTTGTTCCAATCGATTCTATTGAAGAGAATCAATGAAACTGTTGTGATATGTGGATGAAAACATGATGCAAGCTAAATTAACATGATGTAAAAGCTAATCTACCATGATTTTATGCTAAATGATTCAGATATGCAATTGCTAAGCTAATCTAAGTGGATTCTAAGCTAAAAGATTCAAACCCTAATTTATAAGCAAGTTAAAATAGACGCATGGAATCCATTAATGGAAGCTTAAAGCTAATATGCAACTAAAAATGAACTAAAATATGTTAAAAGTGAGTAAAGTATGAGTGTGAGTGTGAATGAATTCAACATATGTTTGCAATTGAAATATGGATCCATTTGTCTTCAAATAGTGTTCTATTTATAGGAAAGCAAATGAGAAATGAAGGGTTGAGATTGAAAAAGCTAATCAATGGTCAAGGATGGAGGAAATTAGAGGCATGGATCATGGATTCTCATCAATGGGTGAGAATGCAAGATGAGATTTAATCAAGGGTTCTCATTCCTTCCAAACAAACACACTTTTGACTTGTTTAAGAGGTCAAAGGTTAACTTGCTCAAGAGGTTTCAAGCTATCTTGCTCAAGAAGCCAAGTGAGAATATTCCCTTTTTTTAAATAATTGGAGAAAAGAGAATATTCTTTGGAATATTCTCATGGGTGAGGGAAAAGGATATTTAGTTAATTAAAACTAAATTAAAATGTGCAAAGGAGGAATATTCCCTTGGAATATTCCTTTGCAAGTGGGAGGAATTAGATTAATTAGATAATTGCTAATTAAACAATGTTAATCATACAATTAGGGGATTTAGAGGAATTTAGATGATATTCATTAAATTAAATGATTTAATGAATGGGGAAAGGTGAAATGACATTTAATTAAATAACTTAGGGTTATTTAATTAAATAAGAAGACTTAGGGAATTAAATTAAATAGTTTGATTTATTTAATTTAATGAGATGAAATGTTAGAGTGAAAGGGGGTGAATTAACCCGATTTGATGAATTAGGTTAAATAGATGAAAATGAGGCAATTAATTAATTAGCTAGGATAATTCAATTAATTAAGCGAAAATAAGATGGGTTTGAGAACGAAATGATGTTAGTATACCTGATTCGAGTGCATGATATTATTCAAGACATTTTTTCAGTGTCTACATTTTGCCCCTTTTTGAAGTGAGGTACTTGCTGCTTCAGTTCAAAGACTGATGCTCTTTGAATGAAAATTGTTGCTTAAATAAATAACTAATTTTTTAGATGCCCCAACGAAAGGATTAAGCTGATTCCCTGCCCCCTTGAGAAATTGGGCAAAAATTTTGAATTTTGGGTTGATTTCTCGATAAAGGTGAAAAGCTGCCCCAGGGGTCCAGAAAAGCTTCAAGATGCAAGAAATATGCCAAAAACATGAAAAACGATGCAAAATAAGGTTCAATTTGGAAAAATTAGTGAAAATGATGATAAACCCTAGCTTTAAGGTTAAATTAGGGCAAAAAACCCTAATATTCTAGCATAAACAAGCCAAGAAGGGTCACTTTCAATCATTTGTGCATTCACACCTTAAGGAATTCTTACAAATTGAGCTCTAACCCTCTGACGAAATGGCGCAACAAGAGCTCCCACGACACATTTCCGACTGGGTTCAAGAGTACTAGTGGATTCCAGGCTTAGGACCACCAGTATGTAACTCAAAATTTGATTTTAAATTTGACTTTTTGATGCATTTATTGCGCTTTGAAATTTAAACTTTGGCAGCGATGCTAAAATTAGAATCGGTGACGCTAAAATGATTTTTAGTGACACATATGTGTATTGCGACACAATTCACAATTTAGAATTAGGGTTTCCAATTTTAAATTGTGACGCATATGTTTATAGTGACACACTTCTCGATTTGAAAATTAGGGTTAGGGTTTCCAAAGTTTAAACCATGACGCATATGTTTATAGCAACGTGATTGGCGATTTGCAATTTCAATGCATTCAGGCCACACAATTTGGAATTTGAAATATAGTGATGCTATCGTAAATAGAGACGCTATTGTCATTTTGGAGCCAAAAATTCCAAACTAAGTCAAATTTTATCGAATTTTAACATTGTGTACTTCGTGGGTGAAAGAGGTCATTCAACCCTTGATGTCTCATGAGCATCGGCCCACAGTTTTGGAGAGACTAGGTGATTTATTCGAGTTGCGAAAGGAGCACTTGGGGGAGATCAGCTTATGGTACATTGCATACACACCCATCATTTGAACACATCTGGCTATGATGATTGTGTTGTGCAAGCGATGGCACAGTGAGACTTCACTGCTCCACCTTCCTACAGGTGAGGGGATAGTGACTTTAGAGGATGTATGGTAGATTATGCATTTGTCGATACATGGCAAGCATGTGATATACGATGTTGACGTTGGATACGATTGCTACCACGCAGTGATGGAGATGGAGGCCATTGTTCTAGTCACTTTGCATATTGACCTCAAGGCATACAAAGGTCATGTGCCCACTTTTAGGTTGATTATTGCGGCCATCATTTTCAGTTTGGTCGCTTTTGATTGACAGAGCAGAGGATTTAGCCCAAGATGAGGCTTAGCATGGCACATGATGCCCCATAGGAGGACATTATTTGCATGGGGGTTGGTGATGTTGGCCTCATTATATCATGATATGCATGACTTTGTCTACTACGATGGCAAAGTTATTGGCATAGGGGTGACCTTGCTTCATATTTGGGCTTGGGAGAATATTTTTGTGCTTCGATCAATCATGCAGATGGTCGATGTTGAGCTAGATGATCTTGCAGTTTGGTGATCCAGAGGCGCCATTACCATACGACACACAGGGCAGCTTGGGCTTCCGTACTAGCAATAGGTATTGGATGATATGAAAGTGTTTAGATGGTGACCCTGGCTATAGATGCTAGTGTGGTATGATGATGTGCAACAACTGTTCTTCACCAAAAAGAGCACACTATCATAGAGAGATATCTACCAAACAAGGTGGCACGACAGTTTGACAAGCAATAGGCTAGGCCAAACAATGCATACAGGGCCATCTTTGCCAAATCAGCTCAATAGTTTCCCATGTGGGGGCCTATGATCCCAACTCCAGAGGTAGTTAAGGTCTTTCGGCAGTTGGTGGCACATCCATGAGATTACAATTAGGGTTAGGCAGTCGCACAAACAACACCTGCATATGATGCATGGTTTACACCTTTTTGCAAGTTGATATATCTAGTGGGTGCACCTCCACAAGGGAGATCATGAGGGAGGGGAGTAGGCAAGGGTAGAGGCAGGGGACAAGGTGTCCAGGATGGCCAGGATGGGAAAATCCCTGGGGCACCACTAGTGGGATAGTAGCCTCCATAATAGCCTCAGGTTTAGCAACAGCCAATGCAGTAGTAGCCAGTGCAGTCAATGCCACCAGATCCTTAAGACATACGGATTTAGCAAGTGCAGATTCTCACGGGTGAGTGGGATCAAGCCCACCAGCAGATTTTGGCGATCACTACTGAGTGGGACCAGGCCATATAGTAGGTTGTGGCCATTATGACGAAGAGAGATCATGCGAGGCAATAGGTACAAGCTGTGACTACTGAGAGAGATCAAGAGATCAGTCATCACCAATAGTTAAAGGTGATGACAATGGCCGCACAAGGTAGGACTATATCTGCCAAGCTGTACAAAGAGGCTATGACTGAGGCAACCTATTACAAGATGCATTATCACAAAGATGTTCTAGTGCCACTCAGACAACCTAACTACTCTCAGAGGAGTGATGCATGACCCAGGGCTGAGGATCAGCCAGAGAGATAGGCCAGAGAGGGGAGCAGCCATCAGGGCTAGCTCGATGGTACAAACTTCTTTTTTTTATTTTGTTGCCCCATTCTTTCACACAGATATACATTCATGGGATCTTTTTTGATAGCCTCATGGATATTGTATTTATGATTGATATACATACACTGATCCAGATATTGTACCATGACATTCATTTTTGATATATGTGATACAGATTCATGATGTGATGTGTTCGCTTTATTTCATGCTTATATGTATGGATGCACTATTTATTTTATGCTTATACAATATGCAATGAGATGAGATGTAATGGATGCAATGTTATATTATTTTTCATTATCTTTTCATGCCATGTGATGGATGATATGATATGCAGATGTTATGGATGTATTTCTTTTTATGTATATTATATGTAATTTTATGACATGATCATGGATGCATATGGATGTATGGATGCAAATACAGATGTTTATGCTTATGATGTGATATGCGATGGTATTTTTATGATTAAATTTTGATGTTTTATGCAAGGTGTATATATGCTAATGATTTGTGGATGCAGGATGGATGCATTGATGATGTTTTTGTTGGTTGTCATGATACCAGGTTAGCGCAGAGAGAAGATAGAAGAAACAAGATGGTTGATTGTTGACTTTGATGATTGCTTCAAAAGATCCAACAAGTCTATGATCCACCAAGACTTTATTAGAGATGGTGATGAGGAATGCATGATGATGAACAATATGAATGCATGATGATGATTCGCTCAAATCTTGGGATTGGGATTTTTTCGTCGTTCCTTATTGTTTGATATAACACGTAGATACAATGCATCAAGATATTAATAACCAGGATGACGTTATATCTAGTGTAATGGACTTTGACTCTGTAGACAGACAAGATAGTTCTTGTTCACACCTTGACATACGGAAACCTCATTGGAATGTAAGTTAGAAGCCTAGAATATATTGGACCAAAGCATGCACAATAGTCAACAATGTACTCCAAATAACTTCCCTACACACAACTAAGCAAGTATGTGCCAAGATTATTTTACAAGAATACCCACAAGCACAACAAACGAAAGATAATGATCGATGTCCCATTCCTTTCTCCCTAAATTGTTTTGATAGACATCATCGAGAGGTCCTTGGAATGGGTTATTAAGATAAATCATAAGAAAAGATCAAAGACAAATAGTCAGTGTTATCTATATCTCTTCCAGTTTATTTTAGCTAAGGTGATGCTTGATACTAATGTCCATCGCAGGAAGGATACATCCTAGGACATGTTGATCAGATGGTTTGATGTTAGGATGATGATGCTAATGATAAGTCGTTGATACAAACTTCACTGATGCATTTAACTATGATTTAGACTTTAGATTTCGACACTTAAGTTCTCACTTTACGACTTGCTAGACTTGCTTTCTATTCATTTTGCCAAAGGTTCAAGGTGATGATCGATTTATTATGGGTGACAGTTTATTGCAGGTGAAAGTGAAATGGGATGGGTGGTTTTGGATTTTCTGGAATATTTCAATGTTTTTGGTATTTTGCAAATGTTTTGAGGTTGTTTTTGGTCTTTTTCAAAATTTTATGCGAATGTTTATGTTTTCGGTTATTTGAGGTTGTTTAGGGTTTTCTGAATGTTTTCTAATGTTTTTGGATTTTTTCAATTTTCAAATGTTTTTGTGTTTTTTGATATTTGAATGTTTTGGGATTCTCTGATGTTTGAATGTTTAGGGATATTCTGAGTTTTGACCAAGAACCTAACCTAAAAGAGCTATCCTAGGGGCCTCGAGGGCTGATCAAAGATAAGCCTTGCCTACATTATTCATGCAGAGACCATGTAGTTCAACCAACATGAATTATTGAAGATGAATATATGAACAATTGAGAGATGTCAGTTTATTATGACGAACTCCTAAAGGAATGACCTAGGGTGTCTCAGGGGCACATCAATGATGACCTTGCCTACATTCAAGCTCAGTGATGATGTAGTTCGATAAGGTTTTGTTTTTGGATTTTCAATGTTCAACCTTTTTAGGGATTTTGATGTGATTTGGATGTTTTGGATTTTGACTTTACAATTTTGTGAATGTTTTTGGATTTTAGCTGTATAGGATTTTACAAATGTTTTTGGATTTTTTTATGAACGTTTTATGAATGTTTTTGGGATTTTTCATATAAGACTTTATGATTTTTTTGGGGATTTTCAGTTAACCATTAAGATATACAAGAACTTGATATAATCCATAACGAATTTCCCCCAGTGTGACATGCGATAGACTACCTCGATATAGGTAGGACAAATTGACCTTTGGAATAAGCCAAGTAGTACTAAGGGGATATGATACTTCACAACATCAAGCTATGATAAGGACACAGATAGGTGATGAATGAATAAATAGGATGAATGATACGATGGATGGCGAGCCAAAGAATAGATGGAGGTGCTTTATTTATGTGAGGCACCTGTTTGCTAGGTTTTCACCAAGGTGCTTGCCCAAAGTGCCACCTGAAGTGGTTTTCACTAGAGGATGATTGTTTTTCTTTACTTTTTTCAATCCTTTTTCTTATTTTTTTGGTTTTTGATCATTTTTTGATTTTTTTGTATTTTTAGATTTTACACCCTTCAAGACTAGGCATATAACTTGTTAAGATGCAAGTTATTAGTTGGTTCCTACAAGGGTTCACCTTCAGGTGTTGACAATTGGTATGCTCATGATCCATAGCTTGTTGTGATGACAAAGGGACCCAGCTAGTTAGGCTCAAACTTTCCCTTGCTATCCTGATCTAGAAGATTTTTCTAATTTTGCTTTAGGACAAGATCCCCTACTTGGAAAGACTGACATTTGATCTTCTTGTTGTAGCTTTGTTTTAGTCAGTTTTGATATACTTGCAAGTGATTAAGGGTGTCAAGATAACGCTTGTCTAAGAATTCTAACTTGTTCAGTCGGGATACTCTGTATTCTTCATCGGTAATCATGTTCTGCAGTGACACTCGCAATGATGGGAGCTCAACCTTGATAGGTGGGATAGCTTCTAATCCATAGACTAGGGAGAAAGAGGTTGCACCTATTGGTGTGCAGATATAGGTTCGATAAGCCCAGAGAGCAAGATTTAGTTGTAGATGCTAGTCACGACCAACTTCATTGACCGTTTTCTTTAAGATCTTCCAAATGGTCTTGTTCGTAGCCTCAACTTGACCATTGCCCTGGGGGTAATATGAGGTAGAGAATCGATGTTGGATATTGAATTTTTGGCATAGATCTTTCACATCCTAATTATTAAAGGGTGTTCCATTGTCTGAGATAAGGGTTTGCAAAACACCATAATGGTAGATTAGGTAATTCAGGATAAACTTGGCAATTTGCTTCCCCATTATGTAGGTCATAGGAATGGCTTCAACCCACTTGGTAAAGTACTCAGTGGCGGTTATAATAAAATTGTGTCCATTGGATGAGGGTGGAGTGATTTTTCCTATGAGGTCAAGTCCCCACTGTGAAAAGGGCCAAGGTGTGATCATTGGTTGCAATTCTTAGGTTGGAGCATGAATCAGATCTCCATGCTATTGACAATGGACACATTTTTGCACATACTGATGAGCTTCTCTTTCCATGGTTGTCTAATAGTACCCTATCCTCAATAGTTTCTTAGCTAAAGTCATACCGCTAGAATGGGAATCACATATGCCATTGTGCACTTTTGTTAAAGTGGTCAAGGCTTCCTCTTGGTTAAGACATCATAGTAATGTCCCTTCAATACTTCGGCGATAAAGGGTATCACCTAGGATCACAAATGGAGATTCCTTCTTAACAAAGGTCTTTTTAAGTCTCGAGGTGATATCGGATGGGAGGGTTCCTCTGCTAAGGTAGATAAATATGTCATGATACCGTGGGGATCCAAGACCAACAATGGCACACGCAAATTCAGATTCTGGGATTTTGAAAGTTGGTACGAGAAGCTGTTCTACCAAGAATTCACATTGGAGAACATTGTTCGACATGTCTAGTAGTGATCTGATTATTGCCATGGCGTCTGCTACTCTATTATTCATACGAGGAATCTGCTCAAAAGTTATGTCTATAAAAAGGTCTTTGAGACTTTCCACCATATTTTTGTAAGGAGTGAGCTTGTCATCCTTAGTTTGATAATCATCGTTGACTTGGTTGATAACCAGTTGTGAGTCTCCATAGACATTCATCTATTGTATATGTCACTGAACTGCTATCCTTAGACCTATGATTAGGGCTTTGTACTCAGCAATGTTGTTAGTACAAGGGAACGATAGCCGATATGACTTTGGAATGTAATCACCTTGAGGGGTGATGAAAAGAATACCTGCTCTTGATCCATGTTGGGTGAACGATCCATCAAAGTACATCTTCCATTGAGCTGTGAGATTGATAAGGAACATTGATTCATTAGGGAATTCAAATATCAGATGGTTTTCAGCATAGATAGGTGCTTCTACTAGTTGGTCTATGATCACTTGTCCTTTGATTTCCTTGCGCTCCACATACTCTATGTCAAACTCTGTTAAGATCATTACCCATTTGGCCATTCACCCTGCGAGAGTTTCTTTGGATAAGAGGTATTTGAGTGGGTCGATCTTTGCAATGAGTTTGATTTGATGGGACATCATGTAATGTCTAAACTTTTGTGAAGCAAAAACTACTGCTAAGCATGCTTTCTCGATGGGTGAATAGTTCATTTCATAGCCCACCAAAGTCCTACTGATATAGTAGATAGCTCTTTCCTTTCCATTTTCATCATGTTGTGCCAAAAGAGCTCCTAGGGCTGCTAATGTAGCTGAGATATACAGGATCAATGGTTTATTTGGTATTGGCGGCATGAGCACTGAAGGTGTTAGTAGATAGTCTTTAATTTGTTGGAAAACCTTATTGCACTTTTCATCCCACTTGTAAGTTATTCCTTTATGGAGAAGATGCGAAAAGGGGGAGATTTTATCTGATAGTTGAGCTATGAACCTCCTGATGGACTGCAATCTTCCTTGTAGCCCTCTCATTTGCTTTAGTGTTTACAGTGGTTCCATATCAAGGATGGATTTTACTTTTGCTGGATAAATTTCTATCCCTCTTTGTGAGATGATAAAGCCAAGAAGTTTCCTTGATGTAACCTCGAAGACACACTTTTTTGAATTTAGCCTTACTTTGTATTCTTCCAGCCTGTCAAAGATGGGTCCTAAGACTTATATATGCTCACTTCTTTTCTTTGATTTTTCCAAAATATCGTCCACATAATCTTCAACTGTTTTGTGGATAATGTCTTGGAAGATGAGGGTCATTTCCCTTTGATAGGTTGCTCCTGCATTCTTTAGCCCAAATGGCATTACATTCTAGCAATAGGTTCCCCATGGACAAGTGAACGCAATTTTGTGTTGATCCTCCTTAGCGATTATGATTTGATTGTAGACTGAAAAACCATCCATGGGCGATAGCGTTTCATGCCCAACTATTAAGTCTACAATGAGGTCGATATTAGGAAGGGGGAAATCATCCTTCGGACATGCCTTATTTAAGTCTCTGAAATCAGTGCATATTCTGATGCCCCTAGTGGGTTTTGAGAATGGCACTAGGTTTGAAACCCACTTACGATAATCTATCAGTCGAATAAATCCAACGTCGAGAAGCTTTTGTAACTCAAGTTTGACCAAGAGTGCTATCTAAGGGTGCATCTTCCTTAATTTTTGCTTGGCTAGCTTGGCTTCAGGATAAACTACAAGATGATGCACAACTACTTTTGGATCGAACCCTAGCATATCTGTGTATGACCATGCAAAGTTAGCTCTACACTCTTTCAGGAATGTTGCCAAGTTCTTCTGTTCTTCATCCAACAAGGATTCGACATAGAAAGTGATCTTAGGTGCTTCTTCGATACCCACATTGACTATTGTGGCCTTTTCTGCTAGTACTGTTGACTTCTCTTGATGCATTGCACTAAGGGTGAGATTGAATCCCTCATCCTTGGGTGCCTCAGAGAGGTTTTCACCTTCAGATGCATCCTTTGTTTTTACTTTTTTAGGATCATAAAGTGCCACACTGTGGTTTTCACTTAAAGATCTGCATGTTAGTTGCATTTCATCAATTTTGTGACTAAAGGATTCAATCGTCTCCCCATAGTACGCCTCTATATCTAGCTTTATGTCAAAACCTGCCTTATTATTTTTCCATGGTAAGTTGTCACAAAGTCCCATGAATTCTAAGATCACTTCATCATTTTTGAATAAATCAAGAATTGGTGGTCCTTGTTGGTCCATGTCAATGAGTTGGGGGTATACTAGGCATATTTCAGTTGGTTGATCACTCAGGGTGAAGGATGTTATGGATATCATGAAGAGGGAGTTATTTTCAAATAGCTCGGCAACATCAAGAGGGAAGTCATCTAAGGTCATATCACGTGATGTAGGTAACCAAGAGGAAGCCTAAGCCCGTTTAGCAAAAGTGCCTTTATCGATAAAGGTGACCTTGCTAGTAGTACAACCTAAACCAAGATTCTTTAGTCATTTCTTAGGAATGATGGGTTCTAGTAAACCATTATCATTTTGTCCCAACTTCTCATTCTTGTTATATCCCCATCCCTTCATTAGCTGCAAGCCTTTATTATCATCTTCCATAGCAAGAGAGGGAACAATTTGTTCATCTTGATATAGGAGTTTAGAGATATCGTCCTCATTGACTTCTTCTTGATTCAAATCCCCCCACTTGATGAAGGTATTAGCTACCATCTTGATTATTTCAGGCTCTTTACTAGATGTGGGTTTCCCCTGAGATTGAGGAGAAATAGGTGGCTCCCCTAAGACAAAGGTATTCTTCATTAGCTTATAGTTCCCACAACCATCATCCTAAATAATTGCTTTGATATCTGGTATGTTATGCAAAAGGAGTGCCTTTGTTTCTAAGGTAGATGCAAGGGATGACGGGTCAAAAAATGAGGTAGAAGGTGTAGGCCCTTTGTCATTCTTGGGTATTTGAGGGATTTTATAGAACTTAGCCTCAAGATTTTTACAGTAGTAGAAAGGCTCGGGATCTTCATGAATAGTAATTTCTCTACCCTTGAAAGGAAAAGTCATACATTTATGATAAGTTGAGGCTACAAATTTTAGGGCATGGATCCATGGTCAACCAAGCAAGATGTTGTAGGGAAGATCTAGGTCTAGCACTTGGCATGTAGTTTCTGCAATAATAGGTCCCACTTGGATGGGTAAGGCAATGATACCTTGGGATACCTATTCTTGGTCGTCATGTGCCTTGATGGTGGTACTCTTTGCTTTCTCAATAGTATCTTCTGAATAGCCCATAGTTTTGATAAACTAAAGTGTACAAGTGTTCAGACCAACACCTCCATCTACTAAGACTCTTTTGAACTTGTTCTTATGGATGATCACCTCTAGGTATAAAGCACAGTTATGAGATGGTTGTGATGGTAGGTCTTGTTTGGAGAAGGTGAGAAGATGATAAGCGATATGGCCTACCATAGCTTGAAATTGATCTGTATCAATATCCTCAGGAATGGATGATTTCGATAAAGCTTTCTCCAAGATCTCCCTATGTGTAGGGGATAGCCTCAATAGTTCTAAGATTGATATCTATGTGGGGGTCTTATTAAGTTGATCTAGGAGATTATACTTGCTAGGATTGGATGTTGGCAAAGTAGGTTGTGCCTTAGATTGAGATGGGACTCCTTGAACGGTAATTTTTCTACATTGTGTGGTGACTCCACACTTCGTACTAGGCCCTTTGATGGTGACAACAGTGATGACGCTATCATAAGAAGCAACTACATTGGAATAGGTATGTTGCACGTTTGTGTAATCCTTAGCTTTTTCGATATTGTTCGCTTTGTTATGATCTGGCATAGGGTTATTGTATATCTTAAGATCTTGATTCCTGGCTGGCACTTCAACAGATATGGTGTCATTCTCTATGAGGTCTTGGATGATATTCTTGAGTCTCATGCAGTTTGTTGTTTTGTGTCCTTTGATTTTTTGAAAGTCACAAAGGTCGCTCTCGTTGTACTAGGATGGTTTCTCTTGTGGTTCTTGGTAGTTTTCAAAGTTGGGAAGTGTTATCAGATTTGAATCTACCAACTTTTTCATGATGGTTTCTATGGGTTTATATAATTGTGTGTACTTTTGTTTAGGATAGTTTATCTTGTTAGGGGTTCACCTTTGCATTTCAATATTATTGATTTGATTGTTCTACAGGGTCGTTGTTTGTTGCACAATTGGTTGGATGTTAACAACGTGAGTATTGTTTGGCCTAGGGGCACTTAGGACCACCTTAGCATCTACGACGCCATCATTTTTTATGTTCTTGTTCTTATCCCAGACATGAGGCTTGTCATTTGAACTAGTTGATGGGCGATGATCTTTGTAAGCTTGAGTATTCTCTTGTGAGATTAGACCTCTTTTGATGTTAAGGGATCTAGGGACAAGCTCATCATAAGATGTGATGCATTGCATTTTCAAGTGGAATGATAGTTTTGGATCTATATTTTCTATGATGATTCCCACTTTTTGTTCATCGAGAAGAGTCCATTTTCTCTTACTAGCTCTTTGTCTCCATCGTTGTAAGAAATTAGCAAAATTTTCTCCTTTGTTTTGCCCAAGAGTGTACAGTTATTCTAGACTTACGTCCATATCAAGGTTGAAGGAGAAGTAATCGATGAATTTATTGATAATTTCTTGGAAAGTTTTGATGCCAAGAGGTAGATGAGAAAGCCAATCCATGGTAGGATCTATTAAACTTCAAGGGAAGAGGCGCATTAAATATGAATCATTGTAAGCCACCTCCATACACATGATGTTAAATTCTTTGATATGGTCCACATGACTTCCTCTCCCTTTGTATTTATCAAATTTGGGGATTTCAAAACTAGGAGGGAATGGTGCCATTGCTATGTTTCGATCAAATGGATAAGGACATAGATTCTGTGTATGGGGATTCTTTGTCTTGCCCATCCGAAGGTACTACATTTTTGAGATAGTGCCTTAAATTGCGATGCTAGATCATCTTGCAGGTTTGGTGGAGGAACATATGGTGGGATGACGAATGCGTTTTGATATGATAAGGTGTTGTTTGGGGTGTATGATTGCATGAGATTCTGAGAGGGAGATTGGGGTATTGATGCATATGTTCCTAACGTGTTTGTATTGATGATGTTCTATTGAGGATTATAGTAGGAACTTGGTTGTTGTTGTTGTTGTTGAAGGGAATACTGTTGAGCTAGTAAGGCTTGTTGTTGTTGTTGTGCTACTAGGGATTTTTTTTGGGTGTGATGTTGTTGTGCCATGAGGGCTTGCTTTTGGTCTTGTTATTGTTGTTGTTGTTGTGATGCTAAAGCTACTTGATGAGCTTGATGTTGTTGTTGTTGGGTTGCTAGGGCTGCTAGGGTTGCTTGTTGGTGTTGTTGTTGGGCTGCTAGGGCTGCTTGATGTTTTTTTTGTTATTGGATGGCTTGTTGATAAGCTTGTTGTGCTTGTTGTAAAGCTAGGGCATGCGCTTGCAATGTAGTATCAGGTGGTTGTTGGGATATCTTAGATAGATTGTGAGTGTTGATGTTCTGAGTGGGTAGTGGATTGTTGATGAGAGGTGGAGGATTCCCTTGGTTTAACATCCCTTGTAAGATGGTGGATTGATGTGGAGGAATGTAAGTTTGAGGTCCTATTTTATTTTTTATGGTAAAGAGGACCGTGGGAAAAGATGAGGATGGTGCCATTAAATTTTGTGATGGAAATGACACACTAGGACCTTGAGTCCATTGATTAAAAAGATTCCCTTGTCTCATGTCTTGAGGATTTCCTTGTGCGAGAGATGTAAACAAGGCATTACCTAGGTTGGTGGGATTCGTGACCAAGGGATTATTCTAAGATGAGTTGATAATGGATGGGGTGGATGTGTTTTGTGAAACCAATGGTATGGATGAACCAATGGGAGGATTGGATAAAGATGTCTATATCTTCATTAAGGGTTGACTCTGTGGTATAGTATTGACATGCCCTTGTAAGTTGTTTTGAGATATTTGGTCTATATTGCTTTGTGTGATGGTGGGCACACTTGTGGTATTCATGGGTGTGGATGAAGAGGGGTGTCCTCGATATGTGGAGGTCTTAGTGGAATAATGAAGTTCAAGAGGTTTATATGGTTGTTTGGGATCTTCAAGAATGGGAGGAGCACCAAAGGTAGGTGTCGACATGGTTGTTTGGGATAGAGGATTTGTATCAAGGGTACCCACAAGTGTGTTGCTCTCAAATGGAAGAGTTAGACCAAATTCCTTGGCAAGGCTAGTTGCAAGACTGGGAGTGGATGTTTGAGTTAGCCCTAGTGATGGAGTTGTGAAGTTGTGTGTCAAATTTTGTGCAACAAATGATGGGGAAATAGGAGCTACGTTTTCAAAGGCTTGACGTTCCATGATTTCCTCCCTAGTAAGCTCAAAAAGATTGTTCATGATGTCCTCTATCTCATATGGTCTTGATGGAGATGATGGTTGTTGTGATGGGGTAACTTGACTTCTTAGATCAAATTCTAAAGGATTTAGATCACTTGAGGTAAATGTGACTTTGGTTTTCTCCATGATTCTCTTGTGTTGTGATCTCGTCTTTACCATAAATTTTATGTCACCTTTAGGAGAGTTGCATTGCAATTTGTAATGTTTGAACTCTCCAGTTGACTCAAATCTAGGTAAAAGAGATGCTCTAAGTATTTTTGGAGCAATGATGATAGTGGGGGATGAAAAGATAGGTGATGTGGAGAGTGATCTTTGCAAACATTTTGGGACGACACTTTTGACTTAAGTTGGATGTTTTGATGTTTGGATAAGGGATGTTGATGAACTTGTAAATCCTTAGGGTAGAATCATGACCTTCAAGATATACTAGTCCAAAGATGATAACTAACTTAACTAAATGCATGGAAAAGGATGCATTTCACTTACAAAATAGCCAAGTTAGGGTTTTGGGTTGATTGATGTTTAAGTCAAAAGATGTTGGTGTATTCAAATTTTTTGCAAAGTTTGGTGAAGTGAAGGATGATTTTTGATGGAGGGGTGAGTGAAGTGTTTGACCCAAGGATGACTTAGAATGAACCTTTATTTTCCAAGACCAAGGTAGTGAGAATGCTACTAGACCTCTAATTTTTTTGAATCCTAAAGACTATGGATGTGGGTATGTAAATCTAGTTCATTCCTCCTAGCTCGAGCATAATAGTTTCTTAAAAAGAGGTTATGATTGTGATAAAGTATTAAGGCCCACTTCTTACCAAACTTTGAATTATGATACCTATGTCTGTAATGGTAGCATGTAGATCTTCCCCTATGAATTTTAATTATGTGAGAAACATGCTAGTGAGAAACATGTTATACCTCTAAATATTTCAATCCTAAAGACTTAATGATCATGTGAGAAATTGAAAACGTTGGAAAAGATCAGGATTCTGACAGTAATAGAAGGAATACAAGTTTGGATTGTTCCTTGAAGCACATTTTTAGAAGTTGTATACCAGCCTAGTTCTAGTTTCGTGAAGTGCCAAAAGGTGTTTCTTGAGAGATTTTGGACTAAGATGCCTAAGTTTGAAATGACAACCTGTAGACCTTACTTTAGGGATCCTGACTTTGTATGAGATCATTTAGAAAAAGTTCAAGTTTATGGAAGAAAGGAAGATATTTATTTCCATGCAGATGGTGGTAATATGGGCCTTCCAGCCTCAATATCAGCTTGTTCCTCTTCTTCATCTAAGATTGTTGTTACATTTCTCCACTGGGCAGGTGTTTCTTTTGTTTCAAAAGTAAAGCTTCTCAAACTACTAATGAGATCAATTTGTTCTTTGTTAATGAGTTCAAATTTTGGTTGAATGATAACACCTGCAAGATCAAGTTGTTCAATGGGAGGAATCGGTCTCCAAATAGTCATGTGGGGTTCAATTATCAATTTATCTTGCTTAAGTGAATTTATTTTACCACAAACACTTGTCTTGATTAAGTTTTCCAAACTAAATGTTTATGTCAAAAACATCATAACTTTCACAATGTCCATTTTGTGAGAATCATGAGGTTGAGGCCATAATTTCCTATGTTGTCTTTGGAAAATATGGATTGAGATATAAGTCAAGATATTTAGAAATCTCTAAGGATAGAAATCCTTAGGACAAGCACTAATATCAAGGCTTTTTCAAAAGATATCCATATTTAAGCCAAAGTGTTTGAAATTTTGAGGAGGATAGTGAATGTTTGTTTATAATGTTTTGGAACCAAGAAATGTATTAAACTGACTCACAATCATTTACAATCTTACATTTGAAATGGCCATACTTATTGAGTCCCCACTCAAATTTCTCCTAACACTAAGACATTGTGAACAATTAGAGATTTGGCAACACTGGCTCCCCTCCACGACACACACTTCTCGGGACCACTGAATCTTAGAATCCTAAAGACCCAAAGGTCCTAAGGATTTTTCTATTTCAACAATGAATAGTACAAATGTGGGGTGGCTTCAGAATGATTGTTCTTGCACCAACAAGTATTAAGGATTTTTGGCAACTAAAACAGTTTGGCTCTTAGTAAAAAACTGAGAACACCCAACTGTATACACGCCCGCTTTGCCACTTAAGGCTCTTACTACCATTCTTGTTCCACTTAAGGCATGGTACCAAGTGCAGTATGTTATACAGTCTAGGATAGAAGGTACTTTCTCACAATTTCCCAACCTTTAATATAGCCCGTCGGTATATGTGCTTGCAAGTACTTGCCTATGTGTTTCTCACTGTGGAGTGTGTCTCATAGTAAGTCCTCTCTTAAGGGTGACACAAAGCACAAGTGTACTTAAGTATTTCTCTTCACCCAAGATCACACGAAATGCAAGGGGATTGGATACGTACTATAAGTGCACACAAACAATGAAGTACACTTGGAGTGTTTCTCTTCACCCAAGATCGCACAGAGTGCAAGGGGATTGGATACACACTACAAGTGTGTCACAACAAAGCAGACACTAATTCATTTTACCGACTAAAGCTAAGATGTATTCATTTTATACACCAAACAAAATGTTAAGTTGCCTTGTTCAATTTTAAAACCCAAAAGACAATGATGAGATGAGGGTTCAATTTTAGTCCCATTTGAGCGTTTGTTTTAAACCCAAATGAAATTTAGTGAGGTCCTAGAGCGTAAAGTAAAAAGCATAAGAAATTGGGTTATACTTGCCCCAAAGTGTCAAACGCTTGTTACAATCATAAAATCTTGATAAGAGAATGCTTCTTCACTTTAAATTCATGTCGTCCAATCCTGCAAAACCCTGTTAGTCTAACAACTAGAACAATGTTATAAGTGCATTAGTAATCTGGCAAATCGAAAAAAAATAAAGCACATGCTGAAAAAATGATCATTAGACTTCTTACCCAAGTTGGGCATCCTTGCTCTGCAGAAAGAACAATGAGAACGATAACATCGCAATTTGGTCGGGCATTGCTCTGGTGAACTAGGGCGTCGCTCTGTAGAAAGAACAATGAGCAAAATAGCGTCGCAATTTTGTCAAGTGTCACCGTTTTCAAATCTTTGATACCTCTATATAGCATTAGCATCATCGTTTGTTTAATCAGCGTCGAGTGCATTTAATAGGTGTCGCTATTTGAAATGATGATGGTGTCGCTATATGGCGACGCCCTACAAAGGCATCGTTGAAATTGAGTTGGGTGTCGCTATTTGCTGCAAAAGTCAAAATGAACGGAATTCGAGATAGAAATTGATTAAATTAACGGTTTTCCCTCCTTCTAGCGCTAGAATGTCGACCGAGGATACTAGTATGGGTCGTTTACGCTTGATCCATGAAGAATCACAAGCATAAACATTTATTGAAACTAAACATCATGAACTGTGAAAGTCATTTAAATGTCTATTCTAACCCATTTAAAATTTATCCTGTTTTGGAATTGGTGTCGTGTTGATGTGGAACAACGACCCTTTCCCAATCCCGTGATTAGTGAGCTTGTTCCAATCAATTCTATTGAAGAGAATCGATGAAACTGTTGTGATATGTGGATGAAAACATGATGCAAGCTAAATTAACATGATGTAAAAGCTAATCTACCATGATTTTATGCTAAATGATTCAAGATATGCAATTGCTAAGCTAATCTAAGTGGATTCTAAGTTAAAAGATTCAAACCCTAATTTATAAACAAGCTAAAATAAATGCATGGAAGCCATTAATGGAAGCTTAAATCTAATATGCAACTAAAAATGAGCTAAAATATGTTAAAAGTGAGTAAAGTATGAGTGTGAGTGTGAGTGAATTAAACAACATAAGTTTTCAATTGAAAGATGGATCCATTTGTCTCCAAATAGTGTTCTATTTATAGGAAAGCAAATGAGAAATGAAGGGTTGAGATTGAAAAAGCTAATCAATGGTCAAGGATGGAGGAAATTGGAGGCATGGATCATGGATTCTCATCAACGAGTGAGAATGCAAGATGAGATTTAATCAAGGGTTCTCATTCCTTCCAAACAAACACACTTTTGACCTGTTTAAGAGGTCAAAGGTTAACTTGCTCAAGAGGTTTCAAGCTATCTTGCTCAAGAAGCCAAGTGAGAATATTCCCTTTTTTCAATGATTGGAGGAGAGAGAATATTCTTTGGAATATTCTCATGGGTGAGGGAAAAGGATATTTAGTTAATTAAAACTAAATTAAAATGTGCAAAGAAGAAATATTCCCTTGAATATTCCTTTGCAAGTGGGATGAATTAGATTAATTAGATAATTGCTAATTAAATAATGTTAATCATACAATTAGGGGATTTAGAGGAATTTAGATGATATTCATTAAATTAAATGATTTAATGAATGGGGAAAGGTGAAATGACATTTAATTAAATAACTTAGGGTTATTTAATTAAATAAGAAGACTTAGCGAATTGAATTAAATAGTTTAATTTATTTTATTTAATGAGATGAAATGTTAGAGTGAAAGGGGGTGAATATCCCAATTTGATGAATTAGGTTAAATAGACGAAAATGAGGCAATTAATTAATTAGCTAGGCTAATTCAATTAATTAAGCAAAAAGAAGATAGGTTTGAGGATGGAATGATGTTAGTATACCTGATTCGAGTGCATGATATTATTCAAGACAATGTCTACAATATTTATAATAGTATATATAGGTTATATTATTATTATTATATATTATATTCTAGAATAAAAAAATTAAATATAAGTATGAAATTATTATAATTAACAATTTATTTATTTATTTCTATATAGATCAAATTAAATTAATTTATAAAAAAACTCATAGTTTAATTGATCCTTGGATAGGTTAGGAAAAAGAAAACTATATGTATGTTAATATAAAATAAAATAAATAATTTAATAATAATAATATCATTTTAAAAATGACCTACCAATTGACCTCATGTACTACACAAACGTATGCAAAAAAATAAACCACATTTTCCCCTAATTGACCTTCCACACCTCTTCGGCGTACCCATTGCACATGAAGGTGTGATTGCTAGTTAATATTTTATTTGATTGACAATGTAGGTCACTTCTATGGTATGTGGAAATGAATTAAGATTTGTCCTTTTATACAGCATCCTAGGATGTGATTCAAATGCTTTTGTGTTTTTTTTTTATATTGTGGATGTTAGAACTTGGGAACTTTTAGATCCCTACAACAACGGCCTTGTCATTACACTGAGTGTCGAACGACTAATGCTTTTGTGTTTTAGTAGTCTCATAACATCTAAATGGAGGAAGATGTGTAGGCTCAAATTTTATATTTGCTTTTAAAAAATATAGGACTCATTTATGTGAATTGCATAACCTATCTAGGTCAATTCAATAACTTGTGAATCTAAACCAAGATGATTAGTGGATAACCTAAGGGTTGGATTTGGATCCTTAAAATGAGTAAAAATAGAATCAAGTTAGGATCATATTATTTACTAACTTGCACATAAAATATATTATTTTTACACACTAGTTACTGTATTAAGAACAAATGGAAAGAACAAAATGAATCTAAAAGAAAAAAAGAAAGTACAAAATATAAAATTTTCACCATTATATTATTATATTTTATCAATAATTTATTAGCCCTTTGATAACAATGTCTATACATATTTTAATACTTTCAATATTCATGCATGCTCATGATAAACATTTTTAATTGAAAAGTTATAAATTTTATTTAACATAAAGTTTGATTCCTTAAAATATAAACTTCAGTGTGATCCCATTCCATCCAGAATAAGAATAATTAATTAAAATACTCAATTGCGTTATCTTCTAGGGGGATTCAAACCAAATTTGGAATTCAATTATGCAATTTGGTCCCAAATTTTCTCTTGGGTCCCAACAATTATCTGACAGATTCCAAGTTCTGAATGTCATATTCCATGGCCGACATGCATTAAAAATTCAAGGCAAAAGTAGTTAATAGATTGACCAAACAAAGGACAGTCATTACCAAATAGGAAAAACTCCTCTTGATTTACCTAAATTTCCATAGTGTCAGTCTGACCATCGCTCTCAGGTTCAAAACCCCTCAACTTATCTGCCACACCAGGGACCAACATGACTCAGAAACTTTACCTTGGAGAAAATCTGCAGCCTGGACAGGGTGACAATTTCCCTGTTCACAAAATTTGACGTTAGTATATACTCTTCTAACCATGTGCCCCCCTGTGAGCCTTCAATAATAGACCAAGAGAATCAGAGAATATCTTCCCATGCCCAGGAACTTTTCATTGACTTGTCTTTTAGTAAGAGATTTTCTTCCTGGTAGCTTTCTATTTACTGCGGGACAAGGAGAGGCATTTGGGCATTCGGGCATCTTGCCTTGTTATATACCCATTACAGAAAATGACAAAGCTAAGATGCCACGCCATGCAATGTGAGATCACATTCATGGCTTCCCTCGGAGTCCTTATTAACCCAAACAGAAACTTTTCACAAATCTGCTGGTCACAGGTCCAGACAAGGTAATTGGGGGTCTTGGGCAGGGGACCTAAAAAATTATTGGGTTGATACTTGATTCCCTCCCAGCAATAAAAGCTATGGTCCCAAAATGTTCTTGTTCGTCTCGGGCTTCTCCTTTAAGAGATTCGATGGAGTTCCCTCTGATTCGATGCACCATGTGTAATAATCTTATTAATTTGGGGAAACCTGTGCCCCACGTAGGGTTAGTGGGCGCCCTGTCGCCTGCATACGCCCGCAGGCACCATTTTTGTTTAAATCGGGCGTTGCGGAGATTAAGCCCTGCAGACTGAGACTGTTTTTTGCTCCAGCTGGGAATATGGTATTTTGTTCTCCTCATTTGTAACAGTACAGTTCTCTGATTTTTTCCTTTTTTGTATATACACTACTGAGACTTTTATGCCCGTTCTTGATTTGCAGGAAAGAAATGGTGATTGAGATGAAAGTGTGATGGTGGCACGGTTCAATCGGATCACTCTGTTGGTTTCTAAATCCAATACTTTGATCAAATTGAGCCGTGCCAATATCACACCTTTGCTTTATTCTCACACAGAGCTCTTCTAATCTAAATCTTGTGGCTCTTGCTCATCTCTCGCCATTGATCTGGTTACCTGTTTTACTCCCGAGAGCTTAAACAGGATGTAACGGTACGTTGTTTATTATTTGGAACATCTGGAATTCAAATAACAAATAGTTTGGCCTGTTTACTTTCAGTCTTTTTTTCTCTTTATCAGATTATGTGTTTGCAGGCTCCTTTGCTTGGCGGTATCGTCTGAACATGCATTCTTTTAATGCAATTAGATTTCCACAATCTATATGAAATTAAATTTTTGCTGCTTCTGGATTTGATTGTGTGCTTGTTTTTCATCAACGTTTCGGATCGCACACAGTGATCCATCATCAGAAGAAGGTTAAGATAGAAGGTAGACAATGCTCTCGAAGAATGATCTATCATTAGAGTTGAAGAAGATGAGGAATTCATTCAATGTACGGCGTGCATTAAATTTAGAAATGAGTTTTGCCATGCTAATTTTCTCTTCTATGGTTTTGTTTTGGTACTACACCAAAAAAAATTTAAAGCAGATTATAGCTATGATATTGCCACAATTCACAGCCATGTATAGAATTTATCAGATTTTTAGAATATTATTTTGGATCACGTTTCATGATCTATCAGTACGAAGAAGGTTAAGATAGATTGTAGACAATGCTCTCGAAGAATGATCTATCATTAAGAAGGAGGTTAAGATAGAAGGTCACGATAGATTGTGGACAATGCTCTCAAAGAATGAGGGGGGGCAACCTCTAGTGAAAAACGAGAGAAAAGGGACCACAACTATAAAAGGAAAAATGAGGTACGTCATCTTTTTTAGGTGAAGTTATTGTGACACATTTGAAAAGGCAATGTTGGGGGCAGATCTTACTTTAAAAGTTAAAGATGTAACAAATTCTACCCTTTGAGAGGTGACTATGATTTATTATTATTATAATAATAGTGCTCATGTACTTGTTAGTGAGTAAGATTTGATATTTTTTTATAAGATAATATTTAAGAGTGTTGTTTTTTTGGATTTAACTATGTGCAGTTTATTTGCATCAACGTTTCAAATCACACTCTATGATCCATCATCAGGATGAAACAAGAGTTGTAGGAACAAAACAATATTTTTTGATAAGATAATATTTTAGTTATGTTGATAAATATATCATCTTAGTGTTTAATTTGAGAGGCTCAAAGTATAAATTGATAGAATCTTATTTTAAGTATATTTTATATTCAATCCATCTCTAATTAGTTGAACGCAATTCAAATTTACTTTGTTTCCTATCTTATCTATGCAACAGTTGGTGTGATTCCATCTACCTTAATTAATACTTGATTTTATATTTTGTTTTTTGTATTGAATCAATGCAATGAAATTACAAAAAGAATGACAGCCAAAAGTTGTCCAGAAGAAATTACAAAACAAAGAGCAACTGTCCTCAAGAACACCACAAACTTACAAACATGACACAAACTACAATAGTAGCGAACAGCTGCAAGAAAAACTCAACAGACATTCTATCAATTCCAAAAAGTGGTCATTGTTAATTAATACTTGATTTTATATTCCCTAAGTTGATCTCATTCCAAAAAGTGGTCATTGTTAATTAGTTTTAACATGAAACTTTCAAATTGAGCATATAAGTTGTCTATTTAAAGTCAACTTTAGGATATTCTAACAAATGATGATCAGTTGAAAAGCATTCACCTCATAACAATCATCCAAGAGCATTAATAGTAGTCAAAGTACATCTTCAAATCAAGAACATCCTTGCATTTAGTGTATTGCTTTCCCTCATTTATTTAACTTATAATTACTCATTGTGAACAACAAATATAAATTGGCTTTACTAAGGCTTAAGCAATTGAAGAATTTTAATCTTAACACAATAAGCTCCTAAAGGTGTACATTAATATCATCTTGACCTAGCATAGGTACCAAACCAAAGGGGCAAAATTTGGAGTAGATGACAAACATAGACAAGTTCATTATTTCTAGATATTGTCACAATTTGGGACATTACAGTTTTTAGAAGACATGATTGTAAAACCAATTATGTCCAATTGATTTCTAGGGCTCAAAATTTTATAGGTTTAAAAAATTTGCATGCAAAACCAATTTTAGAAATATGACAAAAGACATATCACAACATATCAAGAAATCAATCCCATTGGATATGTTAAGTCATTCCTAATGCTACTCTTTTCAATTAAACAATTACTTATCTTGTACTTGAATCAACTCAATGTGATTAATTAGTAATCATTTTATTTCTATAAATTATAATAGATTGGGAGAGAAATCAACATTAGGGCTCTTTTTATTCCTCTTCAATTATATAGATGAGCACAAATACATTTTTTTCATAAAGTCGAGTCATAAAAGTTATCAATTAAAATTTTCAAGTCAAAATTTGAATAAATTTATATAGGGAAATAAATTACACTTCGAACATTAATATAGAAGTATAAATGAGGATGTAAATAAATCAAATAAATCAAACTAATTAATTGAATAGTTGAAATAGATGCACTAATATAAAAACTATATGACAAATTGAAAATGAAATCAAAGCTTAGAGGTGTATTTAGAAATTAGATTGATGTGAACTTTGATAGGTGTATGATGTGACATAAACTTACAATTCGGAAACTTAAATTGAATTAGGGATCCAAGACCTGAGACAATTGAGATATGAGAGTTTTGAGGCATGGGACAAGATCACAAGCACTATTTGATCAAGGTGGCATGATTATATCTTAGATGGCAATTAAATGTTTATGCAAATTGTATATATATGAGGTCAATTTTAGTGTTTTTAATATCAAAAAATAAAGAAAATTTCACTTTTTGTTCAGAACTTTTGCAAGTGCTTTACATTTGGAACGTGGAATTGAAAAAAATGTATTTGCAATTTTGGGAGACATTGTACAAAAAAATTGGCAAAGGAATTATCGAGATCATATTTTATAAATGAGATGGGAAATAAAATAACAAGGAAAAATACGACTGCATGGTCATATTCAATAGAAAAGAAGTAAAAATTACGTGAAGAAAGGATGCAAAGATATTACGATCAAAGAGAAGGTATGTATTTAATAAATCATGTATTTTTTTAAATTAAATCATCTTCTAGATAAGATTAGGATCAATAATATCAAATTATTTTCAATTGAAGTAATTTTTTCAATTCAATTATGTTTTATATTTATTTTTGTGGATCCCATTATCATTCCTAAGGCCTTTACCTCTAGTAAAACCACTATGTTCCCTACTACTATAACTAATACCCTAAACCCTATTTACCTTAGAAACCCTAAATCCTAAAGGTCCTAAACCCTAAATCCTAAATATTATTGAGCTAAATCTATGATGACTATGTCTTGGCCAAATTCTCTCTGACTAAATTAACTAATCATTCCTTTCTACTAGTTTTGTACCTTACCCTTAGTTTAGGCTATACTCCTTAAATCTTGTGTTTTTCATGGGCCCTAGAAATATCTAGATCTCATTTTTAGATATAGTTTTATCCCTCAAATCACCCTCACAAGTAAATCGTAATCTAAATAATAATCCCATATAAAAAAATAAGGATTTTACAGCTCTCGTTTTAATAACTTACTCCTTTTGAAACCTTCTCATACCCCTTTTTTTAGTTCAAACCCTTTACCTGGGATGAACATATATCCAATGAGTGAGCTAATCCATCTATATCATTTCATTTTTAATTGAACCTTTAAATATGTTTCATTAAAAAGTTGATTAAAACCTTTTTTTATCATACTCACCTTGAATCTATGATATACCCTACCTTACCCTATCCTACCCTACCCTAACCCACCCTACCCTCCCCTAATGGACCCCCCTTGTGAGATCTTTATATACCTACCTAAACACTAGATAATCATGTCCAAAAAATTACGATGAAATATATATATATATATATATATATATATACACCATTGCTCCCATCCTCAAAACATCCTAGAGACATTTTCCCAATTAGAATCTAACCAATAGATCATCAAGTTCCAAGTCTATTCCATTTAGACAAGGTCTCATAAATATTATCATTTGAATATGTATACTCTATTTTTTTTGGAAAAAGGCATATAACTTATATATTTATATTATAATATAATTGATTACAAAATGTTGTTATTGGTTAACTAACTAGAACTAAACATATCCTTCACAAGATTTTAGACTTAACTCTTTCAGATGTCAGCCTTCGAGCTTACATTATTATACATACTTATTATTCTTGTTTGGAAAAAATCCTTAACTCCGGTCGGCGAAGCCTGAACCTTCTTAGGTGTCGAGAATCGAAACTCTACCACACTCCATACTTCACTTTTCGGGTGGCGGCCTTTGAGTTTTTATCATTTTGCACACTTACCATTCTTTTTAAGGTGAAAGCCTTAACACTGATCTTCGAAGCCCAATCCTTTTCAAGAGTTGGGTATCGAGACTCCACCATACTCCATACTTCGCCTTTCGGATGTTAGCCTTCAATCTTTCAACATTTTGCATACTTACCTTGTCGGGGATTGGATCTCCACCATACTCCATACTTCGCCTTTTGGGTGTTGACCTTCGAGCTTTCATCAATCTGCATACTTACCATTCTTGTTAAGGCGAAAGCCTTAACACCAATCTCTGATGCTTGATCCTTTCAAGCATCGACCTTCGGATTTTCATCTTTGTCCATAATTTCTATTCTTGTTAAGGAAAAATCCATAGCTATGACCTTCAAAGACCAATGCTATTCAGATGTCAAGGATCGGTACTTCACCATATTTTGTACTTCAAACATAAAGGCAAGCCAAGAACTTGAAGCCCGATATCTGAAACCTTTCAGACTTAACTCAATTTTAGCTTTCTTTCCTTTGTGCACATAGTAAGGGGTACGCCTGAAGTTTGAAGTCTAATACCTTTCAGACTTAGCAAAAAACAACTAACCCCTTAATCAAAACAACTTGAGCTTTCAACATTTTGCATACTTACCATGTCAAGGATCGGATCTCCACCATACTCCATACTTCACCTTTCGGGTGTTAGCCTTTGGGATTTCATCAATTTGCATACTTACCATACTTATTAAGGTGAAAGTGTTAGCTCTGAACCTTGATGCCCAATGCTATTTGGATGTCAGGGATCAGGACTTCACCATATTTCATACTTCAAACATAAAGGCAAGCCAACAACCTGAGGCCCGATGCCTGAATCCTTTTGGACTTAACTCAATTTTAGCTTTCATTCCTTTGTGCACAAAGTCAAGGGTACACTCAAAGTCTAAAGCCTGATACCTTGAAGACTTAGCAAAAATTGACTAACTCCTTAGCCAACTACTACTTATGATGAAGCTTTGAAGTTCGAATGTCGAAAACCTTCAAACTTCCTAAGTCTTTTTCAAATGCATTTGGTAAGTGATAAGCCTGACAACCGATGCCCAATTCTTACTAAAATCAACTGAGGAATTTGGTAAGCCATAATCCCAAACCCTGAACTCTGAAACCTGCTAACTTAGCACAAATTTGACTAAGCATTTTACACCTCTTTTGTATGATATTGCACAAATATTCTTTTGACTTCAATGACATCATTATGCCAGCAACTCCTTTCAGAATCAGGTCCAACTCATCTCTAATCTCCTTTTGACATCAATGACAACCATATGCCAACAATCTCCCCCTTTATCATTGATGGTAAAACTTAAATGCTTTGAACCAATAGATGACTAGTTGCGGAGCAACAACAACTATAAGTAATGAAAACAATGTACCTGTAAGATAACACACCTCATTAGTAACTAAGTGGCACTTTGCAGCCCACGTGATAGATGGCAAGTGACATCCACGAAGGAATTTTGCCAACACACCCATGTTGACTGTCTATGAGGTTGTTGAATGGCATCCATGAAGGAATTTCGCCAACACACCCATGGTGACTAGCAATGAGGATGATGTATATTCTTATCCACTCTTCAATTTATAAATAAAATTCAATTAAATAATTAAATTCCATCCATAAATCCTTATCTATATTCACTTATTTTTGTTGTGGATCCTATTACCATCCCTAAAGTCTACCTGTACTAAAACCACTATGTTCCCTACTCAGGTATAACTAATAGGTCCTAAACCCTAAAACTTATTTACCCTAGAAACCCTAGTCCTAAACCCTAAACACTAATTATTATTGACCTAGATCTATGGTGACTATGCCTTGGACAAATTCTCTTCGACCAAATTAACTAATCATTCCTTTCTACTAGTTTGCTACCTTACCCTTGGTTTGGGATATACTCCTTAAATTTTATGTTTTTCATGGGCCCTAAAAATCTAGATCTCCTTTTCAACTATAGTTTTATCCCTCAAACTACCCTCACAAGTAAATTGTAATCTAATCAATAATCCCATATACAAGAAAATTAAGGACTTTACCTATTTTTTCTATAACTTACTCCTTTTGAAACTTTCTTTAATACCACTTTTCATAGTTTAAAACCTTTATCTGGGATAGATATATATCCAATGAATGAGCTACCCCATCTATATCATTGCTTTTTTAATTGAACCTTTAAATATATTCTATTAAAAAGTTGATTAAAACCTTTTTGAACATACCTGCCTTGCATCTATGATAAACCCTACCTTATCCTACCCTCCCCCAATGGATCCCCCTTGTGACCTTTATATACCTACCTAAACAGTAGATAATCATGTCCAAAAAATATTCATGAAATATATTAGATATATATCTCATTGGTCCCATCCTCAAAACATCCTAGAGAAATGTGTTCCCAATTAGAATCTAACCAATATCATCCTTCTAGGTTTATTCCATTTAGACAAGGTCTCATAGATATTATCATTCATATATAAATTATTATCCACTAGATTCAATTTATAAATAATCTTCAATTAAATACTTGCATTCCTTCCATAAAATCTCTTTATATTCACTTTTTTTTTTTGTGGATTCCATTACCATTCCTAACTTACCTCTGTTAAAACCAATTTGTGTTCCCTACTCCTATAAATAATAGACCTCATAAACACTAAACCTTATTTACCCTAGAAACCTTAGTCCTAAACCCTAAACCCTAAATGTTATTAAGTTAAATTTATGATGAGTATGTCTTTTCCAAATTCTCTCTAACTAAATTAATTGATCGTTCATTTCTACTAGCTTGTACCTTACCCTTGGTTTGGGATATACTCATTAAATCTTATGTTTTCCATGGGCCCTAAATATCTAGATCATTAAATTAGATATATTTGTTGTTGGCAATATGTGTTGTCATTGGTGTCAACTTGATGTCTAGCAATATGTGGTGTCCTTGTTACTGTCAACTTGATGATAGTGTCATATTTGTATTTAATAATGGATTGATGGTGTCAGACCAGCATTTGGGATAGATGGTTTTACATGGATGAAGACTTGAGATCATTCAATGCTTGAGGCAAGTCAATATGGAAGACTTAGCAGATGTATCCATAACAGTATGACAATCTGGAATTATGATATGTATATGATTAATCTTATAACACATTGATTCATGATTTGGTTGATAAGTAAAGCTATATTTAATTATGTCTACATGTTCAAGGAGTTAGATGAATGAGAATTGAGTTTTGGTTCATACTTGTGCGATTGGGAAAATTTTTCTAAGGCATATATTGCATATTTTTCCTAAGTCGGTGACTATATTTTTGTCTACACTCTACTGCATTGCATGATCTAGTTGTGTGGTGCTAAATTTATGATTTGCAGTTAGCAAATAGGTTATTCCCAAAATTTCATGTTGTAAACACTTCTACAACAAGAATTAAATGTAACAGCACTCTAGATTGCAAAATAACAAAGTTATGTGTCTCAGATGTTCTCCAGATTGCTCTGCATTCCTCTAGAGTGATATATATGGTTGTGTGGAAATAGGAATATTTTTAGAGAAGTGTATGGGTTTTTCCATATGTGTTTTAGATGTTTTGGTTAACCGTAATGAAATATCCTAAGTGTTGATGTGTCACAGTCCATCTGAGATGCTTCGTTCTTGTATGTTCAATGGGTTTCTTCACTTGCACCAGCATATGATGATCAAATAATTTAGGAGAAGGTTGTAAGGATAATTTTGATTACCTACACTATTCACATCTTGGTTTGCATGATGCTTTTGTTCTCTCCCCAGTGATGTAAAGATGAACAGTTCACAGTTTTGGTGGTGTTGATGTTGTTTGGGCCAACAGTCTGGTTTCCTTCATTTGTGGTTGATCTTGACTAATTAATTTTGCTTTGGATAATGTATTATGATTTTTTTGGGCCTAGTTATGCCTTGAGTTGATTTACAACTCATTTTTCTTCACGTTGCATACGTGTGAAGCTGACCTATGTAGTATCACTTGTTTCATTTTATAGGTCTTTTTAGAGTTGACCTATTTGGTGTTTTGAGTTGTTATAGAGGGTATTTATAGAAGAACATAATCATTTGTGAATTAATATGAGATAGAGTGTGTATTATGTTTAATATGAAGTGTGTGAATTCAGTATGAAGGAGTAATTATTCAGAAAAGGGATTGCAACATCAGCATATGTTCAATGCTTCTTTTATAGTAGTTCATGTTCATGTTTTCATTGTAATTTTCATATATCTTGCTATCAGGAAGTGAGCCTCTTTAGCAGGTCCTTGTATATTTCCCTAAGGTTGTGCGCCTTAGCCTACAAATCCCTAGGAAGTGAGTCTTAAAACAATATTGTAATTTTTATAAGCAATGAGCTTCATATATTGTGGTTTTTCCCTCATTGGGTTTTCTACATAAAAATCTTGGTGTCCTTGTGTGTTGCATGCTTTCATTTCAGTTCTTCTTTCAATTAATGTGTTTTGATGTTTAATCCACAAATGGATATGTTTAAGTTTTACCATATGTTGATTCATCCCCCCTCTCAGCATTTTGGTGTGTTCAACAATTCGTATTAGAGCCAGGTGCCTCTAAGAAGCCTATCAACTAAGGTAGATCCTGCACTTGAATGCATGGGATCTGAAGCAATGATCACTAATATGTTCTCTCCAAAACTAGATCTAGAATCAATGGAACCTGAAGGTTGGGACATCAATCTAGATGATTGTGAAGTAAATTTTGAAGAACTCTAGTATGCTCCTAAAGATTTGGATGAAGCAAGAACACTAAATATGAAATATGAGTGCATGCTTGAAAAATCAAAGGAGAGAATTGTCAAGTTGAAGGCACAAGCTAGAGAATCAAAAGAATAAATTAGCAAACTGAAAGCTCAAATGGAAGGGGGTAAAGTATGTGAGACTAAACTCAAGGAGGTGAAAGATGTGATCTTTAATTCAAAGGTTAAAGTTGAAGAAGGTAAGAGGATTGAGGATTGCTTGAATACCAGGCTCAATGGTAAAATTGTTGAATGTTCAAAACTTGAGGAAGAGATTGTCACTCTAAGAAAAGATCAAGAAAAAGCAAAAGAGAAAATTGACAAGGGCTTAAAATTGAAAGGAGGTTATGAAATTCTTGATGAGTTGATCAACTCTCAAAAACCATCAATATAGAAATCTGGTCTTGGTTTTGAAATAGGCAAAATTCCAACAACCAATGCTTTTGCAAACTTATATGAGAATTTTAGAGCGGAGGGAAAGTTTGAAACAAAGGAGGAGTAAGCCTGCATTGAAGAACTTGAGAATACATCCTCTAGAAATACAAAGACAAATCAGGACAACAAAAAATAAGGTGGATTCATTCATGTCCAAAGATAAAGAAGATTTAGAGGTCCTACACCAGCTAGACAACATGCCCCTACCATGTTCAATCAATCTTTTCAAGGTTATTATTATTCTTGCAATACTTTAGGTACAAGGCTATTGAATGTAGAAGCAAGATGAGCCAAAATTCATCATTTCATGGTCAGTGCTATTCTTGCACTAAATTTGGTCATAAGGCTAAGGAATGTAGAAGTAAAGTGTTGAGGAATAGTTTTGTGAATAAGAATAATGCTATGAATTCTCAATCCTTCTATGGCCACTGCTACACATGCAACAAGTTTGGTCATAGGGTTGTTGATTGTAGATCTAATGTGAGAAAAAGCAACTATGCTTTGCAACCTAGTATCACCTACTAGGACTACAATAAACCAAGACACATTGCAAGATTTTGCAATGGAAAGAATGTAAGACCTTCTACTCCTCAAAAGAAGAACATGACACTAATTAGCAAAAGAAGGAAATGAACATGATATGGAAGAAGGAAGAAAGAGAAGAAAAGAAAGAATATGTACCTTTTCCTTGTACAAATGGTTCCTCTGGTAACTAGAAGAATGTATTGTCTCAAGGGGAGTTGTAATTTAAAATCTTTTCAAACCCTTGTAATGCATAAGATGATGAAGTCTTCAAAATAATAGTTAATGGTGACTTGGATATGTCTGGCTAGTGATGTTATGGAATTTTCTCAAGGTTTCAGAGCAAATACACTCTCTGTGGTAGATTTTTGAATGATCATGGATCTCTATGATATCACAAAACAATAAAAAAAGTTTCTTGTATGTGTTTAATGTGGAGCAACTAGGGTAGGTGTGAAGAGTATTTAACCCCTACTTGATCAAATTTGATCTCATTTGAATGATATCAGGTGTGTGCAAGGGTTGAGGAAGTGAAGAAGGGTTTTAGTGATTTTGCATGCAAACCCTAACATAAATATTCAAAGGTATTTCTCAGATTTTCTTAAAAACACTGGTTTCAGAAAGTATTATCATGACTACACCAATAGTTATTGATGTTGTTGAGAAGCCAAGACCAAAATTCAAGAAACATTCATACAAATCTATTGTGACTAACAAGGATGGAGTGTTTTCCCATGTTACTATCAATGTGTTGCACTCTAAAGATGTTCATTTCTATATTCACTCATAGTTGAATAAGTAAAATCATCTAGAGTTGTAAGAGTTCAAAAGAAATCATCTTTTGGGTGATGATTTTCAGCTCAAGCTGGAGTATGCAAATGTAGAGGCAAAATGATTAGATGTATGGAAGCGTTTCCCCAATTTTTTCTATTAAGATGAGTGGGTCAGAATCATCTTGGTTCGGATCCATGAAGATATCTTTTGGATTGATCAACCCTACCTAATCACAAAGGAAGCTATCAAGGTTGTGACTGGGTTGTGCTCCATCGAACCCGTGCCAACACTGAAGGTTGTGAAGAATGAAGAGGTTATGAAGCTTACAGGTGCACTAGATAAATACTCTCCCTCCTCATCTAAGATGGGGAAACTATATCTTACATCCACCTCATTAAACCAACAAGATAGTTAGTTCGTTAATATATTATCAAAACATAATATAAATCACTCTAACATTTAATATAAACAAATATATATGTATGTACATGTATGCATGCATACATTTATGTATATAATGTGTATATGTGTGATCCCATAATACAGGTTTACAATTTTTGGCCAAACTAGACATTGAACTAAATTTTTTTAACTAAACCTTCACTTTCTAGCACCTATAGCTGCTAAACCGTGAAGAATTTGAAGATGATGCAAACTGGTGATTTGTGACATTTTGTCTGTAGATTCTAAATATATATTTTTTAAAATTTTAGGAGTTAGATTACATTTATGTTTCCATCTCTTTCAAAAACTAGTTTTTAACAGTAAACACCATTTTTAAAGAGTGGCATTTACTTCTTAACACATAACCTTTTTTTCTATGAAGGATAAAATTCTAATTTTTTTGAATTTAGATTCATAACTACAATATATAGTACATGCAATTGGTTTCATAGAATTTCACTGAATATTTTTTTCTTAATTAAGTTTTGAAGTCAAACAAATTACAATTTAGACATAGGTTTACTTGCTAACACAATTTTTTTTGTATGTATTGAATTTTTTTTTTTGTTGGATCACGAACATCAATATCTAGTGCATAGATATTTTTCAATTTTTGTTTTGATAATCTACTATTTTTCCACATGTGGAGAATAGAGAGCTTTATTTTCAGTGAAAACTCTATGTTTAATTAAACTATAAAAAAATACATAATAAAACCAAAGTATATTAAATTTATATTCAATGGATAGCTCGTTCTGAGGACTACCATCATCCAGTCGGATCTGCGATGTTTCCTCCGTTTTCTTCTTCAACTTGATCTTCGAAAGGAAAAAAATTGCAAAAAATTGGTGGAAGAGAGGGAGAAGGGCAAATAAGGGGGGTTTGCTCGAACCCCCTTTGAGCGAAGGGGGTTCGCTAGAAGGAGGGTTTGGGTGAACCCCCCCTTTTCTGCCATTTTTCTTTATTTCATAAGAGAAACCCCGCCAAAAGGGGTTCACTCAAACCCTCGTTTAAGCAAACCCCTAAAAACCCAAATTTTTGTTTTTGAGAGTGTTTTTGCAATTTTCCTTCCTCAATGTAATTATAAACCAGTTTTGTGGGTGTGATATCTAAATGTTTTACCTATTCTAAACAACTAAAATGCAATGGAAAAACACAAAGAAACACCTCAATATTAGCCTAAGGAATTTGTTAATGTAAAGAGAAAAAATGGAAGATGATGACAAATGGTTATACCTTCTCTTTGCAGTTGAATCTCCTTGGTTGGCCCTTGATTTTGGATTGCTTTGTATGCTCCTTAAATGGTTGTTGATGTAGTTAGATGCAAGATTTAACTATATGGTTGAATTCAAATGCAAATGGATAAAATGAATGGCTAGATGAGTGCACAAATTGACAACATGAGCTTGCTTGAATGACTAAGTGTTTCAAATTCCTTAGAAGATGGGGTATTTATAGAAAATTTTGAATTTTCTAGAGAATTCAATGGTTGAGATTGAGCCACCAAGATCAAGATGTAGAGCTATGGTGAGTTGAGGACTCACAAGCCCTCACATCTTGACATGTGGAATGTGAGATGGCCAAGGATAAGATGATGTATAGGTGATGTGGAAGGGAGGTACAGGATGTGTAAGGACATGTACCTTAGAAGTACATTGGGAGATGAGAAGATTCCTTGGAGGAATAAATGTGAATTAAAAATTCACATGCTTGGGAGAATCTAGTGGATAAGAGAGGGTCTCCAAAAAGGTGGGAGTTTGTCATATGTGACTTGATGTGACAAGTCAAAGATTCTAGAAGATGCATGGGAAAAGGGGATTCTAGGAGGATAAAAGTGAATTAAAAATTCACATGGAGAAGAGAGGAGCCTTGAATGAATAAAAAGGAATTAAAAATTCTTTGGGGGATGGGGAGAGTTGACCAAGGTATTGATTAGGCTTAACTAATCAGTAATTAGAGGATAATTAGAGGTTAATGAGGATTAGAAGCCAACTTGCTAAAATTGGAGGATGTGACACATCCTAATCAAGGATTAGGCATGTGCACATCCTTAATGAAAAGATTAGGAGATGGATTATGATTAGATGAAAATGACATGTGAGGAATTAAATAAATGTAATATTTATTTAATTCATTTGATGAAAAAGGGATTAAGGAGGGTAGGGTATTTAATTATTAATTAAATACCTTAGAGATTTGGTAGAATTAAGGATATTAATTAAATAATAGTAATATTACTTAATTAACTCGGATAAGAGGATGTTTAGATGAAAAGTGATAAATTTGGATAAATTAAGTGTCCAAATTTGGATGTCTACATTTTTCCCCTCTTTGAGATAGTGTTACGAAGTAGCATCATTTAAAAGAATATTAAAATATAGAACCCAGAAGGAGATGGTTAGATTGGAAAAGATGCATCAGTCATTCAAAGGAGTGACTAGGAAGGGAAAAAAAATATGGGGTGAAGATGAAGATTAGGGATTGAGGATTCCCCCTCGAGAGGACATTCGGGTTCAAGAGAACATGGATGTGCTCTCAAAATGGGAGATGAGGAAGAGGATGCAAAGGGATGGATATGAAAGGATGAAAAGGCGACAAGAGGTTGGGAAGCACAAATGGATGCAAGGACGAAGATGATGTTGCCCCAGTCAAGCTACAAGCGAAAATGGGTGGATGATGGATGGAGTGTCGTCGATGAGGGAATGATATATCTTGAAACAACATGAGTATAGGGAAGGATACATTCTGATGAGTGTTGATAAAAGTGTTGTTGATGTGGGAAGGATACATCCAAAAACAACACAAGGATAGGGAAGGATACATCCAGATAAAAAGGGGTGTTGATGAGGGAAGGATGCATCCCAAAACAACACTAAAGGATAGGGAAGAATGCATCCCAATGATGAGGATGATTGGATCGAGGCTTGTAACAAGGCTGGGGACAGGACCAAGGATGCGATTAGATGATTCAGGCTAAATGGAATGGATGGGGATTGGATAGAGATGTGAGATGAGGATGAAGGATGAATGGATGGGAGGATTTTGATAGATGAGAGGATGGGGGATGCATGCAAGATGATAGAATAGAAAATAAAATGCAATCTTAGTACAATTTTCCATCTTCAGAGCACTGATTTTTGCTATAGCATAAGACACCAAGTGCTAGGGTATGTGGAACCAAGGCGGATTAGTGTCTAATGCATGAAACAAACACAACAGATAAGAAGGCTATTCCAACACCCCAAAGTCGCCATGACTTTGATCAGGCCAGGTATTGGAATAACCACAAGCACACGAGGATGCCCCAGTGTAACACAAGACCACAAGGATTTTGGTGGGTACTACGTGGGACAACCAAAAAGACACAATCAAACAAAAGATCAAGATATGCCCCTATGTGTACCAGTCAAAGCACGCCATGATATGATGGATCAAGGTGGCCTTGACAAGTGATGATAGGGAGCTCAAATGATAACAAAATCCAAAAGCATCAAAAGATCACAATCAAATTCAAACGTCATTTGCCATAGGATCGCAAGGATGGATGGGGTTGATGAGGTATGTTAGGAAGGATACATCCTGTTGAGACCGATGATAGATACTAACTGAAAGATTGATATGACGCAGAATATTCAAGACCGATTAGATTTGCTGATACTAGTGGATCTCATTTGATATGAACCAACTGGATAAGGGAATAGCTTGATGACACAACACAAGGGATACAAGACATGAGACTAACACACCCTAAAGACCTAGGGGCTCGGGGGTTGATCAAAGATTAGCCTTGCCTACATGAAAGCACAAAGCCATCGTAGTTTGATAAAAGGTTGTTGACTGACCATGGATAAAAGCAAAGACTGATGATAAACGATAAAGGAGTGGACAGACAGAGCCTCGGGGCGGATCAAATGATTGACCTTGCCTATGTGAAAGCGTAGGGGCAACGTAGTTTGACAAAAGACCAAAGATAAACGATGGATAAAGGATGGAAAGATGATTACTGATAAGGGGATAAAATGATGAAATTGATACGATGAGACATGATAGACCTCATGGATAAGATAGGATTGATGATGATCAAATGAAGCTCAAGAATGGGATAGTGGTCCAAATCATCAAAATGAATTGGAAGGATGATATGATGATGAGAAAGGATAGGAGATTGAAAAGATGTGTAAAAGAAGCATAAGTGATAGATGGCATTGGGTTGCATGGAGGGAGACCTATAGCTAGATACCAATGACAAGGGATTGTGAGATGGGATGAGGATAGGGATGAACATATAAGAAGAGAAAGATGGGTGGATAGGAAGAGTAGGATGGGGAGATGAAAGGGATCGTTATGATGGATAGGAAGATAAGGATGGGGAGATGAAAAGGATGCTATGATAGATGGATAGGAAGATAAGGATGGGGAGATGGAAGGGATATCATGGTAGATGGATAGGAAGTTGAAGGGATGTTATGATAGATGTTGTCTCCAAGGACTATGTCACAAAGGAAGTAGATGCCCCCACTCTAGATATGTCATGTATGATGATGCATGAGGGATGGAAGACGAGTGGATGGGAAGATAAAGGAGATAACTAGAGGAGGATAGGATGGGTGACTAAGAATACAATAGAGCACAGATGAAGGGAATGCATACCAAGAGGTGTCCAAAGCATGCATAGATAGGTTCCCCTATTTTGATCAAGATCACAAGAAGGATGGAGGGATGGGAGATAAATGGGATATGATGGTAGGATGCGAAAGATAGGTGGGATGGAGGGGATGAATGAAGAGGATGTATAGCAGGAAGATGGGTGAATAGTTGGAAGCATATCAGGAAGCATAGCGGATGGAGGGAATGCATATCAAGAAGCTGCCCCCAAGTGTGGAAAAGGATGGATGGGGATTGACGCATGATGCCTGTTTGCTAGGTTTTCATCACGGTACTTATCCAAGGCACTTGTTTGCCAAGTTTTCACCATTTGACGAATTTTTTCTCTTTACCTTTTTTTTTGACTCTTTTCTAATTTTTTTGATTTTTTTGGATTTTGTTTGAATTTTTGGATAGCATGCGGAAGGAGATGGATAAGGAAAGGAAGAAAAATAAGTGGATTTAGAAGACATACGACAAGGAGATGGATGAAGGATTCAAGCATCAAGTTCCATACAAGGTGTTACAATCTTATTAGGATAAATGGATTATGCAAGCGGATGAATTAGAGGGATTTGATGGGGGAGATATGTGGGATAATGGATGGGATGTTGGAAAGGGTATGGATAGAATGATGGGGTAGGTGTGTGATGGGGTGGTGAGTTCAAGACCAACATTGGCACATACGATGATGGATGTGAAATGATAAGAGGATTGATGGATGGAGAATGCGGGGATAATGGAGGAGATGGGATAGTGAATTTTGGGACATAGGGACCCAAAACAAACTTAGGAGATGAAAGGGGGGTATGAATAGCTTTTGGATTAGCAACTTTGGATGTTGTTACATATTTTTCTTTTGAAGGTATTGCACCTTTTTTCTTTGGGATCCACATGGTTTTGATTTTTGCTTTGGTAGGCCTTTGTGGCCTATGGAGTTGATTTGGATTCAGGATTTGTTTTTTCTTCTCCTCACCATTTCTTTTAGAGGGGATATGGGGAGCTTTAGATTCATGTGCATTTTTGGATTTATGAATTCTTGGTTTAGCATCCAAAGTGATTTTAGTAGCAATGGGATGTGTGCGAGGAGATGGATGATGTGGAGCGATGGAGGTAGAATTATGGGGATAATGTGTAGATAGAGGATGTGTAGGTATGTTCCTTTATTGATCCTGACTATGGGATGTTTATGATGGGTGATATGGATAGGTGATGGATGGATGAAAGGAGGAGGTGGTTTTGGGATATAAGGGCCCAAAATGGACTTAGGACCTAGAGAAGACATGGACGGGGTAGATGGAGGATAGGAGATGGTGGATGGAGGGATGTAAGGACCCAAAATGGATGGAGCAGATGAAGGAGGAATATGGATGGTTGTTTTGAGGTGATACGATGGAGGAGGAGGGATGGTAGCAAATGATCTGGTGGAGCGATGGGAAGAGCCTATATTTCTCATGGAAGAGGCTCGTTTAGGACGTCTAGAAGTTGTACCAACATCTTTAGATTGTGAGTCTTGGGAAATAGGTCCAAGACCTCGCATACAGAGTTGTTCTTTAGCTTGGATGGGCTCTAAAATACCTTTCTCATGAAGGCCTAAACCTTTTCCTTGATAGTTCATTCTCTTGAGCATTTGATCTAGGACATGATTTTTGTTATTCTAGAAGAATGATGTGAGTCCATTATTAGGTGGAGGAGGATAGGTAGTGTATATGTTTTTTTCTTCTTCTGTAAGGAGACCACCATGGAAGAATGTGAGAATACCAAGGGGATATACAAGTGGTGTGGGGATAATAGGTTTAGGCGATGGTGGAGGATCATCAGATGGAGATGAGGGAGAAGCAGCTTCTTGATCGGGACAGGGAGTTGGTGAGAGATCAAGAGAGGGATTAGGTGACATGATAGGATCTAGATTTGTGGTAGTGAGTGATAAGTGCTCATGCGATGGAGATGGAGATAAGGGCTCATGAGATGGAGTGGATGGAATCTTGAGTGACAAGGAGATTATGGATTGTAGTGGATGAGGGATTATGATCTTGAGGTGTCATAACTGAGATGGTCAGTTCTTGATGTAGAAGAGGGGATATGATATGCTTTGGACCAAACTCTTGGCATGACTCATCGTGTGCAGGAGGTATGACAATTGAGGCATGTTGGATGGGATCTCAAGTAGGTGAGGTGGAAGGATGGAGGATTCATGAAGTTCATGAGAGGGGATTTCGGTGATACTAGGAGTGGGAGGAGTGGATTGGATTTGCAAATCTGTGATGGGTTGAGAGGATCTAGGTGTAGGAGTGGATTGGATTTGGTTATTTTCGATGGGCTCGATCGCTTATGGAGTAGAAGATGGGTGTTCAATGGATTCGGTAGATGTGATGGTATGAGAGGGGGGCTCAGTGGATTCAGAGGATTTGATGGTTTCGACGATTTGAGCAGTGCTAGTGGTGGTATCAATAATGATAGGTGTGGTATGGAGAAGGGTATCATCACTAGTGATCGTGGATGATGAATTGGGATGGCATGGTTCCACGACTTCAAGGTGTGGAGTGGGAGATGTCTTCTTTGTCATGAGTCCTTGGAGAACTTTTGGAGTGAGAAACTTGCATATTCTAGGCTGAGACGGGGTGATAGGAATAGATGAAGGATTAGGGATGGGTGTAGGATTAGGACTATGGGTTGGTGGATTAGGATTAGATGGGGGAATGGGATTGGATGCAGGACTGGGAATAGATGGGGGATTAAGATTAGATGAAGGGTTAAGATAGGGGTATTGCAATGGTGAATTAGGAGAAGAGGATACATGTGATGGATTGTAGTAAGGATATTGGGGTGGTGGATTGAGATAGGGAGATGTGGATGATGGATTAGGATAAGAAGATGTGGATGTTAGATTAGGATAAGTTGATGGGGGTGTACGTTTAAGATAAAAAGGTGTGAATGTGGGATTAGGATAGGAAGGTGTGAATGTATGATTAGGATGGGAAGATTAGTATGGAGGATTAGGGTAGTGGGCATATGCAAATGAAGGATTGAGATAGGAGGATGCAGATGGGGAAGATAGTGAATATCCCTTGTCAAAGGTAGCATAAGGAGCATGATTAGGCATGGATGAAGACAATAGGATAGCTTGAAGGGGTGATTGGATTTTGGGAAGCGAGTGGAGAAAGTTTGCTAGCGATGATAGTATCAAGGGGATCTATGTCATATACCTCTTGATCGACAAGACTTTCATTATTGTCATCGACGTAATTAGGGTTTCCCTTGACTACTATTGATGGAGGATAATGGTTCATGATGATGAAAGGATAAATAGGATGGATCAAATATTTTGAATGGAAACGAACTAAAGCTCAAATTGGGATTGGATTAAAGCTCAGATTAGGATGATTAGATAATGTGATGGGATTGATTATGACGATTGGAGTTGATTATCAAAGGATGATTATGACACCAAATCTACCTCAAGATGGAAGTAGATTGATTGGGTTGGAGGCGATTAGATAGGGATGTGATTGGACTAGATTGGAGAAAATCGATCGATGAGTGATTGATAGGATGATGGAAGGGATTCTAAACCAAGTTCAGATATTACCCTAGGTGACTTGGGATGCTGATCGATTGGATTAAATGATAAATGGATTATTGTGGCACCAAATCCACCTTGAGATTGAAATCGGATTGATTGGGCCGACAACGATGATTGACTGACTCAGGACGGATGACAATCCCAAGCAGATGTTGATGATGACGATCAATTCAAACACTTAGGTCAACTCGAATAATAACCTGAAACAAAGTTCAAGGGATTTGGATGGGGAAACGATAAGGGATGTGTAACCTAGAGATGCTTGAGGATGATGTATCGATATAATTTGAATGGACCAAAGCTCGGATTGGGATTGGATTAAAGCTCATATTAGGATTGGGTTGAAGGATATGATGGGATTGGTTCCACCGGTCGGATTTCAAAGTTGGATTTGTTAATTGTCTATTTTCCAACTTTTTGCTATAGAGGGGTGAATTTTCCCTCATAGAGGGGTGAATTTTCCCTTCTACAGGGCAGGTTCACCCCACTACAAGGGCAAGTTCACCCCACTTCAGGGAAAATTCGCCCCACTGCTTTGTGGACTCTCTGAGTGGGTAAACGGGCTATTAGAATGAAGAGACGGGTGATTGAAATAGGGTGTTAGATAATCGGATTGAGGAAATAGATGATTGGATTGGGAAAACGAATGATAGGAGTGGATGAATACGCACTCAGAACTGGTAAACGATTGCTTAGAATGGATGAAGGACTCTCAAGTCGTGAAAATGAAAGCTCAAAACGAGTAAACAATTGATTAGAAAGGATGAACAACTCTCGGAATGAGGAGATGGATGCTTGGAATGGATGAAAGATTACTCGAAATGAGTAAATAGAGGATCGAAAGGGATGAAAGACTACTTGGTCAAACGGATGTTTGGAATGGTCAAACGAAGGTTTGTTTGGAATGGCTAAACGGAGTTTTGGAGGTTTGGAATGATTAAACAAAGGTTTAGAATGATCAAACAGAGGTTTCAGGGGTTTGGAATGATTAAGTAAAGGTTTAGAATGATTAAATGATGGTTTAGAGGCTAAACGAGGTGATTTGGCTGCTCGGGAGGGCAAATTCAGCCCTCTGCAGTGCACCAGAGGACGTAGTCGCCCCTCTGCAGTGAATAGGGACTTGGTGTTGATGAAAGTAACTATGGAAAGGACTTTAAGATGACAATAATAAGGCCAATTTGTCAAAAAGTTTACTGATTTCTCACAAGAAAACACTTTCAAGCAAGCACAATCTAATGATTAGTGTTAAGGGTATGGCTGATAAAGGTCTTAGTCTAGGATGCACAAGGTGTCTAGGGAGTCCTCGATATACTCTCGGTACGTGAGGCACAACCATGAACACCAGCCTGTCACAAGCATGAGTCGGGAACCCCAACGAGATACTGAAGGGCTCAGACCAACTCTTCACGCCTATCTAGGTATCACCCTAGCTTCGACGCTCTACCAATTACGATGCGACTGGATTGAGGTACAAATTTTGCTCTCCCCCTTTGTATACCCCGCTGGTACGTGTGGTTGGGATTGTCCCTTGGGGTGATGAAATCCCCAAGCAGGTCCCACTAGAAAGAAGACACTAATCGTTTCCAACTATTCCCCAAGCTCACACAAAGTGCAAAGGGAAAGTGAAAACAAACTAATGCCCCATTGGGTGATACAAAAAGATAGACACAACAAGCAATGAATACTACTTCCCCTAATTAAACTATGTTATTAAATTAATGAAAATAATAAGGATAGCTTTGAAAATTTGTGTAAACAGAAGGTCCTGCAAGCAAACGTTAATTGTTTTACCCTTCTTTCTCCACCGAATACACAAGAATATGCTGCAAAATGTTAGCCAAAACACAAATATCCTTGCAAAAAACAATGTTAGGGGGTTAGGATATGAAAACAAAAAAAAAAAAGAGCAAAAACGAAGCTAAAATGGTCATTTTACCTCTCAAAATGTGTTGTTTTGGGGCATATTAAGCCCCTCTGCGATAACTAAGAGCAATTGAATTTTGTAGCAAACAAAGTAGTAAACTACTGCGTGACGGAAGGCGTGTCCACATACTGCCGGTGAACCAAAGGCGTGGTGCATGCATTGAACATGAAGGCGTAATTGCATACGTAGTGAATCGAGGAGAGCGTGAGTGCACTTCACGGTGAACGAGGAGGGCATAATTGCATAGATGAACCAAAGGGTGTAATTACATACATGGTGACAGGGCATAGTGCATACTGCAGTGAACAAGAGGGGCATAATTACATACGTAGTGAATATGAGGCGTAGTGCACTTCGGTATGGGGAGGGCATAGTGCTTCTACGGTGAATAGGGGGCATAATTACATACATGGACCAAACAAGAGGGCATAGTACGCCTGCGGTGACCACGGGGAGGGTGTAGTGCACTTACTGTAGTGGCCAGGGAGGGCATAGTCACCCCTTCGCTGATTACCGCGGGGAGGGCATGAGTAAGCCCTTCTGCGGTGCAGGCGTGGTGCCCCTTTGCAATGAAACTAGGGCGTGAGTCACCTCTCACGATGATGTTAGCAAGCAAAATTCAAACCAGGGCATAGTCGCCCTTCTGTAGTAAAATGTTAGAAAGCAAAGTTTAATTAGGGGCGTAGTCACCCTTCTACAGTGAAATGTTAGAAAAAAAGGTTTAATCAAGGGCATAGTCGTCTTTCTGCAGTGAAACAAAGGGCGTAATCGCTTTTCTACAGTGAGATAGAGGGCGTAATCGCCTTTCTGCAATGAAATAGAGGGCGTAATCACCTTTCTGCAGTGACCAAGAGGGCGTAGTCGCCCTTCTGCAGTGACTAGGAGGGTGTAATCACCTTTTTTGCAGTAAAATAGAGGGTGTAATTGCCCTTCTACAGTGAAATAGAGGGCATAGTCACCCTTCTGCAGTAACTAGAGGGTGTAGTCGCCCTTCTAGAGTGAAACAGAGGGCGTAGTCGCCCTTCTGCAGTATCCAGATGGCATAGTCGCCCCTCTGTGACCTATTCCTGCAAACAATCTCAACAACAGCAAACGTTAAATATAGGAACCCACTTGTGGGTCCCACCAGGAGTGCCATAAATGTGATATCTAAATATTTAAATAAACCTATTCTAAATAACTAAAATGCAATGAGGAAAAACACAAAGGGACACCTCAAGATTAGCCTAAGGAATGATAAAGCAAAGAAATAAGATAAAATATAGATTGTAAGATGGTTATACCTTCTTTGTTGCTGAAACTCTTTGGTTGGCCCTTGATTTTGATTGTTTTGTGTGCTCCTTGGATGGCTCTTGATGCAAGATTGACAATAGGACTAGATGATAGTGCAAATGACTAAAATGGTTTCGCTAAATGAATGAAATGCTTGTGAGTTAAGTGTTCAAAATGACAGCATTTAGTTGTAAAATGACTAAGTGTTTTAAATGCCTTAGAAGATGGGGTATTTATAGAAAATTTTGAATTCTCTAGAGAATTCAATGGTTGAGATTGAGCCACCAAGATCAAAATGTAGGGCTATGGTGAGTTGAGGACTCACAAGCCCTCACATTTTGACATGTGGAATGTGAGATGGCCAAGGATAAGATTATGTGTAGGTGATGTAGAATGAAGGTACGTGATGTGTAAGAAAGACATGTACCTTGGAAGTACATTAGGAGATGAGAAGATTCCTTAGAGGAATAAATGTGAATTGCTTGGGAGAATCTAGTGGATAAGAGAGGGTCTCCAAAAAAGGTGGGAGTTTGTCACATGTGACTTGATGTGACAAGTCAAAGATTCTAGAAGATGCATAGGAAAAGGGGATTCTAGGAGGAATAAAAGTGAATTAAAAATTCACATAGAGAAGAGAGGAGCCTTGAATAAATAAAAAAGAATTAAAAATTCTTTGGGGGATGAGGAGAGTTGACCAAGGTACTGATTAGGCTTAACTAATCAGTAATTAGAGGATAATTAGAGGTTAATGAGGATTAGAAGCCAACTTGCAAAAGTTGGAGGATGTGACACATCCTAATCAACAATTAGGCATGTGCACATCCTTAATGAAAAGATTAAGAGATGGAATAGGATTAGATGAAAATGACATGTGAGGAATTAAATAAATGTAATATTTATTTAATTCGTTTGATGGAAAGGGGATTAAGGAGGGTAGGGTATTTAATTAAATACCTTAGGGATTTGGTAGAATTAAGGATATTAATTAAATAATAGTAATATTACTTAATTAACTCGGATAAAAGAATGTTTAGATGAAAAGTAATAAATTTAGATAAATTAAGTGTCCAAATTTAGATGTCTATAATGGGATCACCCATATGATGTATATATATACATATATGTGTGTATATGTTGTATATATAAATAAATATATTATATGTATACACATATACATACATGTACATATATATGTATGCATATATGCATATATATGTATATTTATATGTGTGTGTGTGTGTGTATATATATATTGTAGTTAGTCCATTATTGTGTTATCAAAACATAATATAAATCACTCTTTAACATTTAAGATAAATAAATTCACATATACATATTTTAAAACAATATCAAACTGATATATATATGTGTGTGTGTGTGTGTGTGTGTATGTGTATGTGTATATTTGTGTATATGTGTATATATATATATGTGTATATGTATATGTATTATGTGTATATATGTGTATCTATATGTATATGTATATAAGTGTATATGTATGTATATGTATATATGTATATATGTATATATGTATGTGTATGTATATATATATACATATATATATATATATATACATATACATATATGTATGTGTATATATGTGCCATATAACTATGACTATATATATGTGTGTATATATCATATGTATACATATATATAAGTATAATCATATATATATATACATACATATGTATATATATATATATATGTATATATACATATATTGCTACATATATATATAGCAAAATCATCATCATAATATAATTATCCATAAAACAAGTTTTGACATCATAATAAAAAATATGACATAATCTAAAGGGCTTTGTTGATGGTTCAAATAGCACGGCAGTTAAGTAGGATATTACTATTATGCTCTCTGAAAGAGAAAGAATAACCACGAGATATCTTAACTCCCAAGGTCTTTATAATCGGTTCTCGACTGTGCTGATTTCACTCCATGGTTGATGTGAACTATAATGTTTAAGGGGCCCGCTGGTGTTGAGCTTTTGGATTGTTCTAAGATCGAACATAAATTCAAACCTACTTTAACTGGGGTTTTTAAAGAAATAAAAAAGATAGATCAAAGCTTTGGAACCGAAGAGAATGATCATTCATCCAACTTAACCAAACTTGTTACCTTTCAAGGAATTGCTAACTAAAACTGAAGAACAAAATCAACTCATGATTAACACACAACTTCATTCATTCACAGTGCTAACTTCAGCAACAGATTGTAACTAACCATTTTAAACAAAACATAAAATAGGATTTCATTCCTTGAAAGATTTCAAATCAAATGATTAACACAAGATAAATACCATTCAGGAACACAACATGAAGTAGATTTGAATCTGGTTGCTTCTACTGTTAGTGAAACAGATAAGCAACATTTACAACTCTGGCACAATCACCAGTGTATAGAAAACCTATGTCCTTAGATTGTTTCCATCTATACTAAGAGAACCGAAGGATACATTACTGCCTTCTGTCGAATCTAACTCCTATCCTACTGCTACTCTTAAGTTTCTCTACTGCTCAGAAGATTACTACTACTCAAAATCTATATCTCTTTGTATTCTAAAGAAAAAAAAAACTTCTACTCCTTTTTTTTTTAGAATCTTTTACAAAGAGGCAAAAATGCCATATATACAGAATGTACCAAAAGGAATGCATTGGCCCCTGTTTTAGGGTTTACAAAAATATTAGTCGGCTTCAGAAGGGTCGGCCCTCAGATCTTTTGAATAAGTTGATTATGCATTAAATGTGTATCCCTACTGTCTCCATGTTGGTGAAGGATTGTTCTGGGGATGATCTCAGATCTTTTGCAGCTACAACATTTACTTATGGTCTCTGTGTCCATCTTCAAACTTCCTTGAGGGGCTACCTTGAATGCTCTAAAGTATTACCATTAATATCGATCTACAGTTTTGCCAGCAGACCTCACAGTTGTCTCTGAGACTGACGGCTTCTTCTTCCTTTTGGGTTTCTTCCTGCTCGAGACCTTTTTGCACGTTGACCATCTCTGGAAGCAGCATCGAACCTCCCTTTAGATTTGAACACCATCGCTCCCGAGCTGATCCATCGCTTTTGATCTCAAAATGATTCCATGTTGTTTGCATTTTGTTGATCCTCTTCATAGAGGGAGTCAATCAGTTAATGGTTCATCTTTAGTTCCTTCTAATTGGGCGAACACACTCCACGTGAGATTCTCGGGCAGTCAACAGTCGTTCGGAATGAATCGTATGTCGGTGAGACACCATCGGTGTCTCCACAATGCGATTACATTCTACAACAGTTATCGACATGACCTCAAACTATCAGTGAGACCTGATATCGGGCTACAGGAGTTATATCGATATCAAAAAAAATGTCGCCCAGACTATCGCTATCAGTCAGAGGTCTCACTGAAGCCTATAACAGATCCATCACTATTAGCAAGACACCACCAGGTCGGCGGGACTTCATAGCGAACTCCTCGATTCTCCCCAAGCTCACTTCATTTCAGCCAGACCCTATCGGTTCGGCAAGACATTTTGTTGAAGCCACCTTGTTTCGGCGAGGGCCTATTTCAGTCAAGGAGACTTTACTAGGTCGGCGAGACCTTTCACCAAGCTCCTTTCCTTCGCCGAGATCTCCCTTCCTATTGGGGAGACATCATTTGGTCGGCGAAACCTTTCGCCGGGCTCAAATCTTTCCCCGACGTTGCTTTACTTCGACAAGAGTTCACCCCATCGGTGAGACTTTTCCCCTTTGCCAGCCCTTGTCACCGAGACCTCAGCCTTTCGGCAAGACATTATGGCGAGCTTCAAACATTACACCGAAGGGAGGAAACACGTCGGCGAGACTACCGCTAGTCGTAAAGACATCATGCTGAGCTCTTCCATTCCCCTCGAGCCAACTCCATTCTCTCGGTGAGACTCCTGCTGGGTCGGTGAGACCTTATGCCGATATCACAATTTTTTGTAGAGACTTCACCTAGGACCACCATTTCATTGGGTTGGCAAGACCTTATGCCGAAGGGAGAAAACGTGTCGACGAGACTAGCAACCATCAGCGAGACCTTTCGCCGAAGACACCCCTTTTCGCCAAGACTCTTCGCAGTCGTCCAGACATCACACCGAAGGGAGAACCCTTCGGCAAGACCTTTACCATTCTGCCAGACTTTATGGCGAATACATCTTTCTCCCCGAAGGCACAACTTGTCGATGAGACATCACCTAGTCGCCAGGACTTCACAGCAATGATACCTCTTTTTGCCAAGATCTCACCGCGTCGATGAGACCTCACCTCAAACACAAACCACTCTCCCCGATGTCGTTTTATTTCGGTAAGAGTTCACCCTATCGGTGAGAATTTTGCCCAAAATCCTCTCTCACAGCAAGATCCTTCCGATGACATCCCTGTTTCGCTGAGACTCTGACGGATCGGCAAGACCTTATGCCGATATTATCTCATGTCGGCAAGACTTGCTTCCTTCACCGAGACATTACACCAAAGTCACCTCTTTCACTGAGAGCTCATTTCACTTCGAGGAGACTTTGCTTGGTCGGCGAGAGTTCATGCCGACGCTACCCCCTCTCGCTGAGACATTATTCCGATCGGTGAGACACATAGAAACTCATAGCGACCGAAATGTCTTGGTGACCCTTTGGATTTCAAATGAACAGAACCAAACTGTCAGTCGACAAGACAACAGGAGGGTCTCAACAACTTTTTCCTTGAGGAGTTTTATGCTGAATGGGACTAAGGCAGGCTTTCTAGCTAACTTCCTTGAGAGATATCATCAGATGAATAATTCAATCCTGCAAAACAAATGCCTCCTTTAGTTCTCAAAAGCAAATAAAATACACTATTGCTCATGATCATTTCATTCAATTTTTAGCAAGAAGAAAACCAACTCAAGCTGAGACAGAACCAAAATTTGATAAAACAAAATACAGACCCAGGAGGAAAACGAAAGAAATTCCCAAGACCAAAGCAAATAACCAAAGGCGACAAGAACAAAGAAAAAAAGAAGGGGGGGACCCATTTTGTTCCAGAATAAAATGGGGTGGTTATGCAAGGAATAACAGGCTTAAAAATGGGATATGAAAATATATGATAGAGTTTTTGTACTTGGAAGTGTTATAACAAGTAGAGTTATTCACTACTTCATTTTATGACATCGAGACCAAGAAAGAATAACACTTTTGTTTTCTTAAATATTCATCAATTTGGTTGTTTATACTATATAAAATCGTCATATTATACTCTTAAAAAAAATTAAAAAAATGAGAATTCAGTGGCTAAGTCGATTGGCTTCCAAAAATTAACATATTATAAGGTTAGCTTATAATAGAAACATCTACAGAAAAAAAAACAACAATTACCCTTGCTTCTTATGGAGAATAAAAATAGCCATATCACTAGAATTTTCATTAGCAAATAAATTCTTTCATGGAAATCTTATGAACTTCAAGTAATAATTATTTTAAGACCTACAAATTCTTCTATGAATTATTATTCCTCTCAGTAGCTAAGATATAGTATGAAATATTTTTTATTTGCTAGTGGTAGATGGTTAAATTGACTTCTAGGTTTTTTTTATTTTATGCACAAATTACAATTGTATGAATATTTGTATATGTGTACAAATATTTATATAAACATTTGCATATATTCATATTCAAATATATTGTAGGATTGATAAAAATAACCCATGGGAGATGTTATGTATCCAAGAAAATGGTGCTATCAACAATACTTGCTATAAAATATAGGAAATATAATAAAAGAGATTTTATAGAGCTTGGGAAATGCCTCGTACAACTTTACATACCACAATAAATTGACAAAACATCTCTTCTTTCCTTATGTTCCCTATTTTATTTTGCGCGAAAGCTTTAAACAACCTTATGCATGAAACATATTCTAGATAAATAAATAAGAGAGAAAACCCACCCACAATTCAACCTTTTTCCCAACTTTTCTTTCCTTCAACACTCTCCTTTCTCCTCTCCCCAAATTGTATTCCTCTACTTATAAAATTCCTCCTTTTAAATTCTTTTACTCTCCCCCTTCTTCTACACCAAAATGACACATGCCATTATTTCCCTCTTGTAATTCCACTTTAGTGAAATTATGACTCCACTCAAATTTTAGTTCCTTTGCCTCTTTTCTAAGAATTAAAATGGAGTGGTGGTGGATCAAAAAGTATTGCAATAAATATTTAGGTAAAATAATTTATTATTTGAATTTAATGTTTTTATCCATGTTTTTTATTTTATTTTTAAATTTAATTATTATTTATATTATTTTTTATACTATTTTAATTCAATCAAAATCAATTCTTTTCATTTTAAAATAAATAATCTAGACAAAAGAAAGAACTCCCCCTCCTAACTATTTGTCTATTGAACTAGAAACTAAAATATGATAACCAAGAAATGACACAATCACATATCTAATTTTGTAACTGGAATCCAATGAAACTTGACCTTTAACCACAAGTACTAGTTAAGCTAGCTACGAAAAAACTAACAAAGGCATTTTTTTTGCATAAAACCATTACTTTTAACAATGATGACACCTTATGTGTCTATGTGGATAGTTATGAAGGGCACACAATCCATTGAGAGGTGGGGTGAATTAGTAGATCAAATCAATTTAAAACTCTTTAATTCAACAATTATATCAAGCATGAAACTTGAATCAAAATAGATACTAATAATAAAAAAACCACATTAGTACACACATTTGCACATGAGAACACCAGATATACGTGAAAATCCAAGATGGGAAAAATCACGATGAGAATAGTTGCTTGGATACTATCCAAATCTAGTTTAACACAACAAGAATACAATAAGGGAATTTAAAATATCACGTAGACACCAACCTGTAGGGGACACCAATCCCCAATTATATCTATAGGAACCAACCTATAGGAGACACAAATCTCTAGTACAAAGATCTAAGCACCAACTCAGTACTAGAACACCAGTCCTACTGGATTACAAAGATAAAGCTTGTAGATCTTCAATGTTGAATACTCAGCTTACATATAGTCTAAATTTGATTTAGACACTCTACTACACTCCTTAAGATCTTCTAATTATGGTGCACAATGATCAAGATGCTTCGCATTTAATAACACTCTCTTGCATAGATTCACATCCTTGTATATTCACTCACTACCTTCTCTTCAATTATTCTAATACTTCACATTATGCATATGAAAAAATGTATGATGATTGTATATAAGACATTACATTAATCATTCATTCATTTCGACCAAGGATCTGTAATTAACTAGGACAACATAAGGTGCACCTAAATTCAAATTACATGAAACGTGTAACAAGTTAGTCCTAAATCAAATTTATTGTCGCCTAAAGAACATGATGCCATGTTCTTCCATAAGAACCTTATCCTAGACCTATTTTACCACCACATGCTAACTTTGAATACCGCACGCTACTAGTTGTTGCCGCACAGTTTTGGAACCACCACCTAGTTTCCAAACAAGCACATAGAACCTTCTGTCACTTTAAATTTCTTGCATGCTAAACATATCTTTTGAAAACTCTAGAATATGATAGAACATGTGTAGACATACTCTCCATTCAAATTGTAGAGCTAAACTCGCCTTCATTAAGAAATACTAAACATAATTGTATTGCCAGAGAAATCTCTCTGCCTCGAGAGACTAAACTGAAACATTCTAGATCAGACTTCTGAATCACTTCTATCATCATGAACTAATGTAGTATGATACTATAGACAATCCTCAACTTATTTTATCAATATAGATAGCAATATATACTTACATAAGAACTCAAAATGATATGACAACACAATTAAATTTAATTCTCATTGATCTTTTGGCAAGCTTCCTTTGACATTAGTGAACTCCTATGATAATAATGAACTCCTTTGACATCAATAACATTTTTTTTCAATAATCTCCCCCTTTGTCATTGATGAAAAATAGCAAAATGTTGGCCACACATGAAGACATATCTGATATTGTCAAGATCAAGAAAGTACCTCATTTTGAGTTCTATTTCTCCCCCATAGAGAATACAACATTTTGAGTTCCATTTCTCCCCCCTTTGACATAAATGGTAAAGGTCAACTATTTCTTGGCATCTCCACCAACATTTTTGACACTCTACACAATTTGGAAACTTGTTTCCTAAATAGACTCCCCCTGAGTCCATGCTACATTGCTTCCACAAAACCACCAAGTCTTTTCATGGTAGGGAGACAAAGCTCCCCCTCAACCTGTACTTCCTATTGATTCAAGAGGAGGGAGCAACAACTCCCAACTTCTTTCAAAGAAACTAAAATGTCTTCTTAGGAAGTGGTTTTGTGAAAATGTCTGCTACTTACTCCTTGGTTTCAACATACTCTAACTTCACCTCCTATTTTTCAACCTTCTCCCTCAAAAAATGATACTTGATTGCAATATGCTTTGTCCTTAAATGCATTACTGGATTCTTTGAAATGTTTATGGCATTGGTATTATCACAAATAATGTAAATGGGCTCATCAAACTCAATCTTCATCTCCTTCAAATTTTGCTTCATCCAAAGAACTTGAGTGCAAAATGAGCTTCCGTAATGTATTATGCTTTTGATGTAGATAAGGACATTGAATTTTGCTTCTTGCTCAACTAGGACACAAGATTGTCACCAAGAAAGAAAGCTCCACCACTAGTACTCTTTCGATCATTTATGCTTCCTGCCTAATCTACATTTGTGTATGTAATCAAAGTTAGATTTTCACTGTTAGGATACCATAAACCAAAATCCATTGTAGCTTTCAAATACCTAAATATCCTCATTACTTATTTTACACAAGTCTCCTTCGGTGGTGCCTAAAATTTGGCTACTATTCCAAATACTTGCACTATATCTGGTTTAGATACTGTCACATACAATAGACTAACAATCATAGATTTGTACAAGGTTTGGTCTACTAGAATAGAGTCATCATCCTTACTCACCTTGCATTCGGTAACCATAGGTGTGCTTATTGGTTTTCACTCTTCCATCTTGAGCTTGCTTAACATTTCCTTTATGTACTTGTTTTGGGAAATTAATATGCCTTTGTTTGATAGAGAAATTTGTAAACCAAGAAAGAAAGACAATTCACCAAGCATTGACATTTCAAATTCACTTTGCATTGCATTCTAAAACCCCTTGCACATCTCATCATTGTTTCTGCCAAAGATAATGTTATCAACATAGACAACAAAAATCAACAACTTATCATCTTTTTTTTTATATATAAATTATTATCCACACTACCTCTCCAAAACCCTTGTTATTGCAAATACTTGTCCAACCTTGAATGCCAAGATCTAGGAGCTTGTTTAATTCTATAAAGAGACTTCTTCAACCTAAACCCAAAATTTGGATTATTTGAGCATTGAAAGCCTTTTGGTTGCTCAATGTAAACCTCCTCTTCTAACTGTCCATTCAGGAATGCAAAATTCTCATCCATTTGATACACTTTGAAATTCTTGAATGTTGAAAGAGCCAAAAACATTTGGATTGCTTTCAATCTTGCTATTGAAGCAAATGTATCCTCAAAATAAATTCCTTCAACCTAAGCATATCCTTTACACACAAGTTTGGCCTTGTTCTAGATCACTTCTCCATCTTCATTTAGCTTGTTTCTAAAAAATCACTTGGTACCCATAACATTCTTGCCTTTAGGTCTTGGAACCAATTCCCAAGTTCCATTCTTCTTTATCCGAGATAACTTTTCTTCCATAACATCTACCCATACTTGCTCTTTGCTTGCCTCTATATAAGAACTTGGTTCAATCTTTGACAATAAGGCAAAATGTACCTGTTCATTTTCTCTCTCAATTCTTCTTTGGTTCTAGACTCCACTATTCTTGTCTCCTATAATCTGATTTTCAGAATAATTTTTCTACACATACCTTGTCGGAGTCTTTGTAATAGCGTTCTAAAAATTATCTTTTGAGTCTTCATCATTATTGTGGATTTGATCCTCATCATCTTCCACTTTCAGATTGTTGGTAGACTAAATTTTTCATCAATCCTTACATTTTCACTTTCCACAATCCTCTTCACCCTCTTGTTGTAACATCTATATGCTTTAGTTATCATAGAAGAACCAAGAAAAATGCCTTCATTGGATCCAGAATCAAACTTACCCAAGTTTTCTTCATCCCTTTTGATGTAGCACTTGCTTCCAAATATCTTGAGATATTTGATGGGAGTCGATCTTCCTCTCCATAACTCATATGGTGTTTTATCAAACTTAGGTATGATTTGAGTTCTTTTAAAAATATATACTGCAGTATGAACTACTTCTCTCTAGTACATATTCGATAAACCTACTTGACTCAACATTATTTTAGTCATCTCTTATATAGTCTGTTTCTTCCTTTCTACAACTCCATTCTGCTGCAAAGTCCTAGGAGGGAAAAAATGTCACCCGATCCCATGCTTTTCATAGAATTCATCATACCAGTCATAAGTGAAATCTCCACCTCTGTCTGATCTTAAAGCCTTAATTGTTCTTCCAATTTAATTTTTAACTAATGCCTTGAATGCCTTAAACTTCTCAAATCCTTCTAATTTTTCTTTTAGAAAAGTAATCCAAGTTATTCTAGTATAATCATCAATAAGAATCATAAAATACCTGTCACCTTGTAGATTATTTGTCGTCATTGGTCCACATAGATTTGTATGGAACAAATCCAATGGATTTGATGTGGAATATTCCTTTGTAGTAAATCTGAACTTTGTTTTTTTTCCCTCATCACATGGTTTACAACTTGTAGACTAAGGCTTCTTTATTTTTGGCACTGTTGGAAATCCAAGGTGAAACTTGTAGCAATATGAACTTAGATATGTGTTTGTAAATTTGAAATATGTATGAAAGATTACCAATTATTTGATTATATTGTTGGAAATAGGATGCCATTTAATTGCAAATCCTAAACATTAATTATTTCATGTATCTCCTAGATTCTTGGAATGTGTACAACAACACTAAGATTAGGTTGAGATTAATATTTGATGAAATAATCATGAAATTATTGACATTTGTAATTAATTCTAAATGTAAGGAGCATGTGAGGGTGTCCATAGTGAGTTCCTAAATAATAGGGACACATGAGACACCCACATGGTAAGGTGACACTCACCTTGTGTTTAGTTAACTATACAGAGTAACAGTTAACACTTCTGTATGCATGTAAAGATGCTAGGAGTTAGGATTTGATGTTTGCATGCTTGAAGTTCAGTTCAGTTTAGTGCAGTTCAGTTCAGAATCAGTTTAGTTCAGTTTAGTTTAGTTTAGTTCGGTTCAGTTCAGTTCAGTTCAGTTTAGTTCAGTTCAGTTATGGTTCAGTTGTCTTCAGTTAGTTTCAGTTGTATGTTAGTTAACGTTAGTTAACTTGGAATGCATGGCTAATAAGATTGAGTTGTATGCCAGATAACAGGGACTACCTCCAGTTAGCAGGGGATGACCATTCTTTGGGAATGGTGTTGATTAAATGTTTCAGTTAACTAGAAATCACTTGGAGCCAACTTGGGTGCCCAATATGCTTTCTTGGAATTAACTCCAATACATGATAAGATATTTTTGAAGGCTTTGTTAAGTGGGACCCTCTTTTGGGCACCATCTTTGAGGAAGAGCTTTGTAATTATCACCGAAGTGAAGGATGAGTTGTAGCTTTAGTTTGGGATGCCCAGATGGGTAAAGCACATGTTCTAAGCTTTGGTCTTCATGGTAGAACTCAACTTGAAGCAATATGGCATACCTTTTATAAGGCTTGAGCTTGTGCATTGTAATTATCACCTTTTGGAGATTACAAGGTTGCATATTGTCTCTATATCTCATTCAAGTTGAAGAGAGTTTTCATAAATGTTATTGCAAGTGTGAAGAAGATTGGTAAAGACAGAAGAATCATTCTCAAGCAAGAATTGGAGCTATTGTAATTCAGAGATTGAATAACAGAATAATTCTTGGTGGAGTTTTTTCCCAAAAGGGTTTCTCCACTGTACATCTTGTGTGATCTTTCTAATATCCTGTCTAGTTCTTCTATCAACTTCTCTCTTCATTCTACAATAGTAAAATGAATTAATCAAGATAATCACCCACAAATAATATATGTAACAAAGAAAGAGCTTACTTAGATCAACAATATTAAAGTTTTACAGAGTATTAAGCTAAGAAAACACCTCATTTTTCAACATTTGGTATCAGAGTTGAGGTTGGGTAGAGTATTGGGATGCCATTCTCTTAAAGTTTGAAGGATTTATTGGCTTAGTGGGAGCTCTTATTATTTTAGTAATTTGTTGATTTTGGAATTAAGTTTTTGTTACAATGAATTCAAGATTAGTTATTGAAAAGTTCAATGGTTCTAACTATGAAATGTGGAAATTAAAAATGGAAGATCTTCTTGAAGAAAGAGATCAATGGTTAGTAGTTAATAATGAGACAAAGACACCTACAACTATGTCAGATGAAGATTGGGCTAAGTTAGATAAAAAGGCAAGAGGAACAATTAGATTGTGTCTTGCTGATGTTGTTCTTTTAAATGTTTCAGTGGAAACTAGTGCATATAAATTGTGGAAAAGAATAGGAGACATTTATCAAACAAAGAGTCTAACAAATAAGTTGTATCTGAAAAGGCAATTATATTCATTGAAAATGAAAGATGGTGATTCAGTAGCACAACATTTAAATGCTTTCAATTTAATTCTCAGTCAGTTAGCATCCGTAGATGTAAAGCTTGAGGATGAGGATAAGTGCATTTTATTGCTTTGCTCTTTATGAGATTCTTGGGAAAATCTAATAGTTGCAATTAGTGGTAATGGTGTAGATCCAAAGATGGACAACATCATTCCTACTCTCCTATCAGAGGAGATGAGGAGGAAATCTAAAACTGGATCCCAAGATGCCTTGTTTGTAAGAGGTAGGCCCAAAGAGAAGAAATCTAAAGCAGAGAAGGAAAGGGTAAGTCTAAAGGATGGTCAAAAACCCCTAGTAAGAATAAGGTAAAGTGTTGGAATAGCGGAAAACCTAGACATATTAAAAAGGATTGTAAGAGCAAGAAGACTGATGCTTCTACAGAAAAATCCGATGACAATAATGATGCATTAGTCATTTCTTCTAATACTGTTGTTGATAACTCTTGGCTTCTTGATTCAGGTTGCTCCTATCATATGACTCCTAGAAAGGAGTGGTTCTTTAAGTATACTGCATATGATGGAGGAGATGTCTTCTTTGGAGACAACATCACAACAAAAGTTGTTGGCAAAGGAGAGGTAAAATTGTGTTTTAGTGATGGTAGTGTTAATACCCTTAATGATGTTTTACATATTCCAGGACTTGTAGGGAATCTACTTTCTATCTCTAAGTTTAATGATTCTAGAATGCATGTGACATTTGACAAAGGTGGTTGTAGATTGGTGAAAGGGAATATGGTGGTTGCTAAAGGATCTCGGATTGGGACTTTGTTTAAGCTAAATACCTCCAATGTAAATATTTTATCAAATGTAATTGAAGCTAAAAATACATGTATGCTATGGCACCATAGATTGGGCCATACAGGTGAAAAAGGTCTTAGGACCATTCTTAATAAAAAATTGGTTGACGATATTCCTAATTATAATATTGGAAAAAATGACTTTTGTGAGCATTGTGTGTTTGGAAAGCAATCTAGATCTAAATTTCCTAGTGGTACAAATAGAGCTAAAAGATTATTAGAGATTATTCACTCAGATGTAATGGGTCATGTGGATATTGACTCTATTGGAAAATCCAAATACTATGTCACATTTATTGATGATGTCTCAAGATACACTTGGATATATTTTATGCATAACAAATCTGATGTGTTTAATAAGTTTAAGGAATATAAGGATTTGGTTGAGAAACAATCAAATCATAAGATAAAAGTGTTGAGATCAGATAATGGTGGTGAGTATTGTTCTAAGGAATTTGATGATTATTGTAAGCATGTAGGAATAGTGAGATAAAAAACTACTCCATATACACCTCAACAAAATGGAGTAGCAGAAAGGATGAACTGAACCTTAATGGAAAGAGCTAGGAGTATGTTAAGTAGTGCTAAGCTTGAACGGTCCTTATGGGTTGAAGCGGTATGTACTTCTTGTTATTTAATCAATAGATCCCCTAATTCATCTATTGAAGATAAAACTCCTTATGAGATGTGGTTAGGTAAGAAACCTAGTGTTGCACATTTAAGGATCTTTGGTTGTGAGGCTTTTGTTCACGTGCCTCAAGAAAAGTGATCTAAAATGGATCCTAAAGCACATAAATGCATATTCATAGGTTATGGTGAAAATGTAAAAGGATACAAGCTTTGGAATCCACTAACAAGAAAAGTTTCTTTATCTAGAGATGTTATTTTTTAGGGAATTTAGAGCTTATTCAGGAGAAGAACAACCAAAGGAAAAGGATACTTCTCGAACATTGCATTTTGAGACAAATACTAAGAAGCAACAAGATGCACATGTTGAAGAACAAGTGGATGAATCACAAGAAGAGAGTTCAGAGAGTTCTTTTGAAATAGAGGCTCAAGATGAGCATATTGAGGAACCAGAAGAAACTCCTTTAAGGAGATCCACAAGACAACAAAATCTCGTTGATAGGTATAGCCCACCTAATTTTCATTGTATTTTTTCTTTAATGAGTACTAATGATGAACCCAGTTCTTACAGGGAAGCTTTGTCCTTAGACAAGAACAAGCTTTGGTCACAAGCTATGCATGAGGAAATGGAATCCTTGGATACTTGTGACACATGGGATCTTGAGAGTTTTCCCAAAGATAGAAAGGCCATTGGTTGTAAATGGATCTTTAAAAAGAAGATTGGTGTAGATGGTAATCTCGAAAGGTACAAGGCTAGATTAGTAGCCAAGGGCTCCTAGAGGGAGTTGACTTTAATGAAATCTTCTCTCCTGTTGCTAAATTAACTTCTATTAGATTCTTCTTATCTATTGCTGCTGCTTATGATTTTGAAATTGAGCAAATGGATGTGAAAACTGCTTTTTTGCATGGGAATCTTGATGAGGAGATTTATATGAAGCAACTTGAAGGTTTTGTTGTAAAAGGAAAAGAAGAATTGGTTTGCAGGTTAAAGAGATCTTTATATGGATTGAAATAGTCACCCAGAATGTGGTACCAGAAGTTTGATGCTTTCGCATTAAAAATTGGTTATGTTAGGAGTGAGGAAGATCATTGTGTTTATATAAAAATTATTGATGATCAACTTTTAATTATTATCTTGTATGTTGATGACATGTTGTTTATTGGTAATAGCTAGGTAATGATTAGAGGTGAAAGCTACTCTCGAGCACATTTGAGATGAAAGATCTAGGGGCTACAAAATATATCCTCGGTATGGAGATCAGTAGAGATAAAGGTAACATAAATCTTTGCTTAAGTCAGAGTAATTATGTTGATACTATTTTGAAAAGATTTAACATGCAGGATAGTAAACTAGTTAATATTCCTTTACTAGTTGGCACGAAGTTAAGTTTAGATATGAGTCCTAAATCTGATTTTGATTTTGAGGAAATGTATAAAATTTCATATGCTAGTGCAATTGGTAGTTTAATGTATGCAATGGTTTGTATGAGACCAGATATAACACAAGTAGTGGGAGTTATTAGTAGGTTTATGTCTAACCCTGGTAAAGAACATTGGACTTATGTTAAGAGGGTATTTAGATATTTACGAGGGACTTCAGATTACTGTTTAGTTTATCATGGTTCTAATAATATTGATATTATGAATAGATCATTGGACATACAAGGGTTTGTTGATTCAGATTGGGTAGGAGATCTGGACAGTCAGAGGTCGACAAGTGGTTATGTGTATACTTTGTTTGGAGCTGCGGTTAGTTGGATGAGTAAGAGGCAGCCCACGGTTGCTTTGTCCACCATAGAAGCAGAGTACATGGATGCCACACATGCTTCTAAAGAGGCAGTTTGGTTACACAGACTTGGGTCAGGTATTGGTTTTAATTGCAAGCAAGTTAGGCTTGAATGTGATAGTTAGATTGCTATTTGTTTAGCCAAAAATCCTATGTATCATGCTCGTACTAAACATGTAGATGTTCAGTATCACTTTGTGCGAGAAATGGTTGAGAATGGGAAAGTATTAATTGAAAAAGTTGATACTTTAATTAATGTTGCAGATTATCTTACGAAGCCAGTTCCTATAGATAAGTTCTCGTGGTGCAGGAAGGCCATTGGCCTTGAGTCCTGTACTTGATTTAAATTGATTATTCCTTGTTTAGAATAATTGCAATGTATAATGTCAAGTGGGAGAATGTTGGAAATAGGATGCCATTTAATTGCAAATCCTAAACATTAATTATTTCATGTATCTCCTGGATTCTTGGAATGTATTCAACACTAAGATTAGGTTGAGATTAATATTTGATGAAATAATCATGATTATTGACATTTGTAATTAATTCTAAATGTAAGGAGCATGTGAGGGCATCCATAGTGAATTCCTAAATAATAGGGACACATGGGACACCCACATGGTAAGGTGGCACTCACCTTGTGTTCAGTTAACTATATAGAGTAACAGTTAACACTTCTGTATGCATGTAAAGATCCTAGGAGTTCAGATTTGATGTTTGCATGCTTGAAGTTCAGTTCAGTTCAGTTTAGAATCAGTTTAGTTTAGTTTAGTTTAGTTTAGTTTAGTTTAGTTCGGTTTAGTTCAGTTCAGTTCAGTTCAGTTCAGTTTAGTTAGTTTTAGTTGTATGTTAGTTAGCATTAGTTAACTTGGAATGCATGGCTAATAACATTGAGTTGTATGCCAGATAACAGGGACTACCTCCAGTTAATAGGAGATGACCATTCTTTGGGAATGGCGTTGAGTAAATGTTTCAGTTAACTAGAAATCACTTGGAGCCAATTTGGGCACCCAAGATGCTTTCTTGGAATTAACTCCAATGCATGATAAGATATTTTTGAAGGCTCTGTTAAGTGGGACCCTCTTTTGGGCACCATCTTTGAGGAAGAGCTTTGTAATTATCACCGAAGTGAAGGATGAGTTGTAGCTTTAGTTTGGGATGCCCAAATGGGTAAAGCACATGTTCTAAGCTTTGGTCTTCACGGTAGAACTCAACTTGAAGCAATATGGCGTGCCTTTTCTAAGGCTTGAGCTTGTGCATTGTAATTATCACCTTGGATTACAAGGTTGCATATTGGTTCTATATCCTATCCAAGCTGGAAGAGAGCTCTCATAATTGTTATTGCGGTGTGAAGAAGATTGGTAAAGATAGAAGAAGTATTCTCAAGCAAGAATTGAGCTATTGTAATCTCGTGAGATTGAATAATATAATAATTCTTGTGGAGTTTTTCCCAAAAGGGTTTCCCCACTTACATCTTGTGTGATCTTCTAATATCCTCGGCTCTTAGTTCTTCTATCAATCCTCTCTCTTCATTCTACAACAGTAAAATGAATTAATCAAGATAATCACCCACAAAGAATATATGTAACAAAGAAAGAGCTTACTTAGATTAGCAATATTAAAGTTTTACAGAGTATTAAGCTAAGAAAACACCTCATTTTTCAACATATATGATTAGCAATTGTAATAATAAAAGAAAATCAACACTACCATAGGTTGATTTAATCACAAGTGACACAAGACATACGTGGAGAAGAAACACTTGTGGGAAAAAACTCCACACCTAAAGAGATACAATGTTTGTATTAATCTTCAAAAATGAGATACAACAGTACAACACTTCTCTTTAAATTTTGGTAACACTTTGTTACTCTATCAACCTGCAAACAAACTCATAAAACCACCATCTCAATGCTCCAATATATAGAATTTTGTGGGAGAGAATACTACTTGTGGTATCCTAAAACAATAAGTTAAACCACATGGAAAAACCTATGCCCCCCTTAGTGGACATCCCAGAAACATGGTGAAAAATATTAAATGCTCATGGCCTTCACATGGGTGCCTAACCCATAGCCAATCAAAATTGGTCAATACTGAGTGATCCATTACTCTCAGACGGATCTGATGGCTCAAACACATAACATGCAAACTTGGGTGCCCAACACAAGATAACATGCAAATAATATGCAAGAGTATGCACTTCTAGGTGGTCCCCACCTAGAAGTTTGATGCCCAAAATGAATATTCTCTTGAGATGCTCTATAACCATCACCATAGTGGGTCCACCTCTATTAATGCAATTACAATTTATCATAGGAGGAAAAAATAAAAAAATTTCCTCTCGTGTCCTCAAGAACATTTTCCAAAGAATGTGGAGACACATAGTATCAACTTAGGATAGCAATTATAATGTCACCTATCCTAACATTTTCCCACTTGAAATTATACATTGCAATTACATCCATGAGATACAAAAAAATTTAAAATTGTAATCAAGTACAATGATCAAGGTCCATGGCCTTCTTGCACCAAGAGAACTTATCCATGGTCACTGGCTTCATGAGAGAATCAACAACATTATCCAAAGTGTCAACCTTCTCAATTAAGACCTTACCATTTTCAACCATCTCTCACACAAAGTGATACTAAACATCAACATGCCTAGTACGAGCATGATACATAGGATTTTTGGCTAAACATATGGCACTCCGACTATCACATCCAATCTTCACTATCCTACAATCAAAACCAATACCTTTACCAAGTCTTTGTAACCAAACCGCCTCCTTAGAGGCATGTGTAGCAGCCATATACTTTGCTTCGGTGATGGAAAATACAACTGTAGGTTGTATTTTACTCTTCCAACTCACTACACCTCCAAACAAAGTAAGAACATAGCCACTGGTGGACCTTTGACTATCCAAGTCACCTACCCAATCTACATCAACAAAACCTTGTATATCTAATGACTTAACCACATCATTAGTACCATGATAAAACAAATAGTAATTGGAAGTACCATGCAAATATCTAAACACCCTCTTTCAAAATTTTAATTCTTTATAACAAGGTTAGACATAAACTTGCTTATAAGTCCCACTGCTTGGGCTATATTTGGTCTAGTGGAAACCATTGCATACATCAAACCACCAACAACACTAGCATAAGGAACTTTAGACATCTATTGAAAACCATCATCAAAATTAGGACACATGTCTAAACTCAAATTAGTACCAACCAGAAATGGAATATTTACTGGTTTACAATCATGCATACTAAACCTTTGCAAAATGGTATTAACATACTTACACTGACTTAACCAAAGCTTTTTGTGAACCCAATCTCTATTGATCTCCATCCCAAGAATATATTTTGCAGCCCCCAAATCCTTTATATTAAATGTGCTAGAAAGTTGATTCTTAAGCTCCCTAAGCATCACCTTGTTGTTACCCATAAACAACATATCATCAACATACAAGACAATGATCAGTATTTGATCATCAATAACTTTACTGTAAACACAATGATTCTCCTCACTCTTAACAAAACCTAACTTCAATGCAAAGGCATCAAAATTTTGGTACCACATCTTGGGTGTTTGTTTTAAACCATATAAAGCAAGTGTTCTTTTCCTTTCATAACAAAACCATTAGGCTATCACAGATAAATCTCTTCCTCAAGATCTAAACACAAGAATGTAGTTTTAACATCCATTTGCTCTATTTCAAAATAATAACAACAATAGATAATAAGAATCTAATAGAAGCCGATATTGGCATGGTGTGATGGTTTATAGGTGGCATTGTTGTTCTTGCCACCAAGGTTTAAACCCCGTTGGGGTGGTATTGTTGAATGGTTGTATCTGATTCATAGCTCCAGTCAAAAGTGTTTACCCCTTGAATAAAAAAAAAAGAATCTAATAGAAGTTAACTTAGCAACAAGAGAAAAATTTAACCGAAATCAACTCCCTCTCTTTGGGAGTAGCCCTTGGCCACCAATCTAGCCTTGTACCGCTCTAACTAACCATTTGCACTAGATTTATTTTTAAATACACACTTGCAACTAATGGGCTTCCTTCCTTTGGTAAAAATGATAAGATCCCAAACATCACAAATATCTAAAGCCATCATATCCTCACGTATGGCTTGCATCCAAGACTCACTTTCCTCTTAAGAGAGAGCCTCCCTGAAAGATCTAGGCTCATCGTCAATACTCAACCAAGTAAATACATAATGATAATCTAGTGGGTTATACCAGTCAACTAGATTTTGTTGCCTTGTGGACCTCCTCAAGGTAGGATTAATGGGCTCTACTAGTTCTTTCTCTATTGTGTGCTCATCCTGCACATCCTCTAAACTATTTGAATCCTCTTCTTCTTCCTCATCCTCAAATCCATCTAATAGTTCTTTCACATGTGCATCTTCCTGCTTTTCAATATTTTTCTTGAAATGCACTATTTTTTTCTTATTTTTCTCCTTTGGTTGTTCTTCACCTAAGTAAGCTCTAAACTCCCTGAAAATCACATCGCTAGAGAAAAACATTTTATGGGTTAATAGATTCCAAAGCTTATAACCTTTTACATTCTCATTGTAACCAACAAAGATGCATTTTTGTGCTTTTGGATCCAATTTAGATCACTTATCTTGAGGTGCATGAACATAAGCCTCACAACCAAAGACCCTTAAATGTGAAACAAAAAGCTTTCTACCTATCCATACTTCATGAGGAGTTTTATCAACAAGAGTTGAACAAGGATATCTATTAATCAAATAACATGTAGTACTTACAGCTTCTAACAAAAAGCATCTATCAAGTTTAGCACCACTCAACATGCTCCTAGATCTTTCCATCAAGGTTTGGTTCATTCTTTTTGCTACCCCATTTTGTTGGGGTGTATAAGGAGTATTATTTTTTAGTAGAAGTGAATTCAATCAAAGATATGGGAGGAAAAACAACTTGTGAATATTTATTATGTTATTTATGATCTATAGGCATGTGATTTTTTCCTCATGCCAATATTTAACATATTAATGCACAATTTATATGACTTCTCTCATAGCATGTAACCACGGATGTCATAGAAGGATATTTTAATTCAATTTTATAGGCGCTAAACAAAACAATGAGTAATATAAATGGTCTAGCTTGGATTGGAAGAACAACACACAAATAGGATATAATAATATTATCAAATCCTCTAAGAGTAAGTTTGGATGGGAATATGATAGATAAATCTACTTTCATTTAATTTAAACAATCCTCAATGTGTATGTAAATAATATATCCATTATCAAATAATGATTATTTAATAGTTGCTTCATCACATTCCATAATTATATGTGATGACAATACATGTTTAAATAGTTTATAAGGTGGAACCTCTTTATCCTTGAAATATATATCATGAAAATTTGTATGGCTACTATATTCATCAATGATGCAACCTACATATTTTCTAAGGCCTTTTACACATTATCTCTATAAAAATGGTGATAAGCACACTAAGTCCCATAAGGAAATTCTAGCTTGGGTACTTTGTAATGTTAAATGTTATCACGATCCTTTCTTTAAGATGAATCTTGAGGCATAAGAGGTAAATTAAGTGCATTGGTAGATAGAAAAAGTGGTGGTAGATTAACACATTGACCTCTTTTTAAACTTTGATGTGTATACCCGATGAGACGATAATAACAAGAATTATAATCAACATGAAAAGTAGGTATAGGATATGCATACGCCATGCTAATAGACAAATTGGGATTAGAAAATATAGAAGGTGTCCTATTAAAATCTATATGTCCTCTTGTGAATTAGGCTTAAAAACACATGGAATTGAAGTATTGATTAAGATAGTAAAATAATTGTAGAGGAAACAAGATGAAAAAATAATCTAGAGTTGTACCATGTAAATACAATTTAAACTTACTACTCAATTTAATATCATCTATGTGCATATAACTAGCAAGAAAAAATGATTTTACATGTAAAATTTCCTCACAAAGGTTCATAACATCATTATGTAATGCATGCAAAAGTAAAGAAGTGTTAATAAAATAATAATGAAAAGCTAGTAATCACCAAGACATAACCTATCATCACGTGACAAAGGGAAAAGTGAAGGATATGAATCAATAGAAATATCATGACATTTAATAAACATATAATCACTAGGTGCACTAATGCCATGTATAGGTGAATCACATGATGGATCCTGCTTAATATATGATCATCATTGTCATAAGACATGATAATTATTGAATATGAAAACAAATGAATTAAGCATCTCTAATAACATAGTACATGCACTAATCAACTCCATGAAAGAGGGGAATACAATACATGATAAAATAACACATCTATAGTGTTGAAAACTATCATGCTTGACAATTTCACATTGTTTTGCTTCCCCTAAATTATTGAGCCTAATTGACCCTCTAATTTCCTAAATTATTTTGAGGCCTATTTTTACCATTTTTTGACAAATTGCAAGCATAGAACAAATGCATTTATTTAATGTTTTCCCCCCCACACTTAAATCCTTAGAAAATAGGGCCTGGACTGGGACGCCCTTGGGTAGCTTTGTCCCCCTATTTTGCTGGGCTCAAAATTTGAATATGTCATTGTCAACATTTTAACATTTAAAATTGAAGTTTCCAATGTTGGCTATTGGGATCTAATTTTTAGGAAATTAGCATAATTGCATATAAATACCTAGTTATTGCATCATTTGAAATCTAACAAGGAATAATAAAAAGTAAGAGGTGAACATTAAGAGCAATAATTATTGTCAAGAGCAAGTCAAGAGTAGCATTTCAAATATTCATTGCAACAATTCAAGATCCAAGTATCATGTCAAATCCTACATATGAGTTCATGTTATCATTGTTTGTGAAGGCTAGCCCTTGTTGCGGGTCTCCAAGAAATTCAAGCATTTAAGCAAGCAAGATCCAAGACCTTGAGGTGATGTGGATGACTTCAGTCCTTTGTGAAGGGTGGTGAGTTGCAACACTTTGTGGATTCATCATTCCTTCATATCATTTATCACTTCATCATTGACATTACCATTATGGAAGTGGAAACACTAACACAGGGTTTGACTAAGGTAAGCCCCTAAATGGCACAACCTTTCCTCTCTTTGAATGTGCATGTTTTAGGTTTGGAGAGGGTTGAAGGAACTTTGAAAATCATTTTTCCATTGTTGCATTCAAAACCCTATACCTTGTCAACTCATGAAAACTTACCTACAAAATTATTTGACAATGATCCAACAAATTTGCAGGCAAGAATCGAGAGCTCAGATCCGACATCAAAGGACAGTGAAAACAAATCCATGACACCCCTACAAGGACAAAGACACCCTTGGGAACCTGTGTCCTCTTATTCTAACTGATACCAAACTTATATGATAGGTACACAACACTCTTCCCTTCCTAGATCTGCCTGCAAATCTCTGTTACAGTTTGTTAATTGTCAAAATCTTGCAATTTTCATATTAGGGCACATAGTCTAATTAGGTTAATCAAGGAAAATCAATTCCAATCCATTTCCAAGGCTCAAAAGGATCAAATCCAGGTTTGATTGACTCACCTTTATGGTTGAAAATCAATCTAAACACCTTGTTGATCTCCATCTTATTGAAACCTTAGAAAAAGACTACACACATAAATTAACCCTAGGTTTTATACATTAAACTTAGGGTCCCCCACCCCCTTTTTCTTTGTTATAACATCTATAAAAGGTACATGCATATCCATAACATAAAAGTCCATAAGTGTATTGAGGATATATGTGTCATATAATATGAAATATAGAAATATGTCATACTATGAAATAAATACATGCAAATTAGCCATGAAACAAACCACAATTGGTGCCATAATGATATGATATCCTAGGGTGGTAGGGTGAGATAAATGATAACTCACTATTTATACCCAAACCCTCATCAAAAGATGTAGGAAGATAAATATTAAATCCTTAGGCAAGGTTCAAAATATATGAAAAATCAAAATAACATTAGATAAAAAATTGTAAATAAAATCCCTATAAAAAGGTTGGTATGCACAGTATTAGATGGGTGCACAAAAATGTGAAGGAAAATAAACCTTCCTTCATGTCTAATAGAGGCTAATCTAATAAAATACAAGCAAATAAGCATAAATAAGCCTAGATTAATAAATGAGACTTGAAATTATTGATAAATCATTGATTTACAACAACTAATAAATATAAATAAATAATTGTACATAACTCGATAATATAATAATGCATTAGGATTGTTATTGATTTGAATATGATGCATTTAGAGATATAGAACACTAAGTATCAAACTAGTGAATTACTTGGGAATTAGAATGATTTGTAGACTTTTGTTATCAACTTTGCCAGGTACACCTTGATTTTTTTGCACTTTTTGATATTTGTGAACTTACATTATTTGAAAATACCTCTATGGGGCTATCAATGTGTCATAAGGGGATAGGTTTGAGTAGGTCAACTCTTCAGTCACACATATGCTCCTATAATGCTTGTGTAGAATTAGATTCCTCTTAAAACATTAAATGAAGTGTGTAAATGTGAATTAATTCCTTGATTCCCTCATATTTAGAATGAATGCATTGAATAACTTTAAATACAAGGACATATCAACATATGAGACAAACTTGTGTTTAGTTGGCCAAGGCATGAAGGGTAAAGGTGAGAAGTTCATCATATTTAAATTTTTTAATTTAAAGTTGTGTAGGATGAGTTTGTGATTATGACAATAACCTCCTAACTACAAGCTAGTCTTAAGACAAAAGGACTAGATCTCTATGGATTACGTGTGCATAGAAATAAATGTACACATATGAATAATAAACATGTGGATATGGTGAATGTATATCAATATATAAACATGTGATTAGGGATAAGTAGCAAGTACATAGAAATGTGTAAGTGGTAGATGGATAACAAAGACAAGAGACCTAATTTTACATAATATTATACCCTTTTCAATTACTCTCCTAACTGAACAAAAATTAAAATCAATATACAAATTTCACCATTAAAATTTTCTGAACAAACCCACCTAATAAAATCTCCTTTCTCTCTTAAACAAAAAAAAAAGAAAAGAAAAGAGTATACAACCATCCTAATCCCTAAAAAAAAATCTATTGTCTCTTTTCCAAATACAAAAACTTTTTCACAATTAAAGAATATAATAAAGAGAGAAAAAAAGATTAAATTAGATTTTAAGACTGTTAACACACTTCAAATTCTATTATGTACCTAATAGGAAAAAGACAAATTAATTTAGCATGGCGATCCTACTATGAACCAAGCTAAATTGTAAAGCCCCTCACGGTTTAAAGCGTGGGAGACTATTACTTTGGTCGCACCCGCTCCGTCGTTGTCGGAGGCATTAATCTTTGTATGTATTTGTATCTACTTTGTACTCGTTGAAGCCTTCTTTTCAAGCTCACATTTAGCCAAATTGGAAAGTGAAAAGTCAATAGCAGCAAGAACTTGGAGGCAGCTACCACCAATAGGGAAAGCAGAGAAAAAAATCGTGGAAGCCAGCCGAAGAAAGGACGAAAATTTATGGACATGTGAGATTTGTTTAATCATCTGCAATTCCATATATCTTGTGAGTTATTTCTCATCTACTGATCAGCACCGCCCCCTTGATTTGTTTCCTTTGTTTTTATCATTGTTTAATCTATCTAATCTCACCTAGTAAGTTTACATTGATTGCAAGGTGATATGTCTTTGTTTATATTTTCGTATCCTTACATAAACATTTATGAATGCATTCGTAAATCTGTCACTCAATCACTTTAGCAATGAGAACATCTAATCTCAGTCCTTTCAAAGCATGGCTGTATTTATTTTGCATAGCTGTCGCCACTTGATATTTCTACGACTGCCCTTTGACCGCCGCCTCCAATGTGCATAAACAAGCCGGCTGTTAATAGATCAGTCCAACAGCAACCTCTGGAGTTGGACGTTTGCATCAGTTCAGAGCTTTTGCAGCCATACTACTATTTTAGTAATAGGTAAGATTCGTGCCTGGTTATATAATAGTTTAAAATATATTTGTTGTATGTATGCCAAAATTTTGTCTTCATCTGTTTCATTCTCTAATTTCTTCTATCTATGCTGCTATATGTTGTTATTTCTTATGATAAATTTAAGGTTATATTATTCACTTGATAGTAGATTCTGCATCAACACACAATCTAGATAAATATATTATGCTCTTGTATTCCTTCTGGCCATGGTAGAAATCAAGTGTCTGTACAGGGCTGGGTCGCCGGGTGGTGTCCTGTCCCATCATAGCAGGCTCACGTAGTTTCCTTGGTAGCAGTTAATTCTGTGCCTGTCTCCAATGCCCTTGCGTCAGTTCGACCCTTCTTTCCATGTAGGGCATTACTGCACAATTCAACTAATATTCGTTTTCTATTTGATAACACCTGAAATAAGTTGTTGAAAGAAAAAACGTGCCTGCAAAATATAAACAACATGCTTAAGATCTTTCTGTGGGATTGTATAGGGTGGTCCGTTGGTCTTTTGAAGGCAAGAGAGGAATTGTTTGTAAGGTCACTATACAGATTGTAGGTTCCATTTGTGCACAGTATAGCCACACACCTGGCTTCTGCTTTCTTCATTCATCAATATTAATTGAGGAGATTATTATCTCTTACCTTTTCTCACCCAATCCATCTGTTCCAAAGAACTAGGTCCACGTTTATCCAAAACAGAAAACAGTTTTATGGTGGAACCAATCAATTGGGCCCATTGGGGATCCATGTACCAAAAGAGCCTAATGACATTAAAAATTGTACCAAGCCTACTTACTACTGAACAATTAATAGTAGCATAAAATTGAAGAGGTTCATAACTATTGACACTGGTTCCCCATAGGGCTGCTTTTGGGCCACAATCTGTTGGATGAGGAAGTTAATGAAATACAATACAAATACATTGTATTACTTAATAATTTATGGATGAAATTTAATACGCATGCCAGATTTAAAACTAAATTTGAGCTAAAAGCGTGATTAATTCAAATTCTGACAAGTGGGAATCAGAATATACAAAGTCACATATATATGCAAGTTAAATGTTGTGTCTGTTGCATTGTTGTCTGCTGTTCAACATACTATCATTTACTGGTTGAGATGGGATGTCACTCTGCCAATGACCAAAATTCATGTTGGTTGGCTTAGAGCTCAATGGGAATGTGAGTTGAAGAGTTGACCTATAAGGCAGTGGTACATCTTTAATTTTATTTTCCGAGTTTACAAGGCATTTGTTTGCTCTCATAATGTTTCATCGAGGGACTGAAATTCATGTTGGCGGGCTTCGAGCTCCATGTGAATGTGAGTTTAAGAGTTGACCTACCAAGCAGAGGTAGACCTGCTGGCATTGGTCCAAACAATAAGTGAATTGAAAGCAAAGATACACCACTTTTATCCATGTCTTGCTACTCCGGCATAAAAAGATGCAATATATTCTATATATGGTGGAAACTTCTAATTTCAGGACAGATACAACTTTGGCCTAGCTTCCTGTAGGTGTAAGAACTTTTTGTCACATGAGTAGCTGTGACAATCAACCAACCACACATAGCCCAGGTTCCATGGCTTTCAAAGCAAAAAAATAACAGCATATGATTTTGCTTCCTCAAACTCATAGTTACTAGGAAACTCTATTATAGTAATGTGCACTGTGCCCCGATTCCCATACCCTCAATTTCTGGTGACTAGCTTTATATATAATATAGTTGTCTCCATATTTGTTTACTTTCGTACTCCAATTTGATTGGTATTTCCGTACTGGTATACTTACATCTCTCGGTAATTATGGCATTTCTTTTATTCTCAAAACAGTTCCAAAGTTCTCAGATTTTAGTCTTCAAAAAAAGGCAAAAAGGAAAAAAATAAATTATTTTCATAAACTTCCATTTCTGCTATTATTTTTCTTCTATTATCATTAACTATTAGATTTGACAGCTACAGTAGTATCCAATATTTTTAATTTGTAGCATACTTGCATCCATAGGAGACACAACTACACAAACACCTTAGTTAGTTAAATGGTGGTGACACTCAGATACCTAAATTTTAAAAGATAGAATGTATCTTTAAACCCATATAGAATGGAAGAAAGAGCTTCACCAACGTAGATAATTGTATTGTAAACATACTTGTAATGCAAATTAAACATTTTATAAAACACTTTCTTTTCATTGTTGTATATATATCATTATTCTACATTTTTTAATCTCATAAATTTAAGTTCTTTTTTACTTTTTTATTTCTATACTATTTCCATTTAAGTTTATTAATGTGTACTTTTAATATGTTACATACATATTGTTCTATTTCGGAATTTGTCTACACATATGCAAATAAAACAAATAATCATTTGCATTAATTTTATTTCATTTCTTGCCTTTTTAGATTATCTCAACTATTTTGTATTTCAACCAATTTGTCTACAATAAATATAATAATACATCATAACAATTATTCGCATAACCCATTGCACACCAAAGGTGCAATAGCTAGTTTTATTAATGTTAATGTTTAGCATGTTTTGAAAAATTATTGGGTAGATGGATTATTTATGAGTTTAAAATATATAGGGTACTACTTGTTGGTTTATAATTATATCCATGTACTAATGCACATGATTTAGAGGTATTTTTAGTTAGTGGAATATAATTTTGTAAGTTGTATAAGTTTGATTAGAGTATTATATATAATTTGTTTGAGAGATTAAGTGTGCTTAGTATTTTGAGATATTTTTAATTATGATTGTGTAGATAGAGGTTATGTCTGAATATCATGTTTTGAGATATTAAATGTATTTTGGTTTTTATGAATATGAGCATGTTGTTATATAGGCTTAATTGTGCTTCGACTATGATCTTTGTTATTAAATTTGATGCATGTCTTGATCATGTAGGACATATATAGATGTATGGTTAGTGGAAGAAATGTGGAGAGAACATCATGGATGTCACTTAACCATCTCACTTTACCTATTTGAAAGTTTGATGAGCGAAAGTTTGGAGTTATGTCATCCTTTAGGGCAAGTCAACATGGTTGGACATAACATAAATTTGACCAAAGTATCTCTTCCCATGCCATTTGGTGCTTAAATAGAAAACATGGGGTGCATATGGTTTAAATCAAGACGATTTAGCCAAACTTACTTTTGATGAACCACCTAAATTATATGTTTTCCAATTTTATTTTATTTTTGCATGTCGTTCTAGTTCATTCAAACTTGTGAAGCCTAGAATGAGGATGCCAATGAGGACAAGGGAGCTAGCCATTTTGATGGGTGATGCACAACTTGTCAATACTTTGCAAGTATCATAGAAAAAAGCCTACAAAATTCCTACCTCGTGATAAAGCTCCTCCAATTCTTTCTTCTTATACATTAAAGCTGCATACAAGTTCATAGATTCTACCATCTCTTTCCTTATTGTTTCCTTTTTCTTATCTCCCATATGTTCCTTTACAAATGTAGTAACCTCTATGCCACTAAATTAATCTAACATAAATATTTAGTAAAAAAATGATACTAAAATTGATATAAATTTACAATCTAATTTATATAATTGATATACATATCATAATTTAATATTAAATTATTAACTTGATGTTAAATTAATACAAATTTACTATCAAATTTATATAAATTTACATTAAGAAATTTGTTCCTAAAGGGTTAGATAAAACGATAGTGGATAGAAGTTTAGATCAATGGCCTTGCCCATTTCCTAACTAGTTCAAATTAAATTTTTGATAGAGCTTCAAAATGGAATCTTACTTAAGTTGGAGGTTGAGGAGTTATAAGAGACCACAAAAAAGAATTTTGTTGGAGCTTTTTCTATTCATTTTATAGTCCAAATTAATTACCATGCTAAAGCTTTGGAAGCCTTTAGCTCAATATTCCTAAACTTGTTATTGAGGGTGATTATTTGAAATGTTTATATAAGGAAAGTTCATGTAGCTAGACTATAATAAACATTGTTGAGGACACCATAGGCATGATAGATTTCCCTAGTGAATTGGAATCTACCACATTTATCGAGAGAGAAATGAAGTTATGAATTGGTTTGCTAATAAATCCATTGCTAGTTTCGGCTTTTATAAGGGCTTTGACACCACTTCTCTACTTGAGAGTGTGATTGAGCTCTTATTATTAATGAAATCTCCCCAATTTAGTTTCATTATTACCATATTTCTCAACCATCATTAGTTCTTATGAATACATATAATTTTGGTTGCTCTCATGCATGTATCTTATCCCATCTATTTTTATCTTGTCTCTATTTGTTCATATAATGGAATGTGGTCAACTGTAACATCTTCATGAAGATGATCAAGCACTTCTCTATGACTATGGGTGGTGACATGGTTAGATATGAACCAACATTATGTGAAGAGGTTAGAGATAATCCTACACCTTGGAATGTATCCTAAGAAAGGGATGCCTTACTAGCTAAATGAAAAGAATTAAAGAGCATGATCTTGCATTATATTTGGACTTTACAAAATCTTGGAAAGTGAGGCATGTGAAGATTCTAGAAGGATGGAAATTGAAGTTTCTAAAGAAAGTATAGCTCAATCCATGACTATTTTATTTGATGGTTTGAATTTGTTTAAAAAAAAGAGGTGTAGAGAATGAGATACTAAGGTTTTTTTAAGGGGAGGGAATCACTTAAGAAATTATAGGTGGGTTATCTCAAATATCTGCTTCCAAGCCTTGAAATAATGTTATCCTACAAATTATCAAGAATGTCACTTTGGAAGGTAGGTTTAAATGTGTTTATTCCTACCATATTACTCTTTTGAATCACTTTAGACATTAAAATTTGGTGAGTGACCCATTTTTCCTATTCATGTTAGATTTATCCACGATCAATGCCTAATTCAATAAGGTTGATCGACCCATCCACTAGGACCTGATTCTTATTCTAGTTCGATGAGATAAAAATAAAATAAAATTCACTCTCTTTGAAGATCTCTATGGTTAAATTTGATCAAGAATTAGGGGTAAGGTTAAGAGGTTGGGCCAGTTTGATGAGGGAAATGCTCCCAAATACCTACTGGTGACCAAAGTAAAGAGGTGAGTAGCCATAGATCTATATTAATATCATCCACTTTTATTTCTTAGGACTATTTTAACTACTTTATGGTCAATGGCATGACTAGTAGGATGTGCTAGTGAAAGTAGTGGTTCAATTGCTTATCATATTTGTAAATATATTTTAATTGAGGCTACAAAGAGGAGGAATGAGAAGTTTTTATTCCATACTATTGGTCATGGTGGTAAGTGGAATTTAAATGGTGGCATAAAATTTTGAGGGGAAGAGGAAGGTATTAGCTAAATGATAAACATAAGAAAAATGTTGTGATCCCTAGGCCTTGTTCTGATATCTATAGGATGGACCTTGAAGGGAAGTAAAGAATTGAGAACAAGATTGGTGCTTTATTAGATATATTGGGAAGTTTAAAGAATAAGTTCAATCGACAAAATATTCTCTTCAATTGGATATATAGTGAAAACTAAAAACAAGGATTGTTATCTTGCACTAGTAGCTCACTGGGGATCTTCCACAACCCACTATGATTTTTTGCTTCTAGTATGACCAGTAGAATTTTCTAGGGGAGATGAATATGAGGAAAGATGAGAGGAAAAATAGGAAGCTGGGATTAAGAATCTTGAAGTTGAGCTACATTCAATGCATGATAATCTCAATAAGGTGAAATTAACATGAGTACAACTACCATTAATAATCATGCTATGAGAATCCATATGGTTCAAATGATAGAAGAAAGTGGGACCATTGAAATTTACTCCTAGTAAGGGAACATGGAGTCAAATTAAGGATAACATCATTGTGATTGGTAAGAAGGAGGAGGATTAAATTATGTTTGATCATATTGAGTTCCTCAAAGAGGAGTGGCAAGCTATTGTAGCTCTCAATTCCCTAACCCACCTCTTGTAAGGTTCCCTATTCTATGATTCTGGCTATGTTTGGCTATTGGCTTTATGTCTCCTTTCAACTTTTTTGTAGCCTCATTCTACTTTCCACCTAACTAATTTCTATGTAACTACCCTTTTGATGTGATTTTTATTGTTTTGCTTCTTTGGTTATATAAGAGTTTGGGCACTTTTAAAAATCTACCTTTACCATTTAATAAAAATCTATATAAATGGGTGATCCCACAATAGTGTGTCCCACTTTTTTGCCAAAGTGGGACATTGAAATAAATAGTAACTAAATCGTTAAGAATTTAAAGATGATGTGAGCTTTTTATATTTCATGTGTAGATCATAAATACATTTTTTTTAATTTTAAGAAATAATTTATGATTTTTTGAATGTATTTGTTTTCATTAAATTAAAAGGGGAAGGGCCCACACCCTTACAAAATGGCCATAGAGGCCCAACAAGGGGGATCACGAGAAGTGAGGCACCTAGAAAGAAAAAAAAGAAACTACAACTACCAAACCAACAAAAATAATAAACACAGAGTGCAGAACAAGACTGGTAGGGGACAAGACTAGCTACTGGTCTCCCAAAAGTTGAAGGCCACTAATGGCATGCCACTCCTTAGCTAGGAAGTGGAGTTTTTTGTCAAAGGTCAAGGGACCCTTGCGTGTAGTCAAGATCTCCTTAGCACCGAGAGGAGCAAGGCTACCCTCCTTCTTACCTTTTTTCTTTGAATGTACAACATCATGACCAACCTTTGCAATCCTTTTACCCTAACTGTTGTAACATGGTGTATTGTGACCATGGTATTCTTGACAATCTCCTTATTGTAATCCACAATATCTTGGAGATACTTTAATGTTTTTTCTTGATTATAGTGCATAGTAGCAATTTTCTACTGTGGCTTAACCTTATCCTCCTTCATCCCCACTAGAGCTCCGAGCTCATTCACCTCACTCTCCCAGTTCTCTCATTTTTCAAAGGACTTAGCAAGAAAGGATAAAAAATCCCAACACCCACCATCCTCAACCTCACCTAGCCAAGATGACTTTTTCTTAAGAACCTTAGCTTCCAAAACCTAAATTTTATCCTTTGTAGTGACAAGCTATCCCAAAAGCCACTTTAGAATGTCATTCTAAATGTTGACAGCTGACGAAATATCATTCAACTTCTGTCGTAGGGGAACACAAGCCTCACAAATGTAAGACCCTGTCCCTTGTCACCTTGTTGATCCTATTAGTTGTTGATGGTTTATGTCCTATATTTTATGTCCTTTTATGTTGGATACTACACATTTGTGATGATTGTTCCTATACATCAAAGATTATCATATTTTAATTTCTAACTAACTAATCTTATCTAACTTTAATGGTTTTTGTGATTTGTGTGATAACCATATGAGTTTTATTCCTTGTCTATGTAGGTATGTACAATGATCAAGATGTTTAGTTATTGGTAATATTACTCTGTATGTTATGTGAATTACATATCATGTTAGGTGATTATATATTGTGGGTGTGAGTAGGTGTGATGGTAAGAGGATGATTGATATTTAATGTTTATTTATAGTAGTATTATTGTCATAAGTAGTGATATCTTGAAAAATAGTATATAAATTATATGTTACTTGTGTAGATTTAATTCTTTGGCTGATTATTATTAAAAGGTTATTTTTCATTTGCCATCTATTTCAATTATTGTTAATCATTAGTAATACTAACACCTTTTTTTGGTTAAGTAAATAGGTTAAAAAGTGGCTAATATTGATCAAGGAGTCACAAAGCTACTTCCCTTATGAATTTTTAGTCTTGTTAAGGATAAGTGTTTTAACCTTGTTTTTAAGGGTTGTGCATGTGTGAGGGGTTGTTTTATTAGACCCTTAAGTCACCTTTTAAATGTGATTACTCATTTTGTGTTTTATGAAGTCTTTGTGTGATTTTAATTGTTTAAAGGGTTTCTTAGGTAGTAGGTCTTTGGGTTAGGGGTCTTTTATTTCCATAAATCCCCTTAAATAAAGTCTAAAACCCACTCTAATTACCCACTTATGTAAAGTGGCGAAAATTGGAGTTGGTTGGGTGGTTGGGAAGTTATGGGGAGTTGGAACTGCCTTTTTTCCTTCCATATATATTCTTTCTCTTGAAAGGAGAAGGGGCTTCTCTCTTTTGCTTTGGTTTTACTTTTGTCCTTGGGATGCTTTCTCCTTTTGGGAAGGATAATTCTTAATGGAGATAGAGGAGAGGATGGGAGAGGAAGAATGTAAGAATAGGACTTGGAGAGGCTATCACCTTTTGTATTTACACTTAGTTGGTAAGATCTACCCCTTTGTAGATCTTTGTTTAAGATGCATGAAATATTGTTTATGTTTTAAATTTATGTGCAACTTAATCTTAGATACTTTTGAGGTATTGTTGAAATTGTGTGTTTGGTTTTGTCTTGTTGGAGTTCCACCTTGTTTTAGTTTCTCTTAATGCGTATAGCTATTTAAGGGTTAGGGTGATGAATTATAGCATGGGTGTTTTCATTGTGCATAGTATGTGGTGTAATTTGTTTAACAGTTGTGAATAGTGGTGGTGTGTGTAAGGGAAAGTTATGTGACCCTTAGAGCTTAGGGGTGGACTAAATAAGAATCCTACAGTTGGGAGGAGAGCTTGTGTCCATATTGTTGTTTTTGTTGACCTCTTATTTTAGGTTGTACTTTGAAGATGGGAATCAATGAGAAATCTATATTTAGGATTCAAGAAAATAGAGATAAACCTTGTGAAATTCAAAAAAATCCCAAGTTCCAAGGGTGGAGATATGGTAAATGTATTTGTTGTGCAATGGTTCAATTTTTGTAATACTTCATCTAGATGTGTAAATTTAAGGAAACATTGGGCATGCTTCAAGCTCTGAATATAAGAAATTAATGTTGGGGAAATGTGAACTTGATAAGTGAAATCATAGAAATCATTTGTGTAAATCTTTAAGAGAATAAAAAGTTTGTGTCTTGGGTAGCAAACTTCCTACTTGTTTGAGAAATTTTAGAAGCAATAGAAGTCTTTTGGAGTTTAAATTAACTTTTTTCCTCTTATAAAAAGATAAATGAAAAAAACATTCAGAGTATGTCTTTACAAATAATAAACTTATAAAAGAAATGTCTTAAACATTTGAATAAAAGAAATTTTCACTTTAAAAGAGTTAAGAAAAGATTTAGAGGGCTCAACACCTTCCATGATCAAGATATATATAAAGTATGAATTTTGAATCCGTTGATACACTCTGTAATCTATCAGTTAAAACATCTGAAGGGACTCTGAAATTTGCAAATTGCAAACATGGTTATATTAATTGCATTGATTAATTTTACAAGAAAATGTTTGAAAAATATTCAAGAAAATTATTTTCATCTTGTAGGCTGAAAGATGCAAATAGGTTTGTAAAGAAAGGAAATTGCTTATAAGGAATCATAAGTTAGTTTTGAAAGTAGTTTCTAGTTATTATTTAAGTGTCTTAATTTAGAAATGTTTTAAAGTAATTGTTTTATTTAATTGTTTTCTTTTATTTTTATATTTTTAGGATTTGTTTCTTGTTAGAGAATTTAATCATTTATTTGGTTTATTAGTGGTTGAGCAATATTTTCATTTCATCCAAGGAAAAAGATTATTTCCATATATGTATGAATATGCTTCAAATATCTTAGTTTAGAAGAGTCTAAGGAAAATTGATAATTTAATCACCTAAAAAGTAATTTTAAGAAAAGTGTTAATTAGGGTAGAAACACAAATTAAAGGATCAAGATTAAATTTGTTTACCCTTATACCTTTTAATCCAATTTAGATTAAATATAAATTTTCATGAATGATATTGATTTTGGAATAATCATGTATTATAGCACGTGTGTGTTTGTATATTGCATATATGCATAATCGATCTTGAGTTGTTGGGTTGTTGGTCCAATAGTGTCAAAATGTTATTTATTAAGATTGAATAGTTAGTCCCTTTGATTTGATAGAATGTTATTTGTATGTTTATGTTTGTGAGATTATTTGAAGTATTCTTTAAAATTATTGATTTTATTTCTAATGAATAGGTATTAAATAGATAACTTAGAAAGGTAAATTAAATTGGAGTCAATTCACCACCTTCATTGCATCTTTGGAATTTGATTTACTCAGTAGATTATAAATGTGTAACTCAATCTTGAATTATCTGGAAATAAATTTAAACCCAACCTCAAATCTATTGAATTTTTAATTTACTTGCACCAATAACTTTAGATGTCCTATTTGATTCTAATTAAAAGGGTATAGGTAGATAATCAAGTAACAATAACATCTTTTGGGGCTATGATCATCAAACTTTTTGTCATGAGTTCTTTCTAAGGAATGGAATAGTTGTCCTTAAGTAATGGTTACATTTGAATATGGTGTTACTTTATTTTCTTTTTTCATGGGATAATGATATACTTATATAGAATTATAATTTCTTAATTGACATTTGTACTATTATTTAAGAAGATTTCAATGGGATAGTGAGCACCTTATCAACTAATGGTATTATTGTTATGATTTTTAATCACAATAATATCTTCATCAATTAGTAATTTAGATAATATGAACACTAATGTTATGAGTAACATCAATATTGGGTGGTTAGAACAAGTTAGTGGGCAAGAAGTTTGATTCAATAATAATAATGTAAATATTAGTGGTGAAAACTACAATTGGAAAAATATCAATAGTAGTAAAATTTTATGTTGTTGTGAATAATGATGTTAAGTAAATTTAGAGTTATATATGAGGAGGGTAATGGGAAGTAAATATTAGTATTGAGTATTAAAGATAATACCATTTTAATCATATTAGTGTCAATGTTGATAATGTTGGTAAATGTAAATCCTAAAGGAATAGTAATGAGTTGAGGTAATCATAATACTAATACGAACATTTTAAAAATAAATGTTACTATGGATATTTAATATGTACCTTATCATTAGTATGTTCTATGTTCATGTGTAGTTAAGGACTATTAGTGTTTATGTGTATTTGTAAAAAAATTGATGGTTGTGTTATTGTTTAGATGTGTAATTTTTGGCGCATGACGACAAACATCCTTATCCAAATTGGGCTCACTAGAGGCACCCTCCAAATTAACACACGGGATGGGGGATCTTTGAGGGTTGGGCAGGTTAGTGGCCTTGGGGGATTTGTAAACATCAGACACATCATCGTGGATAGGGGACCCAATGGGAGTATTTTCAACGGTAGGTTTCCAGGACTCATCGTTTGAGTTTTTAGAATGATTAGAACCAGAAGTAGAAATGGGAGTGGGTTCAGGAAATGAAACATGCTTTTTGAGGTTGGGAGTTGGGTCCTTGGTAATACGAATTTTACCCCACACCCTGGTAACTCTCTGAGTGGTGGGCAAAGTCTCCTCAAGGCCGCAAGTGGAAAGGGGCCTCCCGAGGGTTGGTTGGGTTAAATAAATGACCAAGGTTTTCTTTTTGACAAAGGCTAGGGAGGGAGAAAGAGTGGCATGATAGTGAAAAAGATGAAAAATTAACCCCTGATGGATGGGGAGGGTTTTATTCTTACCCTAAACAACCTTGATAAACTATTCTAGAGAGGAGAGGACCCAAAAATCAAAGTTCATTTTGACATTATATCAAAAATTATTTAACATGGGAAAGTGATGGGCATGAAACTGACGAAAGCGACCCTCCAACGTGACATACCTCATTAACACCTCCATAATCTTGCTCCACACCTCAGGAAGGTTGGAACAATTGAAACCATTTTGCAATTTGTTAACCTTTTTTCCCTTCTTCAAAAACCTATCCAAGTTCTTCTAGTAATGCCCCTTGGGCTTCCTGGGAATGCATGCCCCATGCAAGGAAAGCCTAGTGACCTTCACAATTAGCTCCTTATTAACATGGAAGGATCACTCATCAATGGTGACATTACCCTCATTCTAGGAGTTCATAAACTCAGTGATAGATTAGGGCCATTCCATACCATACCCTCAACAAACGATGCCAATTTACCTCATATGAGAATAGTCCAAACATCAATGTCATTTTTCCACACCTCATAGGAGGTGGGTTCATCCTACACCAAGTCACCACCCATATTCGAGCAATCAACAAATCCATTAATGGAATGCAATAGAAATTACTAGAAGAATTCCCACAAAAAGAATCTAAAAGCTTATGAAAAGACTAGCTAGAGGAGGTAGAATATCATAAATTCCAAGCATGCCATCTATTAAAGGGAACTAGCAAGAAATCTAACTCGATCAATGGATTTGTACTTTGACATCATTAGAAATTAAGTCACACACATGTCCGGGGATAAGAGATATAAATTATCACATATTTTAATTTTAAAAGTGAAAGCTCCTAAGTTGGCAAGGGCATCTGCCGCGTTATTACCATTTTTATACATGTGTGTAGATCTACATCTTTCAATAGTCATCATGAGATTGTGTGTTGATAGGATAGGTTCCTTGAGAGACCAGCAAGGTTTAGCCATCCTAGTCAGCAATAATATACTATTGTGTGAGTTTCCCTCAATAACCAAGTTGGAGATACTTGCATACATGGAAAGTCGAACACCATGGTAGGTCATCACCACCTCCGCAAAATTGGAGGTTTGAACTCTAATATTAACCACATATGCCATCATTATTTTCCTGCTATGATCTCTAATGAAACCACCCCCACCCACTCGACCCGAGTTACCTTTGGTTGAGCCATCAAAGTTAAGCTTAAGCCAATCGGACTAGGGGGAAGGGAGTATTGCTCTAGTCTAGAGGGATACGAGAGCACAATGTATTGAGGGCCTCAAAAAGATTCCAAGATGAGGCAATAGATAATTCCAAGAAAGTAGGATTTATTTTGGGTTTGCAAGAGGTCAAATTGAGATTCTCAGCAATTTGACTCATCACCTTATTGGCCAGGACCAAACGAGGTTTTTTTTTCTTTGAAAATCCTATTTTTATGTTCTTTCCAGAGCGCCCATCCAATAAAAAAATGGATTGCCACCAAAGCTCAATAAGTAGGGGGTGAGACACCGATGAGAGCCAACCTTTAAGAACCAATTTAATATCCTTGTGCTTGACCCAGCTAACTTTGAAAAAGGATTGAATCTTTTGACAAACCTACCAAGAATAGGAACAGTGGAAAAGAAGGTGGGAAATGGATTCAATTTCATCTTCACATAGGAAACATCTATTTCCAAAATGTCGACCCCTCTTTTGTAAGTTATCTAATGAACTAGAATACGCTCGTGGTAAGAAGTCCACCAAAAAAACTTAACTTTGGGTAGAGAATTTGTTCCTCCAAATCTTCATCCAACTAAACTGAGGGACCCATTGACAAGATAAGATGTTATATCCAAATTTAATGGAGTAGTTGCCATCCTTCGAGTCCACCCAGACCAAATACTCGAGAAAATTGGAATTAAAGATCTTGTAATTCTCATTTCTAAGGAGCATCGTAGCAACCGGGCGAAGAGGAGGGTCATACCAATAGGGATCCATCTTCCAGCACAATGGATCTAAGTTATGGTCCAAGTAATCAAAGACCAAAAACCCTAATCTATCACAAAGGTCCAATTTCACAACTGAGTAAATCGGGTGGAGATAAAGAACCTACTTTGAAATCCATTTGTCTTCACAAAACAAGATTGAGGCCCCAAACTGGACCTAGCAATAAGTACACTAAGAACCAAATTCCTTGTTTTGAGGAGGTTATTCTAGATTATTGTTACCAAGGGAATTTTCACATTATGAAGGAGGGAGAGACCATCCCTTCCCACTAGATACTTATCTTTGAGGATAGAAATCCATTCATCCTATTTATTCAAAAGTTTCCAAATGATTTTAGATATAAGAGCCATGTTCATCTATCTAGTTAAATCCTCAAGTCAAGACCACCATAGAGTTTCCTGGAGAAAACCATGTCCTAATTCACCAAAGGGTAGTGATTCCTTTCTTATGTTCCTAACAGAGGAACCTTCTTTGAATCTTGTCTAACTTCTCTAACCATGAAGAGGGCATAAAAAAAGACATCAAATACATCACCAAACTCTAAGGAGTGGACTTAAGAAGGAGTGGCTTACCTGCATTGCTGAGAAGAGCACCTTTCCAGGCCACCAGCTTTCTTTCAAACCTTTCAAGTAAGTTAGACCAAATAGAGTTATCCACCTTACCGACACTAAGGGGAATTCCCAGGTAAGTCGAGGGGAGGGGAAGAATTTGACAATTAAGAACTTTGGATATCCTAGCTTGAAGCTGAGGGTTAACATTAAGGGAAAAAAATGATTTTTTTTATAAAATTGATACATTGGCCAAAGGAAGCAATGAACATTTTCAAAACATAGATCCACTCCTTGGCCTCCGCTAAAGTGGCTTCCCCTAAAAGAATCGTGTCATCGATAAATTGTTGGTGGGAAATCAGCTGAGACACATAGGAGGGAGAAAAACCAGACAAATTACTATTCAAAACATTTTTCTCAATATTGCAGCCAAGAACCTCAGCCATCAAGATGAAGAGATAGGGGGACAAGGGCCCCCCTACCAAATGTCGCCAAAAAAAAAAAAAAACCCCCGCAGAGTGCCATTAAGAACCACAAAGAACTTGGGAGAGGTAACACAACCTTGAATAAGACACATAAAAATCAGGAGCAATCATTTTAGTTTCTTGTAACTGTAGACACATAAAAATGACCTAGGCATCTGAGCTACATTTTTTCTATGTCAAACTACACTTCTTCCTCACATAATTAAATTATTTAATTATGTACTAATTTCATATTTCACACTATTAATTAAATAATTTGTAATTATTTAATTAATTCATATCTTGTATTCCTCCATGATTTTTTAAATAAATAAATTATATTTGTTTATTTAAATACATCAATAACTAATCTTTACTCCTATAATTAAATAAATTTATAATTTATTTAATTACTCATTTCCGACTACAAATTAAATAATTACTAATTTGTTCATTATACTTTTCTCCAATTAAATAAAATTATTTATTTAACCCACTTTTCATCCCACAAGTAAATAATTAAATAATTATTTTACTGTCTTTTGTCTTATTCCTTATTTTTGAATTAAATCATTATTTAATTCAAAAAGTCAACTTTCCTCCATAAATCAAATAATTTCTATTATTATTTGATCATTTCTCCAGCTACCTCTTTTTTTGTGCCAATTTTTTTCCTTTATCTCATTTATTCTCCACCTTTGATTTAATTGTCTCCAATTAAATCTCAACCCTTCATTTCAAATCTTGCCCTAACCCTAATGCTACTCATCACATTGAATTCTAGCCTTTGATTTTAGGGTTTTGTCAACTCCTAATCCTAGCCATCCATTTTCAATTTGACATTCTTTAAAAGGTCTCTCTCAATTCATTTTCAGACATAGAGTCATCCTTGCATACTTAGTGGTGCAGGAGCACCCATAGGTTATCTCGCAGGTTGCCTAGGACAGTCTTGTCTAGGACAACTAAGCAATAAAACTTAGTTCTTTTGGTTGTAAGCCTTAATGGCATTTTTTGTTTGAGTTTGGATCATCTGATGAAGGTCATGTTGACCAATGATTAGGCCTAAGGTGTTTGCTAGTAAGGTTTTGACCTTTTAGGAGTTTAGGTGTTTTTTTTCAAATTTGGCAAATAATGCTCATTTAGAGTTTCAAGCGGCCAAGAGAGCCCATGAAAGTGATAACTGATTGAGTGACCCTATTTATGGATGGCCTCGGCATTGGAGTAGGGTTAAAAGTTTTGTACTACTTTGAAGTTTTGTGAATTCAAGGGAAAACAGTGTGTTTGTGTGCAATTTTTTTAATTTTTGCTTGAAGTGTTGTTTTAATGGATTGAATAGGGCACTGTAGTTAGAGTAGGATGTAGTTTGATTAATTTGCAAGCTTTGTGTGGCATTTAGATAGGTTTCTAATTCATTTTCTGCCTTCATTGTAAATAGTTTTGTTTCTACACTGTTGCTGGTCTGAACTAGACAGTCTGTAAAGAATGGAGTGCTAGCCCACTTTCCCACCGTACAAATTGTACGGCCCTTTGGGAATAGTGACTAGACTCCATGTATGTACATATGGTAGGTTTTAGGGTTTGGGAAAAGACAGGAGTTGTTGGAAAAGTCTTGCCCTAGGTGAGCCAGGGAAGAGTCTAGCTAGGGAAGACCTAAGTGCAGGGCACTAAAATTGCAGGGGTGTTAACATTTTGTCAAATCATTGCTTGGAGAAGACAAATGAGTGTCTTTCCAATGCATTTCATAGGGGAGGAAGCTCCATCAATTCATTTGATGTGAGTAAATCTTAACAGTTTCAAAGCAGCCAGGAAAGGGCTAAAAAGACCTAATTTTGGCCATTTTTGGATTAGAGTGTTGTACGGACAGTTAAGACCTAAGACCTCAAAAATATTTGAGAGGTGGGAAAATGAACCAAGAAACCCAAGAAAATATTGGGGTATCCTTTGGAAATTTTTGAATACTAACCTATTTTCTCGGAGAAGGAGGCCTAATTGGGGCTCCTAGGGCTAGTAGCCTTTAAAGACCTAAATGAGGGTTTGGTGGAAGTGACCAAGAAATGAAGTCAGATGGACCTTCAAGAACCATAGTAGGATGAATTACAGTCATTAGAAATACCTCCACACCCCTGCAAGGTTAAATTTAGGATTTTGGAGGAACATAGTCTTTAGGGTGGATTAAGGGCTAAGTGAAGAGTTACAAGTTTGCACCAAGGTGGACTTGGTAGGAAGAAGTATGTTGGTAGTTGGGGTTGGCAAGGAAAAACTAGGGGATCCTAAGCAAAGAAAGGTCCTATAGGTTGAAGTGGTGGAGAGAGACACCTTAGAAGTCTTCTAACAAGACTTAGAGCATGAAACTTTGATTGTTTCATCCAACCTCCCTATCACTTAGACATTCTACATGCTTGAGAATTTCTGAGTACTTGAGCACTCATAATACTTCAATATTTTGTTGGTCTTATGCATAGACTATAGTTGCACTTCAAATCTGAGGGAAATTATACTATCTTAGCAAGGTGGAGAAGGGCAATAGAGGTCAATCAATGGAGGCTTGAAGACCACGTGACATTGTTTCATGTGTTTATGTTTTTGGTTTCCTTTGTTCTCTATTGTTGATTAGGGTTTATTTTGTTATTCCATTTGCAGCTAACTTGAAAATTTTACCCTAGTTACATTTGGTGAACCGGCAGTTACAAGCATCAGCTTCAAGCATACACAACTCAATGTGTTTTTGTTCAATGTGCTTATGTTTAATATAAATTTATTTTGTTTCCTTTTCATATAGCGAATTATTTCCCAGTTAAGAAATCATAGTTTGGTGTTGCTAAGTCCTCTTAGAGTAGGTGTGGCATCTTCTGAGAGGTTGGAAGACAAGAGCAAGGCGTGGGACTCCTCTTCAGTAGTTCGTGGTCTCTCAAGGCAACACAACACCATTCAATACAGTTGCCATCATCTACATGTTGAGGCAAACAATCTGGAGTTGCAAAGAGGTTGCATTCACCCATTCCAATTTTCCCAGGTTTGAGAACTCATTATTCACTGCATTTATTGACTTAGTGGCATTAAAACTTTGGTATTCATAGGATAATCGTAGTAGCATGATATAGTTGTTGAGCACTTTGCTATTCTATCTCAAGACATTTTCTAGATTTGATGAATAATTATGGGCAGTTCTCTTTACAAAATTATGCTTAGAAATCAATATATTATTTACTCCAGAGTTCAGCTATATTGGAACGTTGTTTTTACAAGAGGAATCTTTTGATTTGGCCGCTACATGTTTCAATTTGATTCGTCCTTCATAACATTAGTTAATGTAGGATTTGATGCTATATTTTCTCACTGTTTTTGCAGGAAGAATTTCTTAATCTTGTTTGAGGGTGCTCTCCACATTCTACAAATTCTCCATAAACTTTGGCAGCATCACTCCCCAACGACATTGGTTTTCACCCCTCCAAACTCTTCTTCATTGGCCTTGACCTTTCCTGCTTGCCCCAACGCTATTGGTTTCATGCTCCTCCAAACTCTTCTTTGTTGAGATTGACCTTTCACTTCTCCTATTTGGTGTGCTACAACCTGAAAACCCCAAACTCTTTTGTGTGTTGGTATTGACATTTCACTTCTCCAACTCGGCGCACTATAGCCTGAAAAATTGAAGCTCTTCTTCGCTGGTATTGAACGTTCAATTGCAATCCAAGTGTCGATTCATATTGTTTGAATTTATTTGATATTGGAGGCGGTTATTATAGTGCCAATTTGATTAAACTGGTCTGCTATCCAAAGGGTAGATTGTATCTACAACAACATAAATCAGTGGATGAGTCTAGTATTGTAGATATTATGCAGCGGATTTGAGAGAAAAGTGAAAAATTTGAGAGAAAAGTGGCAGATATTAATTTGGTTTCTTTTTTTTTAGTTTAATGTTTTATTAGATTAATGTAGTTTTAATCTTCACAGTTAGATTGAAATTAAGTTTTGTTTGGTAATTTTTGTTTTAGTATATAGTTTAATTTGTTAACTTAGATTCATTTTAATTTTGTTAATTTAGATTAGATTTTAATAGTTTTTATTAATTTAGATTAAATTTTAAGTTTTGTCAATTTAGATTAATTAGTTTAGATTTTTAGATCACTTAGACTTTTTAGATTAGATTAAATTTTAGATTTTTAATTTTTTAGATTAATTAGATTTTTTTATTAGATTAATTTTTCTTAATTTTCGTTTTGATTCTTATTAGATTAATTTAGATTAAGATTAAATTTAGATTTTTTGCTTTAATTTAGATTTTGATTAATTTAGATTAAATAAATTTATTTTTAGTTTAAATTAATTATAGCTTAGATTAATTTGAATAATTAACTTTAATCTAGATTAATTTTGTTAGTTTAATACTTAGATTAATTTTAGTTTAGATAGCCTTAATCTAGATTAATTTAGATTAACTTTTGGATTACTTTAGTTAGGTTTTGTTTAAATTTTAATTTTTAGATTAATGTCATTTTCTTTTTTTTTAGTTTAATTTTGATTTTGTGACTAATTTTTGACCTTTTTTGGAAGTTCGAATGTCCAAGATTTGAAAATTAAAACCTAAACTTTCATTTGTCAAAGATTGGAGGTCAAAACTACTAATCGTGCTTTGCAGGGCTCTTCCTTTAGTTTGCTTTATTTTAAGTGTCGTTTTCACATAGAATGGTTACTGGGTCTAAAAAGAACTTGAGTGTTTGATTTGACATCATAAGCAGGGTTAAAATTAACAAGTTTCTGGTGTTTTGTTGTTTGCAACTTGTCATTGAATGCGTAGGCTCTCCTCTCATGCCATTTGGCGATCTTGAGGATCAAAAGTATTTCTTTGGCACTTGTATAACCACCCCCCACATTTGGATTTGGGAATTAAAATGAACCCCATGCAAGTGTGAGGCAGAGGTGTTGTGTATGCTCTCTCCTTGTGCTTCGTGTGATCTGAGAGATCAAAAACAACGTACTTCCTTGCTTTTTTATACTTTTTTTTTAGAGGGCCTGCCACCTCGCTTAGAAAGGTGGGAATCACCCAAGTAGTAACAAGCTAAAGCAAAGCTCTTTTGAACCACTATATAAGAAAAGTGCTTCTTGACAAAAGTCATTAAGCAACAGGTGTGGATGTGTCATACCGACAAGTGCCACCCTCAGTAGCCCCATGAGCTACGTCAAAATCCTTTCCTAGGAAGGGACTGGGAGGCCTCTTGATTGACCATAATCTTGAGATAATCTTGTCATGTGTATGCCCACCTTGAACGAATGCCCTTATTAAGAACCAATTTTTTTAGTGGCCAAAAACCTTTTTATACGCTCGTTGATCGTAGGAGGTCGAACCTCTAAAGCCGCCCCACATTTTCACTATTCATGTGTATAGACATAAATTCCTCTTTGGGGAATTGAGACCCGGTCTGCTAGAGAAGTGATTGTCGTGTAAGGGGGAGCCAGTGCCACCAAGTCTCTAGTTGTTCGCCTTGTTTAAGTGGTTGGAGAAATCAAGTGGAGATATCAACCAGTGGTTTCCTTGCCAACCCTAGGTTTGTGCATGTTGTCTATGAGTGTTTTCATCTTGAAATCAAACTTTTTCACACCAAGATCAAACTCAAGATATTGTGTTTTATGAAACAAACATTACACCTAGCAACATTTAAAAAACAAAACAAGCAAAATTAGGTCAAACTCTTGCCAAAATCATATTCAAACCTTGGAGATCCCTTTTTAGACAAACTTCTTGCTATGATTCATGTTTAAAACCATAAACTTGTTCAATTCACCTTGCATATCATCATTCCATTATTAGGTCACCATTTTAGGTACCTTAGCATCCTCTTTACTTGCATATCCCAACATCACATTAGGCTACCTTTTTCAAACTTTTAGGCTTGGCACCTTGTGGATTTTAGGATAGAACTCTCTATACCTTGGTAGGAATCATTGCTTCAACAAAAGATTGTCATTTGACCAAGTCACTTTTTAACTTAGTCCTTTGTCATTTTGGTGATAATTTCCTACTCACAAGTCTAGTTGGGAAAGTCACCTTGTCACTCTTTTCACTTGTCCTAGAAAAAGGCCATTTGACAATCCTAGTTGAAACATTGATTTACCCTTGGATAGTTAGTGATCCTATTCTTACATCTTTCAAAAGTGTTTAAGCCCTCAAGTTCACTATAGGTATCCATCACCTCGTAGTCATTTGCATCGTTCATACCACAACATTTTAGACCTAAAAGAGCATTATCATACACTTTAGACTTCATAACATCCAACATTATCATTATCAATTTTAGTCTTGTTGCATACATTGGACATATTTTATCCTTAAGATACCAAAAATACCAAAAAAGTAGTTGCATTACAGTTAGGCATACCTTATTTCAAAAATACCAAAAACATAGTCTTAGTCCCATACCATCAACCTTCATTTTGAGCAAGTCCTATATGGTTGAAACTAGATTGCAAAAGAAACATTGAGCAATGGATCTCTTTCATGACAATGATGACCTTTACAATTACACTAGCGCCCTCAAATTTTGCAACACCACTAATGACCCTCACAACAACACCAACCTTGAGAGTCATGATCATGTCAACTTGGGATCTACATCTTATCAGCAACCAAAGACACAAAATCCTTTTGAACAATTCCTTATTAGAGACAAGGATGGAAATGTGTTCATAGAAGAAGTAGAGGCTACTGCACAAAATCTTGATGGGTAAGAGCAAGAAGATGAGTCCACGAAATGTGGAATTTTTCGCCTTAGGCAAAAAAATGAAATTGGCTTGCAAAAAAGGGATCTCACTTTTTAATCAATGGGATCCCATTTAGGTTCGGGATCCCGAGCCTAAAATCAAAAATGAGATCTCATTTTGAAAATTTTTTTAAAAACTTTTCAAAAGCGGTTTTTGAAATTGTTCATTTTGGAAATTTTCAAAACAAGATCCCGTTTTGTAAAGCATAAAAAATTATTTTTTATGAAGCGGGATCTCGTTTTAGAATGGGATCTGTTTTAAAAATATGAATTTTTGGTTGGGTTTGTGCTTTGTTTTTGGTTTGACAAAATGTTTGGAGATCTAAACCTAGGCCTTGGACTTGGTTTGACTGCAAGTTGAAGGTCCTAGCAATGTCACAAGAAAATAGTGACTTTGGGCATATTTGAAGACATTTTTTGCAGAATTTTTGTGAAATTAAAACCCATTATAGATGAGAGTGTAGATTCCAAATATGTAATTTTTTTACAATTGGATTACTTTTTTTATTTTTCATTTAATTTCTAATGAAACAGGTCCATAAACTTGAATTATCAAGGTTTTTTAGTATTTTAATAACTTTTTATAACACAATTTTTTGACAAACGTATTGCACAAAAGCGTTCTTTAGACAGTTCTTTTCAAAAAAAAAAAAATTAAAAAAATGATAAGTTTAGGTTATCTTATGTGTGACATACACGACAATTTTTCAAAACACCAAATATGGCTAGTAAAAAATTAACAAAAAAAAAATGGAAAGCATGCTTCAGTGAGTTACAAATCTTTTCCCAAAAGGATTTAGAAAAATATGATTATTTAGGTCAAAATATGGATGACATACACGTGCATGGTATGGTAAAAAAAAAGACTTTTAAATAGTGGTTTTTAGAAATGCCTATTGAAAATCAATTTGTATCATCTGGGTATTGAAATAAATTACATATTTGGAAACTAGACTCTTGAGTACTCCATTTTATGATCATTGAGTTTTTTCAAGATTCCATCTCTAAGTGCTTCAAATTTTAAGTTCAAATGTGTCGAATTCTAAAATCAGGGAAAAAACTTCCACTAAATGGCCAAAAAGTGGACTCAACTTCTTGTCAGCACCCTAATGTTGCCTCTCTTGTGGACAAAATTGTCATGTTGGACCCTCAACGATATTTAGCCAAACTATTACATGAAGGAGTTAAACTACCTCAAGGATTTGATGCCAATACCTTATGAGCAGCAATGTCACCCAAGAACGACACACAAACAAGCCAAGGACAATCTACACCACGACCGGTCTTAAACATCACACACTAAACTTTGACCGCTTAGGTGGATGTGGGCCATCCTTTCGTCTAACGTCCATTCCCTGTTCAAATAATAATCGACGTTACATCTAAATTCAAACATGTTCCCCGCGGGAGTATGGTGGATGCCCGAATGCCCGTAAACGTTTGATCGCATAAATGTGCCCCCATTCTTTAGTATGTAATGCTTTAAGACGTATAGTAATGAAGGAGAACGCCTTGTGAATGTCTAAAATGCCCTGCACAAACTAAAAACACTCAGGCATGGAGGAATGACGTCCAGACAAGGTTTGAAATGACCCAGCCATGATTTCAAAATTCCTGTGAGAGGTAAAAACGCCCTGCAAACAATTATAACACCTTTCCAAGCTTCATCATACCCAACCATGGAATTCCAGTGCATACGCATGAAGGGAAATGCGCAACAGTGATAAATGGAATTCCAATGCAGCCTTTGCCAGCATCGTCCCAGCCTGTGCGAAAATGGGAGCTTTGGAACAGGGTATGTACATACATCACATGATAAACGATGGAAGAATTTTGTGAGATGTTTTAGCTGCAACTGCCCTGGTAGAAAAGTACACAAAATGTGTAAGCTTAGACAAGGCCCGTGAACTGTTTGACAGAATGACTCCAATAATTGTTTGACATAATGCCTTGATTGCAATGCCATGATTGCAGGATGTTCAAAATGTGGAAGCATAACAAGGCACCTGAATTGTTTGACAGAATGCCTCAAAGAAATATATTCTAATGGAACGTCCTGATTGCAGGATATTCACAAAATGGACTGAGGAATGATGGGTTGTAAAAACTCATCAAATCTTTCAAAATATTATATATTTACAAATTTTTTTATCAATACCATGAATCTAGTTTCAATGTCAGGAATAGTACCAATCAAAGCAAACCCATGTCATTCAAGTCCTTTCAAAGGAAAAGTACCTACACTTACAAGAGCAATGTTGTCAACAATTGTTTCCATGTCTATCATGTTCTTATTCCAAATATAATATTGTCCTAAGATCTTGGTAAGTTCCTTGCCACTAATGAGGAATATATATTACACACAAACATAGAAGAGATGTCAATGTTGACATTGTGTTAAATAAATCCTTTGATGAAATCCATACCAAGCACTTCTAAAATGACAGCCAAGATATCACCGTCTTGGAAGAATAAAACTTTTCTCAATCAACTTTTTTTTTATCTTCACAGGCCATCTATTATAATTGACCACCAAAATGAATGAGAAACTCAATTGTGAGTTTTTTTATTAGGTCACAAAGAGCACAGAGAGAGAGAGAGAGAGCACTAAGCAGTGAGTAGCATCTAGCAAAAAATAATGAGGCCAAAACCCTCTTGAACTATACCAAATGTGTGGGAAGTATCATTCCAACATTGGAAGTTGAGTGATTTCTTTCATGTCTAGTGTTGAAACCTTCAATAATGGATCTTTACAAGATTAAGCCACTTTGATCTTGAGAATTTAGAAAAGGGAGCACTATTGTTAGATGGCTCTTCCTTAACCTTGAGAGGATTTTATAGAGTGTTGCAAAGATTTTATAGAGTGTTGCAAAGTGATATTTTTCAAAAATCTATAAAATACTCAAGGAAAAAATTCTTGGGGATTGGTGTAATAGAATAACAATTGAGCTCTTTTAGTACCTTTTGTATCTTTGGGCTTCACTACAATCCACTATAACTTATTTTTCAATGACATACCAACATTTCTAGAAGAAGGCAACATGAAATCCACTATGCATTAGGGATTTATTTGATTTCACTTACAAGGAATCTAGATTGATCTCTTCCTTAGTGAAAGGCACATTTAAGATTTTACTATCTTCACTTGCGATAATGAAGGGAATGAAGTATAAAAAATATTTTTTCTTTGACAAGTTTAAGTCCTCCTCACTTCCAAGTAATTCAGTAAAAATTAAGATTGATTCAAACCTAATTATTTTACACTTAGTGAGAGACTCTCGTCTATAATATTTTATAGAAGTGATTTTTTAGCTCCTTCTTTTCATAGTTGTGAAATTTTTTTATGTTCGTTTTACCTTTAGGTATCTAAATCTCTCAAGATTTTTGCCTCTAGATTTTATTTTTCTTTGTTTGGACATCTATTAGTTTTGAGATAAGAGATATTTCCTTCATGAATTGATCCTAGTTCATCCTGAGCTAACTATGATTAATTTATTAAGAGAGTTTAGTCCCATTTCAATCCTTTCCTTTTCAACAGAATGTCCTTAAAATTTTATACTATTGTTCTAATCTTTGTGGATGTTTTAGGACTACAATTTTTTTACTAGAACATACATCTTAGTGCTTCTTACTTTTAGAATCTCACTTCACCAGTGCTTGAAAAAATCTATAAAGGATTTATCTTAAAACTATTTATTTTAAAGTTAGATTATCTTCCATGACTTGTAAAGTCAACAGAAAGTGATCTAAACCCAAGCATATGACTATTTCACATTTTATAGAATCATTATACTCAAGCCATTTGGGAAAGATAATTTTTTTATCTAATATCTTTATAATTTCTCTTAAACCTAGCCTTTTGTTTGTCCATGTGAGTGTTCCATTCCTAGGTGTTAAATCTAAGAGTGTATTCATCTAGTAACTAAAACAATTTATGACTGAGTGGCCCTTCTTATAGCTCCATGTTTTTCATTTGAGGTCAATATTATAATAAAATACTCGCATTCCATGTATAACTAATTTATGATGTGTTTTATGATGTAATAAATTATCTCACATAGTTGTCTCCCAGGTGTGGGGCAATTAGGTCCATATATGATGAAAATAAAAAAAACATAGTTTGGAGATGATGCTAGTTAGCTAAAAGAGTTTCCAACTGGTTATTTGGTTAACCTTGCCTACTTTGATAAAATTTTGAAACCATTAGAGGCATTTTTTGATTTGATAGATGAGGCATTCATACTAATGTTGTGATAACTTATTTTCCTCTTTAGAATTTATTTTAATTTTTTTGTAAAAGTATGATGTCTAGTTTCTATATATCTAAGAAATGCTTTACTAAGTGTCTTTGATATACTCTATGTTAGACTTGGGTCCAATGAAGGGATATTCAACCATGCAAACTAATATCAAAATACACACAAAATGTACAAAGATCTCATAGAAAATAATAAATTCTTATTTAAGCTTACATAATTATCATCATGATTACAACTTCTCACATTTTTGTAATAGGCTCTCTTACATGCTAGATCATAGTCATCTCATTACACTTACTATGACAATTCAAACATAGATTACACTACAGTATAGCCTCATAATTACGCACTATCTTAATTAACTCCACTATGTTGTATTAGTATCTCCCTTTGGATTACAATCCACTTCATACTCCTTATTCTCTACTCATAATTTTTATTTGAGACCTCATAGTCTCACTCTACTTCTAAATAAAAAATCTCAATACCACATGCAACATGTAATTAGATATAAATAAAAATATATATAAATTCAAATGGTTAAATAGTGGATAAACCTCCTCATGGTGCACAATACTCATACTCAATGATTCGATAAATCCTCACAAATATTATTTTGTTGACACAAACTCTAAACAACTTTCCATAGATGAAAACAGTCCTAATTGTTCACAACTATCAACCTGGTAGACTCTCTTGAACCAATTTACTATTTTTTCTCATCTAATTATTATTAGACATTAACATAAAACTCAAAAATAACAACTCAAACTAATCCCAAAACTTTGAAAGCCAATTTCAAGTTATGATGAAATACAATAACTTTCTTCATCACAATCTATTATCTACAAAATAATTGAGAAACAAATAACTTTAAACTAAATCACTTTTCTAGAATTGTGCAAGATTACCACACAACCTAGGGATGCTCCTACATCACAAAATTGTAGTTGATAAAAAAATGAGCCTTATTTTCCAATACAAGCTACCCCTACCTAGGAATTCCAACCTAGACTAGTTCATCAAATCATTCTTTCCACATCTTCAAATATACCTCAAGTAATCCACCCTATGTACTATTTTTTGTTGCACTATTTGACATTCAATTCCATCAATCATCTTTTGTGGTGTTTTCCTCTCTCCTATATATAGTCACAATCTTCTCTATCCCTCACATCTATAATTAGCCTTGTTTTTGGTTGCCACATACTCTTTTATTACATTCGTTACTATTTAATATTGCTCAATACAACTTATCTTGTTATTTATCTACCTTGTCCTTTGGGTGAGATTTCAATCCTCACATTCCCTTATCTATGGTACTTTTGTATTTGCAATATTGTTTCGTCATCCAATTCAATATTGTACATCTATGGAATAAATGCATATCACTCCTCTCCAACACACATGCTTGCACTTCTATAGAATTATCCATCACTAACAATGCAAGGGTGTGCATTGGACAAGAGTGATATATGCATTTATTCCAAGTATTTTTAGTATTGTTGGTCATCCAACAATATAACATATCCTTGAAATCAATGCATACCACTTCTCTCCAACATACACCATTGTGTTGTTATAGAATTATCCCTTGCTTTCCCTTAGAGGCATGGACTTGTATCTTTAGACATATTTTTGTATGGTACAGGTGTTATCCTTATCATCATACACCTACACCATACATGGCATACACCCATCCATGCAATTTCACATAAAACCTCATCATAATATGCTTCCATGTTGAACCTCACCAAACACTTTTCTTTTATAGTATCTTATCTCACTACTACAAAAATCCAATCTTATATGGGTGTGTCTACTTCATCCACCTTAGCCCAAAATTTTCTACCATTTCTATAAACACTAAATTATCCATGCTCACTACTCCTTTTTCTATACAAGTGCAATCTGCATCCCAAATCATATAGTCTCACTATTCTTCCATTAGACCTCTTTTGTTCTTAACTTACCTTTTTTCTTTCCTTAAATTCAAAACATAGTATATATAATTAATAAGTTTTCCAATGATCAATGCTAGTCACAACATAGCACAAAGCCCAATACCACATGTAACATTTCATCAACAAAAAATAATATACTTACAAATTCAAAGGATCAAATAATGGATCTAAACCTCCATGTGGTGCTCAACACTTATCCTCAAGGGTTCAATAAATACTTACAAATATTCTTCTATTGGTGTAAACTCTAAATCACTTTTCACACAAAAAAACAACTCCAATTATGCACATATGTCCACCCAATAGATTCTCTCAAACTAATTTACTATCTTTTTATCACTAAATTCTTCTCAAATTTTAATGTGACACTCAGAAACAATAGCTTAAACTATTCCCAAAACTATAAAATTCAATTTCAAGTTATGATGAAATATGCTAGCTTTCTTCAGTATACACTAGACTAACTACAACTAACTAACTAACACACAATTGAACTAAACTAAAAAGTCTACTTTTTTCATAATGATTCAAGATTACCACATTGCCTAGGGATGCTCTTATATTGCTTTTGTTAGGGGTATTGAGGCCCATAACATTCTAAGTTAGCATTGTCATTGTAGTGGTGGAGATACTTTCCCCTACTTTGATCTTTGTTTATCAAAATTTAGTGTATATTGAGAACTATATTTGATCTCTTCAATTGTGGCTTCTCGAACCATTTTACAACACTTTCTTATTTTTGGGGTTGTACTTAGTTTTGACCTTTTGTGTCTCCTATTGTAATATTGATAAAAAAAATCCATGGAGGTCAATATTTTGGCTTCCTCATGTTGCACCTTTAGGTCTTCCTCGTACACATCTAAGCCATTAGACTTGTTTTCTAATGATCTGATTTCTAGTTCAAGAGGAATTTCAGTAATTTTTCCACCAAACTAGGAGAGCAAGTCATCTTGATGGAAATGGATCAAATAATTTTGGTAGGGTAGTTATAATCTCCTCATTTCTTATAATATATTGTGTTGTGGGGATTTTTTATTTCACGATTCCTTAGGCTCAACTAATCTTTTCTAACCCATTTCATAATAATTTGTGGGATATTTTATCTATATTATTTTGTGTAATGTTTTTAATTTATAATGCCTACAAAAGATTGGATTAACCTCAATTACTATCAACTAATTTTAGTTACTTGTATTAGATTTTACAATAGAATTACATTTGATGTGTTTGGAAAAAATATCTTCTTATATATACCCTAGCATAACCCCTAAAATCTCCCTACATAATTAATTCATCTAAGATTTCAAAAAAATTAAGTGAGTTGCCAATCTACTCCAAGATTGTGTGGTACCACTATTATTTAGGAAGATTGTAAATTCTAACATCCCCATTGTTATATCATTAAATCAATAAGAGTTATATTGACACAAACTTGATTTTAAATTAAGGACATTCAACTAGGTGAAATTTGAGCACCATGACACATTGCGATAAAGGAAATGAATATCACTTGTCCATGGTCTAACTTTTTAACTTGAAGCACATGAAAGCGACATATATATTTTAAATTTGAAATGATCTAAAAATAATTAAATGTAGAATTTTTATTGTGTTTTATGTTTTTATTTAAATTTGAAATAAAAAACATTAGGTTATTTTTAAAAACTTGACACTTTTCTTTCATTATTGAAAAAGTTCAAAATATGATACCATCTCAAGAAATTTTCTAGCTAGATCTATTTTAGAAAGATTTTTTTGGTTGAATATATTTTGAATAGAAATTATTATCAAATCTATTTTATAAAAAATAAATATAACTAGAGTGCATCATTGACGATGTCCCAAATTGTACTTAAAATGTTTCTTGATAGGTTTTAGTTTCCTGCCAATAACATTCTAGTGTGATTTTTTTAAGTTGGAAATAGTTAAGTTACATAAATGATGTGTTTGAATGATGAATAATTTTGTATGATTGTTTTAAAAACCTATCATAAAATGTGACAAAACTTTGGAATTTCACCCGATTGTAAATCCTTTATTAGTTCATGTAATGACGAGTTTGAGGATAAGAACCTCCTACTTAGAATGTCTATTCAAGGTCTCAAAATTGGTTTATCATTATTTAATGTCATTAATGTATCCTATATTGCATGATATAATATTATATCTTAATTCTCCCTAATTGGTCATTTATCCCTATTTTTACAATTATAAATAGAGGTGAGAATTATATTTCTTTCTTTAGTGCTATCTTTCTCTAGATTAAATAGTTAGCGATTCTATTAGGGAATTTTCACATGAAAAGAATAATATAAAGATTACATCCATAAGAGAATAGATCACCATAATAGTCAGCTATAAAACACCTATACAAAAGCATGAAGGAGCAAATTAAATTACCATTACAAACATATAAACCAAAAAATAGTGAAAATAGATCTAAAATTATAAATGTCACTCCCTCCAAACACTACAACCATAACCAACATCATAAATAGAAAGGGAATTAACAAATTCCCTAATACTAAAATCTTGAATTCTCTACCACATTGTAATCCACTAGATATTCAACCTCTATTGCATTAGGGTTCTACTTTACATATGTCAAGACACTACCAACTATGGGATCGAGTGATTTGAACTTACTTTATGAAATAAATCCTCCCTATGCTAAGCTCTATGAATCCTATTTGCAAAAAATATTAGAATTGTGAAATTGCTAGAGACCTCTACTTGACATTGACTATGAATCCCCATGAAAGTTGTCAATACCTTCCCTACATCTACACAAAAATCATGAATAAATAGCAACTTATGATGCACTAGCTTCAATTCTTCATTGTCCTTAGATATAAATCCTAAAGGAGTTGAATAAATGTTCTTAACACCAACACTAATAATTTTATACCACATTTATCACCACCTTTTCATTAAATATCAACACCTCAATGTCCTTGAAATATGTGGGAAATAGAAAACATATAATCTATAAACTCTAAGCCAGATTGGGATACCTACTGCCAATCACTATGAAATCCCTCCTTATGCAAGTGTTATAATGTAGGGGACATGATTATCCAAACTAGTGTCACCCAAAACTTACTTAAAAAGCCTCAAGGTAACTATTTCATTACAAGTGAAGGTTTAAAGATATCTCTTATCCATGAGTTGAGCTCTTCTTAAAGGATCATTTTCCTTCTAATATTGATGCTTGATTGTCATTGTGATCATTAATCTATAGCCCACCCAAAGGATAAAAACATAAATTACACCAAAATATCACACTACAAAAATTTACCAATAATAAGACACAATAGTCAAAAGCCACCACATGATGTGAATTTAACAATGTTCCCATGCACACTGACAAATGTAGGGAAATGCTTTATTACAATATTATCTTAATAGGTCAAGATTAATATTAACTATTTCTAATACCTCAACTCAAAAACATAATATCATACTACCAAACATAAATGAAGATATAACAATAAAATCACAACTACCAAACATAATACCCTTGTGAAGATCAACAAATCTAGATTTAGAAAAGTTTTCTTCCTCCATTTTAAAGTGCTTGGTGTAGATCTCATCAAAAGATTTAAAGATTTATTTGACATAATGACAACATTGGCATCTCTTCTATGTTTGTGTGTAATATATATTCCTCATTAGTGGCAAGGAACTTACCAAGATCTTAGGACAATATTATATTTGGAATAAGAACTTGATAGACATGGAAACAATTGTTGACAACATTGCTCTTGTAAGTGTAGGTACTTTTCCTTGAAAGGACTTGAATGACATGGGTTTGCTTTGATTGGTACTATTCCTAACATTGAAACTAGATTCATGGTATTGATAAAAAAAAATTGTAAATATTTAAGATTTTGAAAGATTTGATGAGTTTTTACAACCCATCATTCCTCAGTCCATTTTGTGAATATCCTACAATCAGGACGTTCCATTAGAATATATTTCTTTGAGGCATTCTGTCAAACAATTCAGGTGCCTTGTTATGCTTCCACATTTTGAACATCCTGCAATCATGGCATTGCAATCAAGGCATTATGTCAAACAATTATTGGAGTCATTCTGTCAAACAGTTCACGGGCCTTGTCTAAGCTTACACATTTTGTGTACTTTTCTACCAGGGCAGTTGCAGCTAAAACATCTCACAAAATTCTTCCATCGTTTATCATGTGATGTATGTACATACCCTGTTCCAAAGCTCCCATTTTCACACAGGCTGGGACGATGCTGGCAAAGGCTGCGTTGGAATTCCATTTATCACTGTTGCGCATTTCCCCTCATGCGTATGTACTGGAATTCCATGGTTGGGTATGATGAAGCTTGGCAAGGCGTTATAACTGTTTGCAGGGCGTTTTTACCTCTCACGGGCATTTTGAAATCATGGCTGGGTCATTTCAAACCTTGTCTGGACGTCATTCCTCCATGCCTGAGCGTTTTTAGTTTGTGCGAGGCATTTTAGACATTCACAAGGCGTTCTCCTTCATTACTATATGTCTTAAGCATTACATACTAAAGAATGGGGGTGCGCATTTACGCGATCAAAAACGTTTACGGGCATCGGGCATCCACCGTACTCCCGCGCAGGAACAGGTTTGAATTCAGACGTAACAGCGATTATTATTTGAACGGGAATGGACGTTAGACGAAAGGCTGGGCCCACATCCACCTAAGCGGTCAAAGCTTAGTGTGTGATGTTTAAGCCCAGCCCTACACCACAACCTAACACTTCCATATCCATTGGAACAACAACCCAAAGTACCACAACTACCAACACTTCATCCATCTTTGTGACACTTGATCTATGTCACAACCCATGACACAAACCACATCACAACCATTATTCACAATGCAACCCTTTGGCTTGGCATTCACTCCCTTTGTGTCATCATCTAAAGTCATAGGGGCATCCACATCTAACATCCTTGGTAGACCTAAGGAAAGAAGGGTTCTCATCCAAGTACTTCAATCAAACACAAACACCATGTCACAAGGTCCTCATTTCAATACAAACACATTGCAAGGACAAAACATGAACGCTCCACATAGTCAAAATACAAACACTTCACATGGTTATAATCCTTTTCAACAAGGACAAGGATCACAAACGACACAACCTCTTAACATATCATATGGCTACATGCATGGATCCTTTTTTGGAAACCAAAATATACACAGACAACACACCCAACAAATGCAACATAGCTCAACCACTTCTCACATCCCAACTTACACATCACATATTCATACTCATGGACACAATCAAAATCCACCACATACGCACAATGTTCTGAACCAAAACATGTCATCTCAACAAAAAATGGGACCACACAACAAAAATATGGAACCTCATAACAATGTTACCAAAAATCATGTAATAGACACATTGACTACCCAATTGGCTGCCCTACAAAAGCAAGTGGAAGGGATGCAAGTGTCAAACAAGAAGATGTACTCATCACATGATTTACATCCTTACCCATATGACACTAGCATAGACATGCCTCATTTCCCTCTTGGGTATATCATCCCTACTTTCACCAAGTATAATGGAAAGAGCAATCCTCTCAAGCATATACGAGAATTCACCACTGCTTGTGTGGATGTTGCATACGATCACTCCTACCTTTTAAGAATCTTCCCTATAAGTCTTATGAGGCCGACACTTCAATGGTTTGCCCTGATATCTAAAGGGTCTATAAAGTCATGGGACGACCTTGCCAACAAATTCGTGGAGAATTATGCTTATAACATTGAAAATGATGTCATGATTGCTACTTTATGCCACTTGACACAAGATGAAGGAGAACCCTTTATTACTTTCTTCCAAAGATGGCATAGAATGGTGAGTCGATGTCCCATTGAGATTCCTAAAAAACAAAAAGTGGACATGTTCGTAGAAAACCTCAAGTCAAAGTTGAAACACCCTCTACAAGTACATTGTTGTGCCACATTTGCAGACTTAGTTGAGAAAGGCATGACACTAGAAAAGGTCCTAATCGCCCAAGGTGAACTTACATATGGCAATAAAAACACACACAACCAACGGACCTCTAATGACAAAAGCAAGTTTTGGTCCCGCAACAAGAATGTAACAAACGATGGAGTCATAGACTTGAAAGTTGTAGAAAAAATAGGACACACATTGACTCTTAAAGCACCCAACATGAATGAAAACATGGCTAATGTGGTACAAAATACTTAGGAATGAGGACTTCCAAGACAACCAAAGTAATACCCACGAAGACAATACACCCCTTTATCAAAACTAATTGAATCTATCCTGAAGAAGCTAGTACAATTAAATGTCATACAACTCCAAGAGCCAAAACCATACGACCTAAGATAGTTTGGTGGGATGACAATGCCTTTTGTGACTATCACCGCATCAAAGGGCACAAGGCCTCATCATGTCGTTAGTTGAAGAACATGATTCAAGACCTAATTGAAAATGGTACCATAGAGGTTGAAGGACAACAAAAAACTTCCAATCCAAACCATACAATCTTCAAGAATCCACTACAAGACCATGGTTCACGAAATCCCTCCACCTCAGGATGAAAGACAGATAGATAATCAGGCTAATTATACCAAGACTTCCTTTGATTACTCCAAGATAATTGATCACCTCCATGTTGTTGATGACTATGTCAACACAATCACCATTAAAAAGGTTCCTGAATGTGTTGTCACAACTACCAAGGCTAAGGTTACTTTATCCGGTCCTTCTTCAAAGCAGCCACAATCCAAAGACCAATATAATCTTGTTGACCAATTGGGAAAGACACCCACACATATTTATATCCTCGAGCTATTACACCTATCACCTAAACACAAAGCTATCCTCGATAAGGCTTTGAAGGAAACCTTTGTTCCTACCGACCTAGACATCAACCAATTTGAAGCCATGGTTGGATACTTGGCCAATTCACTCCATGTCTTCCTTTCTGACAAAGACTACTCTACGCAAAAGCCTAACCATAACAACCCATTGCACCTTGAAGTATTTGTCCATCAACACAAGGTTAGACGAGTCTTGGTAGATGGTGGAGTTGGACTGAACATTTGCACCTTAAAATTGGTCAAGGAATTGGGCTATTTTGAAGCATGTGTAGACATAACCCAAAGTTTTATAATCAAGGCCTATGATGACTAAGAACGCTCTTCCAAGGGTGTTATCATACTCCCCATCGGAGTTGAACCCACAGCGATGGACACCACATTCCAAGTCTGAGACCTTGAACTTCCATATAACCTTCTCCTCGGTAGAGCCTGGATTCACACCATGAAATTTGTGCCTTCCACCTATCATCAATGCTTGAAACTTTTGTATAATGGCACCGAAGTTAAAATCATTAGCGATATTGATCTCTTCCAATATTGCACTAATTTAAGGGGAGTTCCCAAACAACAGGTGTCTATCGATTGAGAAGCTTCCACATCCACTTCTGCATCCACTTCATCTAGCTATGTTGATCCCTCCACCCTCACTAAATCATCCACATTCAAAACCCCATCCACCGACCCCAAAATCAAGATCCAAGACAAAGGTTGTGGCGAGTATAAAATGAATACTACCTATTGCATCACAAAGCTACCTAAGTCTCCCAAGTCTTATGGTAGGCCTTGCTTCAAGATAGAACCCAAATTTGTCATTAAAGTTCCTCCCACCACCACCTTCACAAGTTGGGGAGAGTTAAACAAAGAATACATTGAGGAAATTTCAGCTTGGATTTACAAAGACGAAGAAGATCTATTGTTCCTACCAATAGAACAATATGGCAAAGGTTTTGAGCTCATGAAACAAAAGGGTTATGATGGAATCAGTGGACTTGGTATACATAAAAAATGGAATGAGAGAACCCTTGATGCCTCTTAAGTGGTTGAATAACTCAAGGTTAGGGTTCATACCAATTAAGATTGGTGCTCCAAGTACTAAGGTGTTTTCAAATAAGGGTGTGAGTTCTTCGGAAGACGTTGAGACATCTAAGGATCCTACCGACACCTATTATGGTGACATCGACTCTAATGAATATGAGTGAGACTCTTGCACCACCAACAACTGTGAGCTTGATCATGTATTTTAGGAGTTTGACATACCTCATCCATCCTTTACCAACCTCATGGATATCAATATTCACGTTGACTCCTTTTATGAACCTAACCCACCAAAAACCATTGACAAAAGAGCATGGATAGAATCCTTTTGGGACCCTGACAATACCTTTTTCTTTACCGTATCAGCTGCTTCCCCATCCTTCACTACCACTAATGATGGCATCTCCCTCATTTACCCATCATTTACCCACAATTGATCAATTGGGACCAACAAGATCCACCTACCTTAGACATATTTGAAAATGATGAGTCCATTGTTGAATCTATGGGACTACAAGAGGGCATACCACATGGGGACCATAAGGTTGGCTTCACTTATCTTCACGCTGAAACATATTTGGATGAGAATGTTCCACCCTCTAGTCGCAAAAATGAACAGTCTTTAGGTGAAAACCGCAAGGCGCCTTCTGACCAAGCAAAAGTAAAAAGAAAGCACATATCCGAGCTCGTGAAAACCTCTTTGAGGCACCCAAGGATGGAGGGTTGGAATTTCTCCCTATCAATCAAGAGAGATCCTCGATGCTAATCGAAGAGATAATAGAAGTCAACATCAGTACTACAAATAATCCTAAGACTGTTCTCTTTGCAGCATCCCTAACAAAAGAGGAAAAACTAGAATTTCAAACATTTTTCATGGAATGCCAAATCAATTTCGCATGGTCTTATGTTGTTATGCTAGTGTCAGACCCCGAGTTGGTCCTGCATCATCTACCATTGCATCCAAATGCAAAGCCTGTCAAACAAAAGCTTAGAAAAATGCATCCTCAAATAGCTATGTTGGTCAAAGTTGAACTTAAGAAATTATTGGATGTTGGTTTCATAAGACCTATTGACTATGCAGACTGGATCTCAAACCTTGTACCAGTGACCAAACTGAATGGAAAAATCTGTATCTGCACAGATTTTCGTGACTTAAACAATTCATGTTTGAAGGATGACTTCCCACTCCCAAATATAGACATCATAGTAGACCTAACAACATGATACGAGATGTCATCCCTCATGGATGGCTTCTAGGGATATAATCATATTCGTATTGCCCTTGAAGACCAACACAAGAAGAAATTCACTTTCCCATGGGGTACATACTATTGGAATGTCATGCCCTTCAAACTAAAAAATGCAGGTGCAACCTATCAAAGAGCTATGACCACCATATTTCATGATCTCATGCACACATTGATGGAAGACTATGTTGATGACCTTTTGAAAAAATCCTTGACACGTGGTGATCACTTAAGAGTCCTGGACATTATTTTCAAATGGCTAGAAGAATATAAGGTTTGCCTAAATCCCAAGAAATGTGTCTTCGGCGTGAAATCGAGAAATCTTTTGGGATACATAGTTTCCCATCGAGGCATTGAAGTAGACCTGACAAAAGTCAAAGCAATATTAGACATGCCTCCACCTAAAGGAATCAATCAACTTTGAATGCCATAAGGCCTACTCCAGTTTATTAGGCGCTTCATCGCACAACTTGTAAATAAATGTCAATCTTTCCATTATTTGTTACGCAATGGAGTCCCTTTTATTTGGACAGAAAAGTGTGAGACAACTTTTGAGCAAATTAAAGAGTACCTCTTGACACCTCCTATTCTGATGTCGCCTATCGATGGAAAACCCCTAATTTTGTACATCCTAGCCACTACAGTCGTACTAGGGGCATTGTTGGCTCAAAATGACCATTAGGAAAAGGAACGCACAATCTATTATATTAGTCGCACTTTGGTGGGATATGAGCTTAACTACAATCTAATTGAATGTGCTTGTCTTAGAGTGGTTTTCGCTGCTCAAAATTTGAGACACTACATGTTAAACCATCATACTAAGCTTGTGGAAAAAATAGATCCTCTGAAATACCTACTCAGTAGGACGACACTAATAGGATGATTGGATAAATGGTTCATGATACTCAGCAAATACTACATTCAGTATGCGGAACGTAAGGCAATAAAAGGACAAGTCATCGCTAACCACCTAGCAGACATGCCCACACAAGAAAATCACCCTTTGGTTTCAAATTTTCTTGACGAGTCAATATTCACACTAGACACGGGAGTAACATGGAAATTGTATTTTGATGACTCACATACTAATCATGGATTAGGTGCAGGTATATTATTTGTTACCCCTCAAGGTGATACAATCCCTAAATATTTCAGGATAGCCTCCTCATGCACTAATAACATTGCAGAGTATGAAGCCTTGTTGACAAGACTGTGTATGACAATAAAATAGAAAATCAAGTCTACAGGTCTTCGGTGATTCACAATTGGTCATTCAATAGGTCAATGATGACTATGATACTAAGGATGAGAAATTGACCCCATACAAACAAATGGTTGATAGTCTCAAGCGGTACTTTGCATACATCTCCTTTTTCCAAGTGTGACATGTTCAAAATAAAGCAACAAATGCCATGGACACTATTGGGTCTTTTTTCAATATTTCTAACAATATGTCACAGTACGAGTTCTTAGTGGAACAATTGTTGGTCCCCACCTTTGATGTCCCTGAGTCCAAGATGGTATGTGAGATTGTTGGCCCTAATTCCCCCTAGTAATAGGATATCTATGACTACTTACATTCTCAGACCCTACCACCCAACCTCTTCAACAATTGACACAAGTCCATTTGCAAAGTCGCTTGCTACGCCATCATCGGTGACACTTTATATAGACATAGCTTTGACAACACCTTACTCAGATGTCTTGACACTAACGAAGCACAAACTACCTTACATGAAGTACACAAAGGTATATATGGAGCCCATTCTAGTGGTCTGACCCTAGCTAAAAATATCATGCAACTGGGATATTACAGGCCTACAATGGAGCACAATGCCTATCACTTTGTGCAGAAATGTTGATAATGCTAGATACACAGTGACCTCATTCATGCACTTGTGTAGGAGTTACAACCCATCACTTCACCATGGCCCTTCACTCAATGGGGACTTGACCTCATAGGAAAAATTCATCTCACCTCATCAAATGGCCATAAATTCATCATCACTGCCACTAAATACTTCACAAAATGGGTTGAAGCCATCCCTATGACATACATCACCGCTAAAAAAATATCCAAATTCATCCTCAATTACATCATATGTTGGTATGGTGTCTCCCAAACCATCATCACTGACAACAGTCGTCCCTTCAAAAATTAGTATGTCTGTGAGTTATGTGAGAAATTCCACATTCAACACCACTTTTCCATGCCATATTACCCACAAGGAAATGGCCAAGTTGAGGCATCCAACAAGACCATAATCAAAATTCTTAAAAATATTGTCAATGACGTTGGTCGTGACTGGCACATTCAGCTTAACCCTACCTTATGGGAATATCGCACGAGCATCCACACACCCACCGATGCCACTCTATTTTCCCTAATCTTCAGCTTAGAGGAAATCCTTCCTATCGAAGTTGAAGTCCCCTCCCTACGGGTCTCCATGAAAGGGCTTATTGATGATGAGGAATATCGTATATCTCGATTGCATGAGTTGGAATTGCTTGATGAGCGCAGACAAAGGGCCTTGACTCATCTGTAGGCATATCAAAACCACATTTGCCATAGTTACAATAAAAGGGTTTTGATTAGACACTTTGACATCGATGACTTAGTGTTGATGGAGAATCAGAAAATTCAAGTAGAATGTGAGAAACCTGACAAATTTGAGCCCAACTGGTTGGGTCCATATGTCATAACGACATCTTTTGGTTTTGACACGTATCAGTTGTCCACACTTGAAGGGGAACCTTTGTCCAAGCCTATCAATAGATTGCACCTGTGCAAGTTCTATACATAGCTTTAAAGAGCATGCTAAAACCATAAAAATATAAAAAAAATGAAAAATCAAGAAAATCATTATCTTGATGAAAACCTAGCAAATAGGCATCTTGGTGACAACAAAAAAATCAAAAAATCATGAAAATAGTAAAGAGAAATAATTCTTCCAATAGTGAAAATCACTTTGGTGGTGCTTTGGATAAGTACCATGGTGAAAACCTGGCAAACAGGCACCATGTGTAGTCAGTCTTTGCTCCGTCATCTACTATCACTCTACCTAACCTCTTCCACCCTAATCCATAATAATGCCTTTACTTTCCATTATCTACCATTTGACATCCATCATAAGGCATGGTCATCTTTATCATGACTTTCAAGCAGTTGACATCTTACGTCCTTTCCCCTCCATCTTTCGTCCATAATAAACCCATGTCCCATCCCATCCCTGATAGTTAGTCCTAGACCTAGTTGGGGGCACATTTCCTAACACCTGGTTTCATTAGATTCTGCATTGGTCACTGAAGGTTCAAATATTCCCAAAAAGGAAAAAAAATCAAAAATTCCCAAAAAGACAAAATAATCAAAAATTCCCAAAAAGACAAAAAAATCATAAAACTTCAAAAATCTGAAAAAAATCAAAACAAAAATCAAAAATCAAAACATTTCAAAAGCAAAAAAATCATAAAACTTCAAAAAAAAAATCAAAACATTTCAAAAGACAAAATCATAAAACTTAAAATTCAAAAAACAAAGACAAAAATCACTTAAAACTTCAAAAATCCAAAAATCAAAACATTTCAAAAAGACAAAAAAATCATAAAACTTCAAAAATCCAAAAAAATAAAAATATGTTAAAACCCAAAAACATTTAGAAAACATTCAAAAAATCCCAAAAACAAAGTCAAAGTCAATTAGGTCATTCTTTGTCATTATCGAACTACATTGCCTTTGCGACTAGACGTAGGAAAGGCCATCTATCGATGTGCCCCTAAGGCATTAGGTCAGTCCTTTAGTCAATCATGACACAGTCCTTAGTCAAATAAAACAAAAGTCGAAGTCAAGTCTTGTTGAACTATGAGGTCTTTGTGCATTGTTACACAGGCAAGGCCATCTGTCGATGAGCCCCTAAGGCCACCTAGGTCAGTCCTTTAGGGTTCGCTGCATTAGTCAAATAAGTAAGACATGGTCAAACTTGAACACAAGACAGTCATTTAAACGTCATCATTCAAATCATGGACCAACATACAACATAGTCTAATCAATCACCAAGTCAAAAATCAGTCAAATTACCAAAACAATGTCAACCTAGTCACTTTTTGGTCCCCTTCAAGATGTGTCCTTGGAATTGGACCCCGTCAAAATATAGTTTTCCTTTTCAGGATGTGTCTTTCCTGACGACAAGCTCAGTCACATCATCATTGACCTTTTCAAGATGTTTCCTTCCTAGCAATAGGCATCGTCAAACCATCAAAACTATCAAACTATCAAACCGTCAAGCAATCAACCTTCGTTAAACAAATATTGGCAAACACATTGAATGGTTGTTGATTTTGCTAGTCTATTTTATCTTATCTTTTTATTGTCTTGTCTCTTGGTCATGTTACTAGCTACCTTGAGGATTTCCCATGAAGGATTTAGAGGTGCGATGACATCTCATGACCTTTTTTTCCTTGATTGTTGTCTTTGGTGTGTCTTTACAAAAAGACTAGGGCAACTTAGCCCTTAGTATGAGTTAGGAAATTCATTTTCTGTGACTGTCTATTTTTTGCAAGTGGATGACCTTGCACACCTTGGCCTATGTCATATTATGGTGTTTTCCATTTGTCACATTTTATCATCCAATGATGATTATGCAACACCTATTATGTTATTTGGAAAAATATTGAAGTATTCCTTTTTTTCCTAACATCCATGCCTTATGCGCTAACATTTCTTATATTCCATCATCCTCTAGTCTTCTTATCCATTTCGAGAGCACACTCATGTTCTTTGAACCCGCCTCTCCTCTCGAGGGGGCATACCACTACCTCCTTGTCATCCTTCCTCCCCTACTTTCACACTAAGGCATTATTGTTGACTTATTTTCTTTGACACAACCCGATAAACTGCATTATTTCAAACAGGGGAAAAATGTACACATAAAAATGACCTAGGCCTCCAAGCTACATTTTTTCTATGTCAAACCACACTTCTTCCTCACATAATTAAATTATTTAATTATGTACTAATGTCATATTCCACACTATTAATTAAATAATTTCTAATTATTAAATTAATTCATGCCCTATATTCCACCATGATTGTTTAAATAAATAAATCATATTTGTTTATTTAAATACATCACTAACTAATCTTTACTCCTATAATTAAATAAATTTCTAATTTATTTAATTACTCATTTTCGGCTACAAATTAAATAATTACCATTAATTATTTAATTTGTTCATTATCCTTTTCTCCTTCAATTAAATAAAATTATTTATTTAACCCACTTTTCATCCCACAAGTAAATAATTAAATAATTATTTATTGTCTTTTGTCTTATTTCTCATTTTTGAATTAAATCATTATTTAATTCAAAAAGTCAACTTTCCTCCATAAATCAAATAATTTTTATTATTATTTGATTCTCCAACTACCTCTTTTTCTATGCCAAATATTTTCCTTATCTCATTTATTCTCCACCTTTGATTTAATTGTCTCCAATTAAATCTCATCCCTTCATTTCAAATTTTGCCCTAATTTTGATCTAATGTTGCTCTAACCCTAATGTTGCTCATCACATTGAATTCTAGCCTTTAATTTTAGGGTTTTTTCAACTTCTAATCTTGGCCATCCATTTTCAAATTGGCATTCTTTAAAAGGTCTCCCTCAAGTCATTTTCAGACACAAAGTCATCCTTGCATACTTAGACACTCTACATGCTTGAGAATTTTTGAGTACTTGAGCACTCATAATACTTCAATATTTTGTTGGTCTTAGGCATAGGCTATAGTTGCACTTCAAATCTGAGGGAAATTATACTATCTACAACAAGGTGGAGAAGGGCAATAGAGGTCAATCAATGGAAGATTGAAGACTAGGTGACATTGTTTCATGTTTTTATGCTTCAGTTTCCTTTGTTCTCTATTGTTGATTAGGGTTTAGTTTGTTATGCCATTTGAAGCTAACCTAAAATTTTACCCTAGTTACAGTAACAGTAAAATTTAAGGCCTAAATTCTTTGATAAGATCCCTAACAATATGCTTCTTATGAAGGCTATTGAGCCCTCAAATGTTCCATTAGAGAATCAACATTTTTTTTTTCTTTTGGAGTTGACTTGCTCCAATGTCGCCTAATTCCCATCAACAATATCTCTAGTTGTATTCTTTTGTCTGGTAGTTTTGGCATATTTCCTACCAGCCTTAGAGTTGGTCCCAACATCTATCGACTTCCTCAAGCCACCCTGTTTAGGAAAGCTTAGCAAACCATCCAGCACTGAGGTGGACACCCCCTAGTTGAAGCCATCAACACCACTGGGTTGGAAATAGGAGGAGCCACACAGGGAATAACTAGAACCGGGGAAGACACTGTGGGGGCCAAAACCTCCACCTAGGCATGCTCCAACAAAGGATTCAGAGGGGAGGTCACCCCCAAGGGCATCCTCTAGCAAGGGATTAGAGACCAACAAAGGGGAGTCAATAGGGATACATTGATCAATAGAAAGGGTCTGGTAGAAAATTAAATAGAGGGGATCTTGAATGGGAAGGGCAAGCTCTAAGGGCACAGACACCATGGAGGAGGAGAGAGGCAAAAAGGGAGTTTCTGAGAGGCTGACCTCACCGCTCAAAATAATAACCAAAGGGGTTGGCATAGAGCTAGTAGGTGAGGCCAACACAACCACTAGTTTGGGAAGAAAAGGCAAAGAATGCCTGTGTTCAAGCCAGGGGAGACTAAGGAGCCACCATCTTGCCTCTTTCCATAGGGGTGGAAACCTTAGGCATTCTTTTAGGACAAGCATTGTAGAGATATCAAACATAAGAACAAAGTTGACAAAATAAAGCAAAATTTTCATATTCAATGGGTTGAGACCACTTACCAGGCCAAGGCTCTAGAATGACCGAGGTCAGTAAAGCCTTGTTCAATTCAATATTGATGCAAAAATGAGCAAGCACCAACCTAGACTGTTCCTTTGTAACATAGTCTAGAGAGAGAAAGTTATTGAAATATTTGGCAACACCAGTAATAATCTCCTCATCCTAAAATTCCAGGGGGAGACCCAAAATCCAAACCCAAGTAGGAAGCGCAGGCACCAAGTGAGTAGAAGGATCAAATCCCAAGCACCATTTGCACAAAGCAAAACTTTGCTTGCCAAATATCCAAGGACCCCTAGTCAATGCCACCAAACAATCCTTTAGAAGAGTGAAATTGAAACAAAAAATGCCCTTCAAAAGAGCTGAAATAAGAAAGGATCCTTTGACAAACCAACGTGAGGAAGCCCATTTCCTAACAAGTTCAATGTTAGGATGCCTTCCCACAAATCTAATGATAAGAGATTTTTCCATTTTAGCCAAAGAACAATCAATAAAAGGATCCAAAACCTTGGTGGTGGTACCCTCCTTAGAATGCAAAATCTAGACCCCAACACTAGCAGATGAATCCTTTTTGGAGCCCACAAAAAGAGCTTTCCAATTTGGTGGTGAAAGTACCTTTTGAGAAAAAGGGGAATGGACAGGTGGTGACCCACAAGGCTTGTGACTTCCTTTGGGAGATACACCTTTCCCGATAGGACCACTAGAATTTCTAGTTTCATCTCACACCAGAGGACACAAACCAGGAGATTCTCACCCAGCACCATCATCCCGCGCTCCACTCATTTCAAAAACTTATATATTTGAATGTAACTGTTGATAACTTATTTTTTATAGTTAATTTTTTTTTTTTAAGTGACATTACTTCCATACAACATAATTTTTTTTGTAGAAAGGATAAAATTAGGAATTTTTAAACATGGATTCATAACACTAATATCTAGTGTGTAAATAATTTTTCATAATTTTTTGATACATAATTTTTTATAATTTTTTAAAGAGATTAACTATAATTTAGACATAGGTTACTTCCATACATCATAACATTTTTTGTATACATATCTGAATTAAATTCTTCCTTTTTGTTGAAATAAGAACATCAAAACCTAATGTGTAGATATTTTTTAAGTTTGTGTGAAACAAAGACCTTGATGATTGTTGAAAAACCCATGGTAACCTAAAAATAGAATATAAATATAATAATCAAATTAAATATATATATAATTATACTCATTGGAAATATTATTTCAAGTGCTATGATATTATAAATTATCCTATCATATTCATTCTAGTTATCGGCCCAACCCAAGGTTGAAAACATAAAATTATAAGAAAAATCTAAGGCAAAAGGTGGAAAGGTCACTTTTAGGACCTTCATTCAAAGTTATTCAAGGACCTTCAAATTAAGGTATGTCATTTCTATGAAATTTTTTTAAAAACCTTTGAATGAAGGTAATTTCTATAAATGGAAAAAAGGACCTTCATTTGAAGGTCTCTTTCTATTCCTTTTATGGGAATTACCTTCATTCAAAAGCTTTTTTATATTTTATACCTTCAAACAACGGTTCACCTTCAAATGAAGATAATTTTTTACTCACCTTCGAATGAAGGTGTTTCCTACTTTTCACCTTCATGTGAATTGAAATATCTAATGTCCCAAGTTTGGGACTTGGAGCTCAAAATAGCTCTATCCCATGACCACCTACGAAAACAATGAAAACCTTCCACAAGAGAGTATGCAATAAATGAGCTTGTTTGATATTAAGATCTACCAAATCTGATGATGAGGCAGATTACAAGAGTGTACAATGACCTTGATTATATAGACAATGTGTGATGAAGTACCAACATTAAATGATTGTGTCATTATTAAATAACATGACTAACATTAAATGACCTAGGACTAACATTTAATAAAATCTTATCTTAAAACTTAAATATTCCTAGAAACTAAGTGGACTTAACATGTAAATAAGACCCCACTAAGTAACTAGATAGGAAAAGTACTTATTTACACCAACACTCCCCTTAAGTTCAACTTAGGGAGTGGAAATTATTATACAAATGATGCAAAGATGCAATGATGGGTCCTAACTACGAGGACATTTTAGGTACCCATGTACAAATGCAAATGAATTCTCTCACAAACAAAGAAAAGGAGAAAAACCACATGTGAAAAACCCTCTCCAGAAGAGAAAATATACAATCAAGTAATAAAAGATGGAGGGCTCCATGATACCCCCAAGTACAACATCAATCACATATATACATTACAAATGTTCCCCATAAGAGGGAAAGAAAGAGACAACATAACCCCCCATAATGAAGTAGCTCCACAACCACTGAAGAAAGTCTAAAGAGAAAAGAAAATTCAATGTTAGCAAACATGTCTCCCCTTGAGAAGAAATAAATACAATAGTTGATACTGAAGAAAACTCATCTCCGTGGTGAAGTAAGAGGGAAGAAACCTCATGAATGATGTCTTTGCAGATGCATCAAGTGTCTCCAAAGATGTCTCAATAAAACCAAGTTTGACCCCAACCAAGGAAGAAGACAAAGGATGTAGAAAATCAAGAGTAACCTCCAAACATGTGTGATGAAAAAAGAGAGTGACCCCCTCAAACATGTCCTCCAAATCTACAGAAGAGGAATGACAAACTAAATCTGATATACATGTCATAAAACCATCCTATATAGACAAATATGGAAAAAAAAAAAATTCTTGCTCATCTAAAGTCTTAGAAACTAAGTCAACACTCAAATATGAAGAAGTGGGAGATGATAGAACCTCATCAAAGGGCCAATGAAAGGTGAGGTTTAGAAAACCATCAAAACCACCATTTGAACAACTACCCGCACTTGATCTAGGAGAGTGGCCCTTAGAACATTCACCATCAAGAATAAAATGAGAAAATATGTAGATATTTGTATTATGGTCAGCCCTACCCATTGCAACAAGTTGTCTACTATGCAAGTTAGGAATGAATACTAAATCTAGAGTGAACTCAATGGATTTACTAGTACATGATATTTGATATACAAAAAGAAGATTATGCCAAATATCAAGAATGTAAAGAACGTCATGAAAACTACCATTGGGAACATCAGCAACTCCTTTACCAAATATATCCAAATAAACACCATTAGCCATCAAGATCTTCATGATTGAAGTATGCTTCAAGGATGAAAACCTGTTAGGTGATCCTGTCATATGATATGAGGCTCTAGATTCAAGAATCATATTTTTAGACTTATCAACATGTTTTATAACAAGATCATGACCCTTCATCTTATTATCTTTTACCATATCACTTCCATTAGTAATTTTGTGGTACCTGTGTGTGTAGAAGATGAAGGTTGTGAAGAATTAGAGGATGAAATTATAGATTTAGAAGGAAAATAAATGTTATGTTTCTTTAGAAGTTGCCTCATTTCATCTAAATCTTTCTTCTAACAATTATGTTCACCGTGACCAGGTCTATTACAATCACCACACTTGGGTTTCTCCTTCTTATTTTTATCCTTTCTAGGAGAGGTGGGTGTATCATAAGATTATTTCTTAGGTTTTTTACTTCTCTCCTTTAACTTTAGGTGATGATACAATCAAAGAATTATTCTTAGAGTGTGTATCATGTTGACTAATTTTAGCTTGTTCCCTAGTCAACCTATCACAAAATGTCTCAAAAGAAGGCATGACAAATGAATCACCTAATCCATCCATTGTCGAATAAAAGGAAGTAGAGAAGTATGCAAATGAACCTTTCAACTTAGATAAAATCAGGAATATGCATTCCTTATCAATTTTATCCTTACCACAACCATCTAATTGAGACCTTAATGATTTAAATTTTACCAAATAGTCTTCAATGGTATTAAAATAATCTATGGAAAGTGAGGCCAATTCTTCCTCCAATTACATAGCGTGAATCTCACTAATTGAACCAAATAATTCCTTATACTTATCCCATAACTACCTAGGAGTATTACATTCCTTAATATGAAAGAATAAACTATTAGAAACATAAATAACAATCAAGCCCATAGCCTCATAACATTTGTTTTGAGAAAATATTTCATATTCTCTAGAAAAATCAAGTTGTTCATCATCCAAGGTGGACCACAACCCCTAGACCAAATTAATTTTCTCATTCTCTCCTTCCATTTATGATAATTATGAGGTGTTAGGACCTCAAACCCTTATTTAGCCATTAGAAAAACAAGTGACAAGAGTGAAAAATAGACAAATATCTAAAATAAATTGATGTGATACCTCCCAAATCTAAAATACAACTAAAAATCAAGCCCCCCCACAAATAAAAATTCTTCGGAGACAGTATGTCCAAGTAATCATTGAGTATACTAAATATGAAAAAAATGAATAAATTATACCTGGGGTTGAATCTAGAAAAAGTGGATGAACCAAATGATAGAGCTCCTAAATACCTTTTAATTATCGTTGGAATCACAAAAATTGGATAAACTAGCAAAAATTTATGAGATCAGAGGTCCAAAGGGGAAAATGCACTTCAGTTGGTTATAAAATGTACTTGTAGCAAAATCTAGCAAAATGACCTACACCACTGCGAAGTATGTGGAACCAACTTTTTGTTGATATCTCATTTGTGAAAAAATGACTCCCAGTTTGCAAGATATGTCCCATTGAAAAAGCAGCCCAATTAGGGCCTTGGGGTAAAAAAATTAGCCCCCTGGAGCTGGCAGTAGGTTCTCCATGTGACATGGAGCTCAATGCTACAAAAAAAAAGGTGGTGCCACTTGAGCAGTGGCAGGGTTGTACTTTGACAGTGAGCGTTGGTGGTGACTTTGCACAACACCCACTGGGGATATAATCCCCCTATTGGCCACATGACCACACGTCGCAAGCAAGGGAAAACCAAGTGCTAAGGAAAATTAAAATCATCAAAAAAATTAACAATATTAAAATTCAAATTTCTATCAATGTATCATCTGATACGATGCACGATGTGACGTAGAATTTTACCCTATAGATGCATACACTATGCAAGAAAAATATTTTGAAAAATATGCCCAACATGCTAGTGAATATACCCTATCATATCGTGTGACCTATGACTTCTCAAAGCCATACCATATGGATTTCGATAATGTATTTTGTGAAAAAAGCTCTGAGGCCCCAAGGTAAAAATCTTTCAATGATTTGACAGGTGATCATGGGGGTTTTAAGCCTTCTAGATGCAATTATAGGGCCAATTTTGGCCCAAAGTTCTCTGAATAATCAACTTCCTCTCGGATCTGGTAACTATCTCCCAACTTGAAACCCTCATAAATTTGGAAAAATATGTTAGAGTTTGATGAAAAAAAATTCAATATTGACTTTCTGAAGCATATTGGACTCAATGGTGAGCACATATTATCTCCAACATGATCCAAAATTAACTTGCAATGAAAACCCACAAAGAGGAACCCTCCAAAACTGGTGTGTTTTTTCAAGTTTTTTTTATTCACCAAATCACCATAGAGTGAAAGAGAAGAGCATACTCAACCTTATTAAAAATCACCAAGATCTCTCATTGGAAACAAGTTTACCTTCAAATCAAGTATTAAAAACAAAAAAAACAAAAAATCCAAAAAACAACAAATATTCCAAAAATCTAAAACTAAATCAACACCTACACAAATTCACCGATCCATAATAAAAATATCATCCATAATTTAAGTCATTTGTCGCCACAATAATATTTCATAATCAAGCAAAAGAAAAGTACGTATTAGTTGAAACATAGATCTCTCATGACATATCCCAAGCTAAGGATCATTACTAAATCAACCTACTGCCTACATACCTATTGTCTAATAATTTAATTTATCATCCCAATATATGCCTTAATGGATACATATATCCTACAATAAGCACAACACAAGATAACTACACACACCCTCTTTAGCAAGGGATATGATGTTCATTGATATGTTTGGTCAGTTGGTCTTTTTTTATTTATCTTTTTGTCCCCTTCCAAAGCTTACTTGAAGCCACCTAAATCTTTCAATATATCAATGTGTATAGAGAAGCATAGAATGGGGCATCATAATTTCTTTTATATATTTTTTTTGTAGGATGTTCTTATCATACAATCATGGCGAATACTTGTCTTATGTATATTGAGGTAGCTTCTTGCATAAACAAATGTCATTTACATCAAGTCATTCATACCTTATGTGTACTAGGACTATCATGTTGTAAGTCTTATTCTCACACATTTAAACAAGGTTTCCAACTTTCCATAAGTATGGTATGAATAAGGATAATATTTTTTGTTTGCAGAGTCAAAGCCCATGTAATGGATACAAAATCACCCTAGCTCCTCATACCTTGGTGCATAGTGTCCATTTTCTATATCAAAATAAGGATTTCTCTTACATTTTTTAGCATAACTAAAAGAAAATAAAAATCACTTTTTCATCCCATTATCACATGTCCAAATCATATCCAATACCCATCCCATATACTAACTATAGCTTTCAATATTTGATATTTGATCAACAGAAATCATTCATTCGTCATTAGCCTATATCCTATATCACTTATCCTATCTTATTAATCCATCCATATTTTATTAACCATTCTATCTATGTATCATGGCATAAAAATAATATATCACGCTACATCCATATAATCCCTGCATACACAATCATTAGTATAGGTCATAACATCATACATATCTTGCATCAATAATCATGAGCCTATAACATCATCAATCATAGCATCATAGTAAAATAATCACATAGGCTATCATAGAATCATTATCATAATCAACCATCATCATAATATTTTGCATTAATCAGAATCATTGTAGTTTTAGCAATGTAAATTACATGCATACATCCATCACATATATCACATATAGCATCATCAAATAAAAATTATCATTGCATTTTAATAAACACCATAGATCAACATAAAAAAATATCATCTCATATATATCAAAACCATGGCATGATACATCATAAATAAAGTGTATGTAAAATGGGATACATGAGCCATGAATATACATAAATACAATAGCCCATGGGAAAAATCATGCATGTCTACATCAAAATCACAATATACAAAATACTTCTCTAGGCAGAGCCCCCACCCTCTGAGTGACCAGGTGATGGTGTATGAGGAGGAAGACCTATTTTTGGTTGTGATGTTGGTTCTTGTGCTAAAGGTGTTGGTAGTAGTCCTAATGATGTCCCCATGAATAATCTCTTCTCTGATCTCATTGATCAAGAGGACCCTAACCAATTTTGAGTTGATAAAATAATATCCTGCATAATATGTAGGTACCTCTCTCTCATATAGGGTCATGTAGTAAGTGGCCTCATGGGTGATCTTCCCCATCTCTCCCATAACTTGAATCATGGGTATACCTGTTACCTATTTTTCACTCTACGCTCAATAGGTAGAGCTGAATGAAGTTCAGCTATTATAGGTACAGGAAATTTTCAATTTTGCTGATAAAGTGTTCATCGATTATCATTGAGATCATCTTACATATGTGTCATAAGTTTATTGTGCAAGTGTTTACAACAGAAAATTAAGGAAATTTGCATAATGATATTTTTATTCATTTTGTGAAATGCTGAATCTCGCACAAGCCGCGAGAGTAACTGAGTTTTTCTGTGACAATCAAGAGATGAATACTAAACCTAAATAGACAGACTACACTGCTAAATATAACATAAACGTAAAAAAGAGAAGCAATTCATCATTGCCTGTAATGATGAATCACTTCGTTGGTGCTTCTAGTCGTCATGCCTCCAAGCAGTTGCAGCCTCGGTTCATTGCTCCGTGTACCTGCAAAATCATTAGGGAAATGGTATTAGAGTTATACTCTAAGCAATGGTGAATTACTTTCTGCCTTACGTCTATGCTACAGACAAAAATGTAATTTGCATTAAACCAAGCATTCATCAGATAATTGAAAAAATCGAGCAGAAAAACATAATACAATGGAAGCTTCAGCTTCTTTTATTTTGCTAACATGTTTGTTTCAGTGTGCAGGAGCAGGTTTTTCATATTTGAATTCATTTCAGCTGATATGTGGAGTAAAACGGGCTCCCACAAGGGTTGAGCCCGGCATATCAGGTTTTCAGTTACAGAGCAAGAAAGGATTACTGTACTATAAAATCAAATGATAAAAACAGTCTAAATCAGCATGACAGAACTGACTGAGCATTTATCTTTTGCTCACAAATCAAGCAATAATTAAGTGGCATGGTAGTTAAGTATTGATTATATTTAATAGCTCTCATTTTAGTTCTGTCTCTCATTCGTATTCACATTGTGGTAAAACATTGAGTTCTTTTTCATGGAAAATAAACAAAGCATTCAGCGTTTTGTTTAGTTTCTTACACCATGAAAGTGCATGCACATTTTACAAAGGATTCGAGATAATAAGTTTAACTTCAGCATTATGAAAGGAATTTCCATGTTTAGCAAAGAACAATGAGTGGGAGGTAACGGTAAGCTTATTCATACATTGAGCTGAGTAAGCAAAAGTATTACATTCAAAAGTAGAAGGAGTGCTGTTCTGGAAAATACATAATGCCTCGAAACTTTTGTTTGAGTCAAAGATGAGAAAACAGCAGAAAAGTACAACACTTATTAATTTGCTGAGCATGATGGTGAACATACATTCAATGGTACAACCCTTTGAAATAAATTTGTGTCTGATGGCTCTCAGAAATAAAAAGAAATACAATAGCTCATGAGATTTAGCACAATGGGTCTTAAAGATTGAACAGCAATGTAATAGAAACAAATATTGTCTCATAGCCGTTTCCAGAACAATGATCATGGCAGCCATAGCAGTAAAAGGAAATATACAAAAAAAAATTATCATGATCAAATCCAGCTATCATGAACGAGGAAATACAATACATTTTTCATATGCCAGTTCGTGGAAAGTGCATAAATTCATATCTAAACACAATGTTTCAGCTTTCATGCATTAAAGCAAACACAGATATCATATGCTGCACCCAGTTTCAATGAGCCAAAGAGTGACAGATGCTTATATAAAAAAAATCAGATATATTATATCATGGCCATTTCAGGCTCACAGCCAATAAAACACAGTGATCATGGCGCCCAGCAATTTGAAGGGAAAGAGGACAGAGTCTTATGCTACGCCCATGGTAAGAGTCACCAAAAGCACATTAATGGTCACATTTCAGACACAGCAAGAGAAAAACGCACAGATGCATATGGCCGAGCCTAGTGGGCTTGAGTCGAGCTGCTCAAAGAGAGACAATTGAATACAAAAAGAAATGGAGATACAGGCTGTGGCCATATTAAAGAAGTTTCAGAAATAGAGATTCCTTATGGTGGCCACATGCAGGTTATAAAATGTACAAAACAAGAGCATAGCACAGGGCATCTCGAATCACCCATATAGCTGAGTAGCCATACCCAGTCGAGAAGAATGAATGGATCAAGGTAATGCAGTTAAAATACATTGAAAAGAGGGCCAGTTTGATAAGATCACGAGCTTACCTAGGCTCTTCCACTTTCAGGTTTCAAGAAATTGGCAGGAAACAATATAAAGTGCGCGAGCCTGAGTTCTCTTCCAGTGGCAGCCAGAGGCAGCATAAGAAATAAGGGTTTCAGAAAAACTTTTCAACTGGCAGCCTCAAGGCTATGACCAACAGAAGTAAAAGCATAAAGTTTTTTTAAAGATCTTTAAGAAGCTTGATACGCAGCAGCAAGAGATGTCAGAAAAATGCGGAGGTAAGTACTCTCATTACCCTCAGAATGAGATAAGGCATCAACAGAGAACATTTAAAAAGAAATACATCAAGAAATGGTGAAATCCGCGGCCAAACAAAAGGCTAAAATACACTCAGAATGGAACCCGATTCTCAGTATTGCCATGAAGTAAACTTACCACTGCATTCTTCTCCTTCAAAGTTTCAGAAAGATGACGCTCAGATGCAGCTCGAATGGAAATTCATAGCTCCAGTTTAAACCCTATCTCTTCCAATGGCGGCGCTCATTTTCTTCTTCAAAATGCAAAGTGTGAATGGAGAAGTGATTAGGGTTAGCTTAGTTCGATCTTTGATAGGTGTTTTGACCTTTCTCTTAAGCAAAATCATTTCATTACATTATCGCCATGGTATTGACTTTAAGTCAATGAAACCTAATGACTTAAGGGGGCCGTGAGATAACCAAGCCATGAAATCATTAGGGCCAAAATAACATTTGGAGGACAAAGTTTATTTTTCATCATTATTTGCATGAGGAAGCCGACAGCATGTGAGAGGATATTGAGTCTTTTTGACTTTTGAATGCAAAGTGAGAGTTTGGAGCGCTGTTATGAGAAGACATAAGGAAAAAATTATTCTTTTGCAAGCATTTATTTTATTATTTTCCCTTTATTATATATTGTAAAATAGTATTTGAAGATTATTATTATTTAATAATCTTTTAAATCAACTATTGTAAAATGGGAAAATATTTAAAAATAAATTCACTCACGCACATGTGAAATTGATAGTAAGTCTCAAAGTTCAGACTTTCAAATGTGCATGGGCGGATTGATAAAAACGAGGCAGTTTTACATGCTTTAGGCCACCTTTTCAGGGATTTTCAGTTCAGTTCGAGTTGCAGATCAGTTACACGCTTTATGGTCGCCAGTTTGAGTTGGTGTTCACTCATTTTTGCATGAGTTTGAGCCACTTTTTCAGGGATTTTCACTTGTGCTCGGATTTCACATTGTAATTGTCATCTTTTCACTTTCTGATGACTTTCAGTTACTATTCATGCACTTTGGAGTGCCTTTTTTGTATATATTGAAAAAGTTTATCTTTTTCAATCTAGTTCTTGTTTTCTGCCTTTGCCTTCAGCAAAGAAGATCATCTTGTAACTCAGCTTTCAGATTAATACAGCAGTGTTTATTACAGGTTCAAAGTGTGTAATTGCAGAGGATTCCTTTGAGTTCAGTACTTTAGAGTTTGCTTTCTAGATTTCGAGCATCGTTTTGTGAGGAATTTGATCGAAGAATTACTGTGTTTCAGTTCTGAAACCTCTAATTTTTTCTATCTTTTTCACATATCTGTATGCAATTTAGTTTAAAATCTCTGGTTATGCACTGTGCTTATTAATGAGTTGATACATTTTGTCGTGAAAACCTCGTTTTCCCTCAATATTGCATTAGATCAAAGCCTCTGTTTAAATCATTCAAGTGATTAAATTATTGAATCTGGTTGTGCAGATTTGAGTTTTAAGAAGTTTATTGTGAGTCATAATTGCAAGTCATTATCATTTAGGTGCAATCACCTCTCGTAGCTTTAGAATTTCAATTCAAGCAAGCTTTCTATCTCTTTCTCAGCCAGGTCAGTTAGTTTTTAGGAGGTTTTTCATCAGGGAACCAGCCCTCTCTGGAGATTGATTCTTGAAATTAGGCAACCCATAGGCCTGAGAATCATTCCATGTTTCAACAGATTGCTAGATTTAACTAATCGAGCGTTCGGGTGCAATCTGAATTGACAACAATACCACCTGCCACCTCAACTTGCTACCATTTAGCTATCTCAAAATATCTCTCTATTATCCTCTAGGTAAGCAATACTAAGAGGTTGTTTGTCTCTTCTTGGGCCAAGTCTCACTCAACTTCCATTGAATCCCTCTCCTAAGATTGATCACACTCACATAGGGTAGTCACCAACTACACCTATTAGTCCCCATCACCTCCATCATCTCCTCCACTAGCCTTGGCACCACCTCCAACCTGCTCTACCTGCATCCCCCATCCACCCATGATGACCTCCCCCCATCCATCATCTGCATCCCTCCTCCTTGGTCATCATCCCCACCTCCATGGCCCGCACATCCTTCTCCCTCTCCCCCATCTCCACCTCCCTAAACCCCACTTCCTTCTTCCTATCCCCCATCTACTCCACCTTTTCCTTCATCCCCTCCATCACCCCTATAGCTACCATCTATCTCTACCTCTATTGAAGATTCATCCCTGGCTCTAAATCATTCCTCTACCTACCAACCCCACAAACACCTAGATGTTTCAATCTTGTAGACCCGAGTCATGCCCATCATGCATCATACCAGGTTGTAGTTCTTGCATCTACTATGGCTACCTTGCATGCCCACTATACTATAACTATTAAAGCTTCAAAATCTATAATAGTAGTATTTAGGGATATCATAGGTCCCCAATCTTCAATCTCTCTCTATCCAGGAAAGATAGCCTCAACTCTAGGTAAATCATGCACCTCATTGAATTGTCATTGAACCCCCTTTGGTAGAAATCTCTCAATAATGTGTATGGTATGACCAATCAAATATCTAGGTTGCTTATTATATACATGATTAGTAGCATCATCTACCCATGCCTCACATAGTTTCCATGGCCTCTAATCAACACTATCTAGCTCTTCAAAAATGTGTCTCCAATATGTAAGATCGCCAAGCCACCAATGTGTCAAAATATTGTCGTATACAAATATGTAAGATATACCACACCCCAAACTCTCCACCCAATTGTTCATGTCACTGCAATATTCTCCCAACCCAAATATGTAGTAATGTGACTCCAATGATAGATTGGATATGTATCTATACACTTCTTGATGCATGCCATGATACAGGTGTGCAAGGATGTATGGTCCCCAAGAATATACCACTCCATCACTGAGTATCTACTCTAGCACTCTCCCCAAGCCAATGGAAAACCCTTGAGATCTTTTATCAAGAACTAAGTCTCCCCAAAACACCCCAACCGATACCAATGGAAGAGCCTCAATCCTCTCCATCACCCTCCTCAAGTCCAGATCTCCATCCTCAATTCCCATGTCATCATCAAGAGAACCCTCTCCAATACACTCTCTCTAGAATTGATATCATATATAACTTGCTTATCATGCATGGGGATCCTTAGAATCCTCCAAACATTCTCTAGAGTAATTGTCATCTCATCACTTGGTAAAAAAATCACATCACTCACTTTGTCATCTCTCCACTAGGCTAACATCATGGCCCTATGTGATCAAATCTCGAGAATATATAGGTAATATGTCATAACCCAACCACTGATAGGAAGGCTTGATCTAGCTCATCCAACTCTATCCTCATATACAATGTCATAGGATGGCGCTCCCTAGACATAATCAGCTCTAGTAAACCCTACAAAAATAACACATGTAATGTAATGTCAAACAAATGCAAAAAAACATAAAATTCAAAGAAACTTTTCCTTAAAATCAAATGCGCCAAACCCTTAAAATCAATTGTGGCCTAATTTTTTAATTACACCACAATACTATCAAATGTGACCCATTTTTTTCAAATGCACCAATCTACCATCACATGCGACCTATTCTATCAAATGTGTTAAACTAGCTATTAGATGTGTTAAACCAATTGTGACCCTAAAATCATATGCGAACCAAAATTTTGAAAGCACTAATCCATTTATCAAATGCACTAATGCACATCAAAAGCACCATTTCAGGTTTCAAATGCCCAATTTCCTACTTTGGTGCATTTGATTGACCAACTTTTCCTAGCATTAATTGCACCTAAAAACTAATCTAGGGACTTAAGGGTTAGATATATACCCTCGTAGGCAACCTAAGTGATTGCTAGAATTCATGAACATGCTTTTCATGATGGTTACTCCTTGGAATGCCCGTTATCTCACCAACTCCTTCACGCTCCAAAGACTCTAAAGGCTCTAAAAATCTACAACTAGGAGAGTACAAATGAGGTGAAAATGACCATATTATGCCTATGTATAGTTTCCCAAACCTTAATTCATCACCCCTACCCCCCAATCCATTTATTTATCCCCTTATCCCTCAAATATTGGTATTTCACCATTTTATACCACTTTTTGACTTCTATTCCACTAAACCTACCATGTTTTCCTATCAAGAGCTCAACCCAAAAATTATTTTTTCTCATCAATCTCTCAAGGGGGCAACCAACCTCCATCCCTCAGTCAATGGGGCATGTGTCATTACCTAAAAAAAATTCATCAGCAACATGTCAAAATACAACACAACAACCACATTATCTCAAAGAGGGGAAAATGTAGGCAATTAAAAATGACTAACACATTTCTTCTAATTCACGATCATCTCTTGTCATCATTTCTCATCCAACACCATAATCATTAATTTTCCTCATCTACCTTCATTAAATAATTTTAAATTATTTAATCATTTTTCAGCATCAACATTAATTATTTAATTAATTTATCATTTTCTTCCAATCACTTTAATTAAATATTTTTTACTTATTTAATTATTTCTTAATTTTCCTTATCCACACAAATTAGATATTTTTTAATTATTTAATTCAATTCGTAATATCTTCTATCCACATTTATTAAAAAGTTTTTAATTATTTAATTAATTCATATATTCTTCTCATCCACCATAATTAAACAATTATAATTATTTATTTAGTTAATATTTCTTCTAAAATTAAATAAATTAGTTTAATTGATTTTAATTTTGTTTTTTTATCTTTATTTCTTCTGAAAATAAACAAAATCAATATTTTATTTATTTCTTAATTATATCTTCACCTCATGCACATTGGAATTAAATAAATGTATTTATTTAATTTTATTTATATTCTTCTATCTCCTACTTTAGTGAACTAAATGAAAAACAACATTAGTTCACTCTCACTCACTCTCACTTCACTCATCCATACAACTAGTCATCTAATCCATGCAACCAGTCATCTGATCCATGCAACCAGTTAACTCATCATCTTATCCTCTCATATTGACACATGTTTCTTGCACATTCATCATGATCTCTCACTCAATCTCATCCATCAATCTTTCAAATCATCCTACATCGTTGATCAACTATCAAGTGAAAGCTATAAGTACACTATCATTTAGTTATTCAACTCCACTAATTTTGAGAAATCAAACCATATTTGGATCCATTTTGTGAAACAAGGTTATGCTAGAATTCTAATATTAATCCACATACTATTATTTATAGCATTAAATCAAGTACAATGGAGAAAGGCTAGGCACATTTGTAGAAGTAATATTAGTTCAAATTGATTTACTTTGTTTTGTGTGCACACTCTTATTGATGTAGTCATTATTATTGAGTTGGGTTTCATTGATACACTCACTTTCAAATTTGGTAATTTGATAGGTTCACAAATTCACCATTTCATCTTAGTTTTTTATTCTTCACTATTCTCTTTTCTTTTGAATTCAATTTCTTTAGCACCTTCTACTCTTCTAATATTATCCTCTTGTAAAATGCTAATATTCTATGATCCTCTATTTCATACTATTCCAAGAATATATATTTAAATGTTACCTTCATATCCCTTGCCTCTATACTATAGTATGTTTTATTACTTAACTTTACTCTCAATTCATCTCTATCTTTCCTTCTACCAATTCTCCCTTGAGTTCTCTTTTTCAACTAGATATTCATACCTCCATTTTCCTAATTATTCAACTTCTACTAAAATTTGTTGGTCAAATTTTATGTTTCCTTAAAATTATATACTTATGATGTGTATAGACTCACCACTTCTAGTTTTATTTTGTATTCACCTCTTCATACTCTTCATGTAATAATCTTATCACCAAATTCAGCTTGTAGCTATTCATTGCTTCTTTATAACATCCTTAAACTATTTTATACTCACCATGCACTACATGATACAACTCAAATCCTTTTCCCTCATTCCAATATATTTTATAGCTTGGTATAATATATTTTGATCACTTTCCACCTTACTGGTCATTATCCAACTATGTCAATAAACTTCTACATCAATACTTTATTTGGATTTTGGATTTTCATCTTACTTTTAAATTCTCTTGTTGTAAAAAATACATGAACATTTTTCCACCTTGATCTTTTGATTCTCCATCACCTTTCCTAACCTTAATCTTTTTTCACTCCTTACTTCATCTCATTAGTAATTATGATTTTCTTTAGTTCTAACATCTCTCTCAATATTTTAAATTATTCTTATCATATTATTTGCAAAAACATAGATATCTTGTCTAAAAATATTATTATTCATACACTATTTATAAATTGCCTTCTATATATTTCCATAAATTGTGTCATACCTCTACAGTTATGTTCAATGTTCAACATCCTATCTATTTGAAGATCAAAATTTACCTTTTCCAATATATCATTGTATTTATTTTTCTAATTATTCTCAAATACTTCTTTATATATTATCTTAAATCTTTCACATCACTTTGATCTTCTACTCATCATATCCCATCTTTAAAATTTCTACAATCTTTCCATATTTCATATGCAATATTTTGTATATCAATTCTTTAAACTTCTTCTTTAGTAACGGACAATATTATTTACATTTTCCCACCTTTCCTTTCACTAAAAACATCTTCCTACACTTAAAAAATATTTTTTCTTTCTTAATCACATAGATTCATCTTTGACACTTGCATTACTACAATCAATTCTAACTTCAACATCTCCATCCATGATTTATTGTCTTTCATTTGTACATGCATCCTCATAATCACTATTTATTTCCCTTCTTTTTGTGATTTATAAAATTACATTATTCTTGGCTATGTACTTGATCCATTTGTAACTCTTCAAATATTACTTTTATCACATTATTGTTATAAAAAATATTAAACCATGCTTATTAATCCATTCTTCTTTCATCATCTGTTTCGAAGTACTCTTCTATCACAAATTCTCCTTCCATGGAAATGATCTAAAAATTAAAACCATCTAATCCTTCATCTTCTTCTAGCATGTTCACAATAGCATTCATTTCTTCCTCTTTTTGTCTTCATCTTCATTTGAACTATATAGGTGAATTATTATTTCACCCCTTTCAATAGTTACCAATCTATCTAGAATATTGCTTTCCACATCAAATATTTCTTTTACTTTATCAATACCTTCATCTTTGACATTACATTGATTGTATTTATTTCATGCATTCTCTTAAATAATCATTTCTTTCTAACAAGGTAACTTGTCTTCAACCATTTAATATTGCTTCTTTTGTTGTGCATCCTCTAAGTCACATTGTACAATTGAACCATAGAGATCCTTATTCTTCAACTTTAGATTCACTTACCCTAAGATTTGTCTTTCCTTCTTCATTCCTTTTCAAATTTGCATATTTCTTTCTTTCTTTCTTTCTTAATCTTGTACTAGTAATTCTAAATTTTTGAATCTATGTACGACATCTTACATCATATTTTCTACCTTTTCTAATTTCTTTATGAGTATAGACAAACTTGTAACTATAACTCTAGGTTACATATTCATTCCTCTAATTTTCATGGCACCAATTAAATCACAAAAATACTTGTAAAATACCTCAAACCTCAATGCTCAATGTGCTTATCCTTATCACCCATTATTCTTCAAGTTAGATTATTTTACTTTTGACAAAGTACCTCATAGATAAAAAATAACTCTACCTTCTTCCACAAATCCTTTCAAATCACACTCTTACTGGTTGCTTATATACATCGCTACTAGACTACCTCTATTAATGCTTCTCTCTACAAGATGGCCTATTTTTTCTTTCTTCTTCACTCTTTCAAATTACCTCTTAATTGACAATTTGTTTTCTCAATCTTTAATTTTTTTCTTTACTAATGTGATATTTCCCACCTTTACTTGTGTACTCTATACATCACAATACTATAAGGCATTTTTACTTTTTTATTTTAATACTATTTTCTTTCCTTAATACTCTATAGTAAATGTGACTTGTTGATATCATTTGACATAGGACCATGGTTAGAGGGTTTAATGAAAGACTATACAATCATATATCCTTAACATAAACACACTTTAAACTTACGTAATAAAATCAAACACCATGAAAATAATATAATAAAGAAAGTATTAGAAACATTGCATTATTAGGTTTAGTAGGTTTTGATGGTTTGTTAGTTTGAGAATTATATTATTGTAATTGGTTGTAGAGGATATGGTGGACAATAGTGCAATCTTGAAGGCTTCGTTAGGAGGATGAGACAGCGTGATGTTTAAAGATGATGGAAGATTTGACTCTCCTAGTCCAAGTACTGAACAAAACGGCATCCATCGAATCACTCCATCTGCTAAGATGGTGACAGTGGTGTTCACTTGTGTGGTCCACTCTGCAATTGGTGTGGTGTTGCCAAACTTGAAGCATTTTTTCATAGACAAATTCAAGGCCCACGTCATGTTCACATCAGTTTTTAGGCCCAAAATGTCAGTTGTAAGTGTCATCAAAGTTTGAACATAGTAATGCCTACCATGGCGCCCACCGTGGGGCCACAACGACAGCCGCTACCTTTGTTCCATAGTAGCACAATGCCACTTCCACCTAGTATAGGAATACTGTTTTGCTCATGGTGTCGATTACGTGTTTAGGGGCAATCCGACACTCTTCAATTATTGTACCAAGTTCATATCAAATCTAATGGAGGAGGGAGGCACAGGAGGTTGGAAGAAAAGGAGCATTCTCTCCTCAATCATCACTGATACGGTCATGAAATTGAATCAGTGAAAAAAAATATTGTGTCAAAATGATTAAAGTAAAGATTGATTCTGAGGTGGCAGTAGAAATAGTTTCATATTATTTGTAATCAAAGTGGTAGCGAATTATAACAATGGATGGATATGTAACAACGAGGACTTAGTTCTCAAGAATTTGTATCTGTGCTTGGATGTGTGTGTCCTCAATCACAATTGTTAGTTGCTTGTAATTGGATGTATGTCCGATTGAATGTGTCTGTCTCCAATCACATTTGTTGGGTGATTATGATTAGGTGTGTTTGTCTCCAATCATAACTGTTGTGAATAGATGTATGTGCCCCTATTCATAACTTTTATGTTAGATAGATGTGTTTGTTCCTATCCAAATTTATTGTATAACCTCATATGGAAGTGTTTGTTTGTATCCTTGGTTCCATGGATAAAAGTGTTTGTCCAGGTATTCTTGGATAAAGTCTCATAAATTCAATTATGTTGAAGAAGCATAGTGAGACAAATTCCACTATTATTTGTCATGAGTAGATGTGTATGTTCTTATTCATGCTTTGTGTTTTTTTTTTTATGAACTGTTAAATGTATTCATCAATTGATTTTATTCCACCCATCCCCATTTAGATAATGATGTAATAAGGGGAGATGTTAGATATATTACATCATTAGGTATGTGTTATAGTTTGTTAGTTTCAACATTATAATATCATGTGTGCAAAATTATGTAATTGTAATTGGTTGTACATGATTGCATTACAAATTATTATAACAACTTGTATATGAACAGGAGTGGTTATACATATGAGGTTTAACAACCCACTTATAATATAGAAGATGAAAATCCTATCAATTTATAATATACATATTATTGAACAAATGAAGAATAGAAGAACATTATTATGTTATGTGAAAAAAATGTCTCCTAAATTCCAATACAAAAATTATCATATTACTCTAGTCCACAATTAGAGTTACATCAATAGTCTCTCCTAGTAGGAATTGCAATCAGGTCTAGGCTTCAAATTTTCATTACACCACAAAACATGTACTCCACAAAATGCAACTCTTTTAAATATTCTCAAATGATTCAATCTTGAAATTGATACTATCTAAGATATTCAAAACTCGTATTATCTCTAGATTTTTCTACTTTCCCAAGTATTATTTTGCCATATTATATAACTTGAAGGTTGATATTGCAAAATTATACCAACAAAAAATGTAGTACTATCCCCCATGCACTTAGGATAAGCATCAATAGACCAATATTAAATGATTTTTGCATGAATTTTTCCTTAGAATTGGATTTAATATTATGTATTAAATGTAAATGAAATTATTTTTAAATATGTCAAGAGATACAGATCTCCAAACTTGATGTGTAATTCCCCAAGCCAACACTCAAAACAAAACCTAAAATAGAAAAACTTTTTTTGAAACAACAATAACAATGTCATTAATTCAATAACAACATGTCACACTTGCACAACAACATGCACACAAGTTTCGTGTGAAACCCAATGACATAATGACAACAACAAGATAACGTCACCATTGTATAAGCAAGGTGGCAACAATAGAAGACTTAACACTCATGGGATAAATACACCATGACAAACATACACGAGAGAGGACAACATCTATACAACGATCAGTTGCTAACCCACAATCGCATTCTCTCACAACACCACACCTAGATAGGATGAGGGAATCATCAACCTCCAATCCATATCCAAACACACTTAACAAATCTAAACACCATAACCAACCTTCATAGGAGGTTTCCTAACCAAGAGGCACAAACTCTCCACTTACTAAAATGGTGATGGATCACTACTAGACAACCACATGCTTCTCAAGGCAAGGGTATTCCATAACTTCTCAATGAAAACACATAGGTGCATGTTCTAAACATCCCTAGACTCCCAAGACCATGGGGAACAACTTTCATTCACAATTTTTTCCCATACGAGGGCCTAAAGTACCTACCACCAATGAAAATGACCAAAAACAACACATCTTAGGATACTAGTGCCCGACTAGGACAATAGCACCTAGAACAGGTGTCCTACAAGGGCTCTTGTGTCCATTTAGGGAACCTAAGTCTATTTCAAGTGTTTGTGTCCCTTACACATATTCTCTGCACTAGTGTCCTTATAGGAATGCTAGTGTCCTTGACAGTGAGCTTCCTTGAACTAAGGAATGACCTCCAAGACACCCCAAGCACCAAGGAACCACCTAAGAGTGTCCACAAAACCCTATGAACTCAAAAATGACAAAACACAACTTGGGTTCAAACAAAGAGTTTGATTTCCTTGATCGTTGGACAATGCTAACAAGCAAAGGAGAAGATAGGGTGTAATAACCCATCCTAAATTATTACTTAATTAACATTATTGTAAAGGACACATGAATATATTCCAAATTAAAAAGACATAACTAGTGGCTAAAGTCAATCATAGCTACACATGTCCATTTAAATTAAGTCAATGATTCATATATTCACTTCAAAAGTCAATTACAATATCAGGTTTGACTTGGCTTCTAAGGCCACAAAGTCATTACATTACACACTTTACATCAAATACATGAATGTATTAGATCAAGTTACATCTTAGACTAAAATAGTCTTATGAACAACTAAGGTTCTTCTTTGACGCTCGCCTCCACTAGTGGACAAGAACATGATTGAAGCACTTTACCGCTCAACCATGAAGCTTACACTTCCCCAGAATTCTTCCAAATTAAAGAATGCCTGACCCTGCATGAAAAATTTAGCAAAAGAACAATCTGCAAGGTGGAATTTGGTGTGTGCCCATACATCAACATGTAATTTCTATCTACAAGTTAGAAAAGAAAATGCAAGATCTATGCTAGGAATGGCATAGAGTGATATCACAGAGTTCATACATACAAAATGAACTATATTGCTTAGCCAAACATATCAAATGTGTTGCAACAAAAGAAAATAATAGGTTCTAGCAAAGCAAACCTATACTCTTTGAACTCCATTTCGACACCTGTCTCAGAAGGTAACTTCCTACAATACATCTCATAACAGCTATCTACCCTCTAGCAGCATCTACCCTGAGGTGCTCTAGTCTACTTAGGTATCACTGTTCCATTCAAGTATTAGAATATTCTTCTCACATATGTCTTTGAAAAAGAAGAATCATATTACTAATTTACTCTCTAAACAAAAATCAGATTTATGATTCAAATAGGGTAATTCAACAATCAGTCGTATCATTCTCATGACTCACATTTACTTTTCATCATAATCATTATCCATTTTAAAATGAACTAAGAACAAAATAAGGCATGTCACAAGTATGTGTATGTACATAGACGAAGTCTATGTGCATACACATATATGTGCCCACTTGCGTTTTTGATGTGTGCATACATTCTGAAATAAACCATTAAATCAGATTGCAATCATTAAATATATTCCATTTGATGTTTCTTTTGTCAAAATAAAGAATCTTGAACAAGTATATATTAAAAATTTCACACATACTGTTGTTTCTTTTGCACTCTCACAAAACTATGATACTCTAACATTGTTGTTTGCATATGAACATTCATCGTTCAAACAAAACCAGTATTGTTTCCTACTAAACAGTTATAGGACAAGTTGTTTCATAAAGAACGTTCACAGTTTACAACTATTCAATGTTGTTCCTACTAAACAGTTTAATGAACAAGACTTTTTTCAACTACAAGATAACTTTTCAACAAAACAGTGTCGTTTGCAACATAATATTTACTGTAATACATCAATACAATGTTATTCAAGACTAAACAGTTACATTTTATAATAGACAATGTCATTTTCCAACAAAACATTCACTGTTTGCAATTACTCATTGTTGTTTCAAGTTGTTTAGATGCTAAATGATAACATTACAATTTAATGTTCACTGTTTTAAATAGAATGGGTTCTTTCCACAATGAACAAAAAATGAACAATGTTGTTTTGTCAATAACAATATTGTCTACGGCTTCTCATTTGTCAATTTCAAGCAAGCCAAAAAGATTTCACTAGCAAATCAACTAGCCCAGCTTCATACATGAAAGCAGAATTCCCAATATTCAGATATTTGAACACTTTCATTACTAAAATTCAATGTGCAACTTTTTATAAATGAAATGAATCTAAGATTGACATGCTCATCAATGTAAAGCTTAAACAAGTATTTTGGTCAAAAGACAAACATAGAAGTTTTGGGTTCTAAGTAGAACTCATGCCTTTTCAAGTTACAAACAAGCATTCATAGGTCACTCTAGAATCGACCATTCATATAGGTCTGGTGCATTTCTTTCTTAGCAACAAGAGTCATGTATGGATATGACCTTATAGGCATGTTGGTTTTACACCACTCATAATTGACATGCATACTCATATCAATCATAGTTATAAGGTAACAATCCTACGATCATATAGATCGAACCCTACTTGGTTTTATTGAATTTTAACAAAAATTTTGCCACCATTCCCACTAAAACATGGTGGAATTTCAATACATATAATACAATCTCAAGCATTTGTTTAAGCCGCTCATTATCGGCCCAACCGATAAGAGAATACGATACATATGAAAACAAGACACAGGGTATGATACCCTTTCCATAGGATCAATACTTGATCCTCTATCAATTAAGCAAACATTAATACACATTTGAATCGGAATGAAATTTTGATTAGCCATCGAATGACTAGCACTAAAGTGCGAAGTTAAGGAATAATCACATATGATAATTCTAAGCCTCGGCCTAGCTCTGCGAGCTAGCCAATAAGTCTCTAAATAAAACTCATACAATGTTGGCCACTGGTCATGCAACCCAAAATAATGATCAACACCAACACAATACTTGGCTCAAGGCCATGGTTACTCAACAAGAAATTTACATTTTACAGTGTTGATGAAGCATTTGACAAAATGGAAGAATACCATTCTTATGTTGAGGAAAAATGATAATAGAAAAATCAATTTTTCTTTCAAGGAAATTGGTTTACCTGATAAATCAAGCCTTTGTGAAACTTGCCTCTAATTTTTCCCACTTTCACGAGCTCTTCTCTACTTTTTTTGCTTTCGAGCCAGACAATTTCATTCACTATGCTTTTTCGCCCAGGGTTATGAATTCAAAAATGGAAACAATAATATCTTTTTGCATGTTACTAGGTGTTGTCATTATGGCATTATTTCCTTGGTGTCAGCCACTATCTTGCTTGAATATTGCCATTAAACTTGTGGCAGACCACATCCTTCATGGGATGTCTTCATGATTTTCATTTGATTTCAAATAGTCCGATTTGGAATATTATCGATTATCGAATTTAGTTTCAATAAGAATATGAATATATATATATATATGTATGTATTTATATGTCTTCTTTCATATTTACTATGTTCGTTCTTCATATTGTATATATATTTATATATGTATGTATTCACATTTATTTACATACATGTATATATATTTATATATATTCATGTGTAGATTGTTTGTTTGAAGGAGCTTATAAATTCCATATGCTATCATTTAACTAAGGAACTTTAATTTCATCTCGAGCATCCATATATATGTGAACTAAAAGGAATTTATTTTTACTTAATTTCACATAATGAAACTCTTATCCTTTTAATCGTCTTTAAAATATGTACCTTTGTTCTCTTCAAAACATAGAGTTTAAGTAGACAATTTAATCTACAAGCCATTCACTTTCAATCACTGAAACAATTCGAGTCATGAAATTACATTCTTCTATATATGCAAAATAGTTCAAATGTAGGTCATCATGCCATTTGTGGTGTGTGCACCCAGATTCCAACTGGCTTACCATTCGATCTAGCTAAACAAGCCTACTTCAACTGTGTTCTCATCCTTCAACCTATCACCCTGCAACTGCACACACTTGCACTTGCAAATTTATCAGTAACATTCAATTCTTGATAACATATAAGATAATTTCAAAAGTTCGCATAGTCAACATCAGTCAACTTCTTTCAATCTATTTTTGAAAAATTCCAAAATTTCCATTTAATATATATTGAATTTCTTCAATAATTCAATTTACCATATTTAATACATATGCAATAAAATTGGATTGTGACATCCTTCCCCTCTTGGAAGAGACATTGTCTTGATGTCTATTAAATTGAAAAAAAAAAGAACATCATGTCAAATTGGAACATACATGTCTATTTCAACATCACATCAAATTATATATGTCTATTTCGACATCACATCAAAATTATATATGTTTGTTTCAACATCACATCAAAATTATAGAGTCTATTTCAACATCCCATCAAAATTATATGTTTGTTTCAACATTACATCAAATTTGATATGTCTATTTCAACATCTCATCAAAGTTTGAAGCATGGAATTTCATAGTATCTCAATCCAAAAGTTTTCAAGAAAAATTATTGAAGCCTCTTTTTCAAGAAAGCAAATGTGGAAAGGAGCATTCTATTTCTTTTGCATCCTCCCAAGTAGCACTGTCCTCTAAGTATTGGTCCCATTGGACCTTAAACTGAGCAATATCTTTGCTCCACAACTTAACATTGTGTCTATCTAGGATTCTAATGGGCTCCACCAGCACCACTCCTGGATCATGTACCTACAAGGATTGTCAATCAAGCACATGAGTCACATCAGGATGATATGGCTTAAGCAAGGAAGCATGAAACACATTATGAAGTCGAGCCAGAGCAGGTGGTAGAGTTAGTCTATAAGCAACTGGGTTAATCACTTCCAAGACTTCAAACAGTCCCACATATCTTGGGGCCAACTTGGAAGACTTTCCAAAAGCAATAGAATTTTTATGAGGTTTAACTCTCAAGAAAACTTTGTCCCCGGTTGTGAATTATCGAAGAGTTTGATTCTTGTCAACATAACTCTTATGTCGGTTTGTCGCCTCCTTCAGTCTACTCTTAATGACCTTCATTTGTTCTTCAATTTCCTTAAGCATTTCAGGTCCTACTATGATCCTATCCTCCAATTTATCCCAATTGATGGGGGCACGACACTTCCACCCATAAAGAGCTTCAAACGGTGTCATGCATAGGGATGTATGATAAGAGTTGTTGTAGGAAAACTCTACCAAAGGAAAATATTCTTCCCACATATACTATTGGTCCATACAATACATTTGGAGGAGATCTTCGACTATCTAATTCACCCTCTCTATTTTCCCATTGGTTTGAGGATGATAAGTCAAGCTGAAATTCAATTTGGTCCCCAATGCAGCATTCAGGGTCATCCAAAACCTTGAGGTCATCTGTGTGTCCCTATCAGAAATGATAGTCTTTGGCACTCCATGCAAGCAAAAGATCTCCTAGACAAATTTCTTAGCCAGGGTCAACAATCCATCCTTAAGGTTTCCTTGAATGAAGTGTGCAACCTTACTCAACTTATCAATCACGACCAAGATAGCATCATGCTTGTTCTTGCTCAATGGAAACCCCTTTACAAAATCCATACTGATCACTTGCCATTTATACTTAGGTATGTCATGAGGATACAATAACCCAGCTAGATGTGCATTCTCATCCTTGACTCGCTAGCACTCTAAGCATTTGGCTATGTAATCCACTACATCCTTCTTCAGTTTAGGCCAAAAATACAAATTCTTCAAATATGCGATCATCTTGGATACTCTAGGGTGTCCTAAATAAGGTTCATTGTGAAACTCTTCTAAAACCAACTTCCTTAGCTCTCTAGAGTCAAGAATATACATTCTTCTATGATACCTCATAATACCATTCGGTTTGATCTCATACCCATCGAACCGATGATCTGAAGGATTTACTGCTAGGGCACTCTTCACTCTCTCATAGTGCTCATCCCCTGTAGATTTTGAATCACCTATTGTCTCAAGTTAGACCTTATTAATATCATGGTTTCCATATGTCTTTTTCTACTAATAGCATCAACCACTTTGTTCTCTTTTCCCTTTATATATTCAATTCCAAAGTCATACTCACTAAGGAATTCCAACCACCTTCTCTACCGCACATTAAGGTTTAGCTGGGTAAATATGTATCTCAATCCTAAGTGGTCTATTTTGAGTTGAAATGGATTTCCCAAAAGATAATGCCTCCACATTTGTAAGGCATGAACTATTGCAGCCATTTCTAAATCATGAGGCGCGTAGTTCACTTCGTGTTGCTTGAGCTTCCTTGATTCATATGCTACCACTTGTTCGTCTTGCATTAATACTGCTCCCAATCCCTCTCCTAGGGCATTTGTGATTACTATGAATCTCCCATTAGGATCAAGGATGGTTAGCACTGGTGTTTTCATGAGCCTCTCCCTTAGGATTTGGAATTCCTGCTCGCATTTCTTGGTCCATTCAAACCGCGTTCCCTTCCTTTGGAGTGAGGTAATAGGAGATGCAATCTAGGAGAACCCTTGCACAAACTTCCTATAGTATCCCATGAGGCCCATGAAGCTACGTACTTCTGACACATTCTGAGGCATTGGCCATTCCACAATCACCTTGATCTTCTCAGGGTTTATGGAGACTTCTTCAGTTGAAATGATATGGCCTAGATAGTGCACCTTGTCTTGATAGAATAAACACTTGGACAACTTCCCATAGAGTTTTGTTTCTCTCAATCGCTGAAAAAATATCCTCAAATGTCTATCATGCTCTTCAACAGTCTTTGAGTAGACTATAATTTCTTCAATGAAGATCAGAACAAAGTCATCCAAGCAGTCTTTGAACACACTATTCATGAGGTTCATAAAGGTTGCTAGTGCATTAGTCAAACCAAAAGGTACCACTATGAACTCTTAATGTCCATATCGAGTTCTAAATGCAGTCTTTGGAATACTATTTTCCTTAGTTCTCAACTAATGGTACCCTGACTTGAGATCAATTTTGGATAACACCATTTCTCCTTTCATTTGGTCAAACAACTCATCAATCCTCGAGAGTGGATACCGGTTCTTGATGGTCACCTTGTTCAACATCCGATAATCTATACACAGACACAAAGTTCCATCCTTATTTTTCACAAAGATAACCAGTGCTCCCCAAGGAGACAAACTGGGTCTTATAAGCCCTTTCTCCAACAATTCTATTAACTTGGTCTTCAACTCATAGAGTTCTATGGTGGTCATCTAATAGGGTGCCTTGGATTGAGGCTCAGCTCTTGGAACAAGGTCAATAGAAAATTTGAATTCCCGCTTTGGAGGAAACTCTGTAAGTTCATCAGGAAATACGTCTTGGAAATCCTTGAGAACATGATAGTCATCTAAATACGGTTCCTTGCTTTCAGGATTACTGACATGCACAACATAAATTGCACATCCCTTTCGACGAGCCTTCTTGAGTTGCATTGCAGAAATTTGTCTAAGCTCTAAGGGCCTCTACATTCCACAAACCTTGACTGGGTTTCCATAATCATCCAGATAGTTAACCACCTTATCCTCATAGTTCACTATAGCCTTATGCTCAGTTAACCAATTTATTCCCAAAATTACATCATATGAGCCTAAAGGTGCCACATACAAGTTGACTTGAGTTTGAAAGGTTGGAAGCTCTAACTCACTGCAAAAGAGATAGGTATCTACCCTCTACTCTACTCGATTATCATACTAGACTTTCCATGAATTTTCCATGTATCCAGGTCTAAGAGGTATCTTGGATATTATTCTAGGATCTATAAAACATTCAGTAGCTCAGTATTAATTAAGGTAGAGAGAGATTAGCATAGAGCTTACCCGTCAACTGAATTGGTGAAGCTTGATACTCTGCATGTATGTTGTCCATTGTAGCATGGATCTAGTGATGTTGAGTCTATTGGTATCTTCCTTCCTTCCACAACTTCAACCGCTGAGGACAACTCGAGGCATAATGATCGCCTCCACAAGTATAACATCCATCACAAGGCCCTTTTTGACCTCCTAGCTTGTCCTCTCTAAAGCCCTTCTACTTATGGTCATCTTTACCATTGCATGTGTTTGCCTTCTTATACTTTCCACCATTACCATCTTCACCCTTCTCTTGCGACTCACTTCCCCTCTTGAGATTACGGATCTGATGGCTCTTGTCTCCTTTATGAAATTTCTTTTTCCTATACAACTTAGAATTTGAGTCACTGTAGAGATTGGATAATTGCTACAGCTTTTGTTCTTGTTTGGTAGATTTTAGGAAGAATACATTCATGGTTTGAGGTTCATGCATATCCACCTCAACTCCTATGTGGTGTATGAGTCCCATTATAAATTTCCAAATACAGAACCGTTCATCTCCCTAATACTAAGGCACATACTTCAATAGGTTGATGAACTTTTCCCAATACTGAATCACCATCATATTTCCTGGGTTAAGTTATGAAATTCCATCACTTTCTTATCAAAGAAAAGTTGCAATAACCATCTCTTCCTGAAAGCTTGGAGGAATAGTTCCCAAGTGATCTCAACAAGCTGAATATTTCAGCCTAACTTCTCATTATCCCACCAATTCGCTGCTTCACCTGAGAGTTGATATGTAGCCCATGCCACCTTAGTCTATTCAAAAAGGTTACAGAGCCCAAAGTATTTTTCCATCTCTATAATCCAAGCCTTAGCTCCTGCTCCAATAGCCTTACCATCGAACTTTGGCGGTGTTACTCTTTTGAGATCTTTCCCAAGCTCTTCCTCAATTCATCCTCGTGGACCTACCCCTAGACCACCATCTCCTTGATTTCCTTTTGCATTCATGCGATCCTGGTCCTCGTGTGCCACTCAGACTTCTTGCTCTATAGGATCCATGTGAGACTCTTGCCAATTCATAAGCTCTAGAATTTGCTCCAGCCTCTTGTTAGGTCCATTATCAAATCCACTACCACCCATCTCTTTCCTGGTGGTCACCATGTTGTCCCACACTTATCCTGCAACACATTCACGTTTATCACATCTCAATACAAGTTTGTACGAATAAATGTTCTTATTTTACATCACATAACTTTTTTCATATGCATACATCCCTCATTCTAGAAGACATACACATTCATGCATAATACACACATTTTGGAGTCCTTTGTTGAACACACCAAAAAAAATATTATCTGATTTTATTTATATTAAAGGTGAGTCAATAAACCCTTATTTGCAATAGGCTTCTTATTACATCATTTTGATTTCTCATCATCAAAAAGAGGGCATTCTTTTGGGTCCTCATCTAAATTTACATCAAACTTTACAGAAGAGGATGGTTGAGCACGCAGGCTCTCCTTTTCCTCTTTAGTCAACAAGGGTGCATTGGATCCACACCCTAGAGGCCAATCCTGGATTGTGGAAAGCTTTTTGATCTTAGGTGTTTGCTTCTCCTCAATCTTCAAGCCTCTCTACCTTGAGTCCTGTAAGGGCCTAAGCTAGAGTTTCATCATCGGTATTTTTTTATTGAACCTTCATCTTGGAGTTTTCTTCCTTTACATCATTCTTATGTGAGGTTATAATAGTTTTCCCTTTCCTTTGTCCTGCCTTTGCCCTTCCCATTCTTGTTTTCAATCCAAGTTCGGTCAATTCTCAGGACAACTAAATTTTGGTCAAAGGTCAACTATCCTTAGTCAAACTATGGTAGACTCAAAAGGCCTAGAATTGAACCCTAAGCTTTGATACCAAATGTAATAACCTATCCTAAATTATTACTTAATTAAAATTATTGTAAATGACACATTAATATATTACAAATGAAAAAGGCATAACTAGTGGCTAAATTCAATCATAGCTACACATGTCCATTTAAATTGAGTCAATGATTCATATATTCACTTCAAAAATAAATTACAATATCAGGTTTGACTTGGCTCCTAAGGCCACAAAGTCATTACATTGCACACTTTACGTCAAATACATGAATGTATTACATCAAGTTACATCTTAGACCAAAATAGTCTTATGAACAACTAAGGTTCTTCTTTGACGCTCGCCTCCACTGGTGGACGAGAACATGGTTGAAGTGCTTTACCGCCCAACCATGAAGCTTATGCTTCCCTGAAATTCTTCCAACTTGAAGAATTCCTGACCCTGCACAAAAAATTTAGCAAGAGAACAATCTGCAAGGTGGAATCTAGTGCGTGCCCATACACCAACATGCAATTTCTATCTACAAATTAGAAAATAAAATACAAGATCTATGCTAGGGATGGTAGAGAGTGATATCATAGAGTTCATACATACAAAATGAACTATATTGCTTGGCCAAGTATATCAATTTTGTTGCAACAACAACAAACAATAGGTTCTAATAAAGCAAACCTGTACTCTCTAAACTCCATTTTGGCACCTGTCCCAAAAGGTAACTTCCTATAATACAACATCTCATAACAACTATCTACCCTCTAGCAGTATCTACCCTAAGGTGCTCTAGTCTACTTAGGTGTCATTGTTTCGTTCAAGTATTAGAATATTCTTCTAACATATGTCTTCGAAAAAGAAGAATCAAATTACTAATTTACTCTCTAAACAAAAATCAAATTTATGATTCAAATAGAGTAATTCAACAATCAGACATATCATTCTCATGACTCACATTTACTTTTCATCATAAGGATTATCCATTTTAAATGAACTAAGAACAAAAGAAGGTAAGTCACAAGTATGTGTATGTACATAGACGAAGTCTATGTGCACACACATATATGTTCCTACTTAAGTTTTTGATTTGTGCATACATTCTAAAATAAACCAATAAATCATATTGCAATCATTAAATAATATTCCATTTGATGTTTCTTTTGTCAAAATAAAGAATCCATAACAATTCTATATTAATAGTTTCACACACACTGTTGTTTCTTTTGCACTCCCACAAAAATGTGATACTCTAGCATTGTTGTTTACATATGAAAATTCATCATTTAAACAGAACCAGTATTGTTTCCTACTAAATAGTTATAGGACAAGTTGTTTCATAAAGAACGTTCACAATTTACAACTATTCAATGTTGTTCCTGCTAAACAGTTTAATGAACAAGACTGTTTTCAACTACAAGATAACTTTACAAAAAAATAGTGTTGTTTGCAACATAATATTCACTATTTTACATCAATACAATGTTGTTCCATACTAAAAAATTATGTTTTATGATATACAATGTTGTTTTCCAACAGAACATTCACTATTTGCAATTGCTCGTTGTTTCAAGTTGTTTAGATGCTAAATGATAACATTACAATTTAATTTTCACTATTTTAAACAGAACGAGTTCTTTCCACAATGAACAGAAAATGAACAATGATGTTTTTCCAGTAACAAATATTGTCTACAACTTCTCATTTGTCAATTTCAAGCAAGCCAAAAATATTTCACTAACAAATCAACTAGCCCAACTTCATACATGAAAGCAAAATTCCCAATATTCAGATCTTTGAACACTTTCATTATTGAAATTCAATGTGCAATTTTTATAAATGAAATGAATCTAAGATCAACATGCTCGTCGATGTAAAGCTTGAACAATTATTTTGGTCAAAATACAGACATAGAAGTTTTGGGTTCTAAGCAGAACTCATACCTTTTCAAGTTACAAACATTCATAGGTCACTCTAGAATCTACCATTCATATAGGTCTAGTGCATTTCTTTCTTAGCAACAAAATTCAAGTATGGATATAACCTTAAAGGCATGTTGGTTTTACACCACTCATAATTGACATGCATACTCATATCGATCATAGTTATAAGGAAACAACCCTGCGATCATATAGATCAAACCCTACTTGGGTTTATTGAATTTTAACAAAAAAATTCACCACCATTCCCACTAAAACATGGCAAAATTTTAGTACATATAATACAATCTCAAGCATTTTTTTAACCTGCACATTATCAGCCCAAGCAATAAGAGAATACAATACATATGAAAACAAGACACAAGGTATGATACCCTTTCAATAGGATCGATAGTCGATCCTCTATAAATTAAGCAAACATTAATACATAGTTGAATTGGAATGAAATTCCGGTTAGCCATAGAATGGCTAGCACTAAAGTGCAAAGTCAAGGAACAATCACATCTCAATAATTCTAAGCCTCGACCTAGCTCTGCGAGCTAGTCGATAAGGCTCTAAATAAAACTCATACAATGCTAGCCACTAGCCATGCGACCCAAAAAAATGATCGACACCAACACAATACTCGGCTCAAGGTTGTGGTTACTCAACAAGAAATTTACATTTTACAATGTTAATGAAGCATTTGACAAAATGGAAGAATACCATTCATATGTTGAGGAAAAATGATAATAGAAAAATCGAGTTTTCTTCTAAGGAAATCGATTTACTTGATAAATTGAGCTTTTGTGAAACTTTCCTCTGATTTTTCCCACTTTCACGAGTTCTTCTCTACTTTTTTTGCTTTCAAGCCAAACAATTTCATTCACTATGCTTTTTTTCCTAGGGTTATGAATTCAAAAATGGAAACAACAATATATTTTTGCATGTTACTGGGCATTGCCATTATGGCACTATTGCCTTGCTGCCAGCCACTATCTTGTTTGAATATTTCCATTAAACTTGTGGTAGACCATGTCCTTCGTGGGATGCCTTCATGATTTTCATTTGATTTCAAATAGTCCGATTTAGAATATTATCAGTTATCGAATTCAATTTCAATAAGAATATGAATATGTATACATATATGTATATGTATGTATGTATGTATATATATAATATATATGTATATGTATATGTATTTATATGACTTCATTTATATTTACTATGTTCATTCTTCATTTTGTATATATATTTATATATATATATGTGTATGTATTCACATTTATTTGCATACATGTATATATATTTATATATATATATTCATGTGAAGATTGTTTGTTTAAAGGAGCTTATAAGTTCCATCTGCTATCATTTAATTAAATAAGGAACTAATTTCATCTCGAGCATCCATATATATGTGAACTAAAAGGAATTTCTTTTTACTTAATTTCACATAACGAAACTCTTATCCTTTTAATCATTCTTTAAAATACGTACTTTCGTTTTCTTCAAAACACAGAGTTTAAGTAGATAATTTAATCTACAAGCCATTCATTTTCAATCACTGAAACAATTCAAGTCATGAAATTACTTTCTTCTATATATGCAAAATAGTTCAAATGCAAGTCACCATGCTATTTGTGGTGTGTGCACCTAGATTCCAACTGGATTACCATTTGATCCGACTAAACAATCCTAATTCAACCATGTTCTCGTCCTTCAACCTGTCACCCTGCAACTGCACACACTTGCACTTGCAAATTTATCAATAACATTCAATTCTTGATAACATATAAGATAATTTCAAAAGTTCACATAGTAAACATCAGTCAACTTCTTTCAATCTATTTTCAAAAATTTCAAAATTTCCATTTAATATATATTGAATTTCTTCAATAATTCAATTTACCATATTATAATAAATATGCAATAAAATTGGGTTATGACATAGGGAGGAGTGTCAACACCTCTCTAACACCCCTAACTCCTACCCTAAGTAAGAAAACACCAAAATTAAGAGATACAATACATTTGGGTTTTAACAAGGCATAACAAGAGGTTACATGAGCACCCTAAATGACACCATACTTAAGGAATGAGCTCTTAGGAGTAGGAAAACTACATGAAGGGTCCACATTACCATCTAAGACTACTCCAAGAAACTTGCATTCATTTTAAACCCAATTGAAAGGTTCCTAAATTTGTTTTAGGTCCAAAAAAATGTTCCTATGTTCATTTTAACATCACATTACATAAGCATAAGCATACATGATGCAATTGTTCTTGACCCCAACATTGAATCATATAACTAAGACTACTTTCAATATCCATTATCTTTAATTTCAATCCATCTCAATTAGAGTTCCAATAAATCACATTATTACATATACATCAAATAGGACTCAAATATCCTTTACATATACAATTACATCAATGAATCAAATGGAAGAAAACATGAAAGAAGCATGAGAACCTTTTCCAATTTGAAGCCATCATCGACACCAACCATGATCCTTCAATCCCCAATGGTGGTTTCCATGCTACCCAACCTTGTGGAATCAAAATAATCCACTCCCACCGTGCTAGGAGATACTCACATGGGCCACAAGCACAACACTCCAAACACATTGGGATATGGCTTACACACACACCATACATGAGGTATAAACTTAACATACATATCATATAAAACACTGATCTAATATCACAAGATGGATCAATCACAAGTAGGATGAAATACAAGCCCACATTAGACACAAACATAAATGGCATATCACAAAACCATCATTGAGAAAACTCACGAATGTCACATCACATAATCCTCATTGGGAAAACTCACCAATGTCACATCACAAATCCTCATTGGGAAAACTCACCAATGCCACATCATGTAATATCATATTTGGGTAGCTCACCATTGGGAAAGCACAAGGATCATCATTGGGCCAACTCACCAATGGCGAAACACAAACACACAGGACACTAGGGTTAGATGATATAGAGCTAGTAGAGAGTGTCATCAAGGTGCTCACCGGTATGGCACACATAAAATATAGTACTCCTCTCATATAGACAAGCGTACTTGACTTTAAAAGACTCAAGCTCCTTGAGCTGACATGTCTTTCCAAACATCCTTAGTCTATACTAGTACTCAAGGCATGAGAGGGGCATCCATTATCTTTGTTAATTAATTACATGTGTTTCATTAGTTTCCACTTGATTAAATGACTCCCCATCCATGTTCAACCTACAAGCCACTTTGGGTTGGGAACACATTGGGAGCCACTCCCATAACCCTCTCTAGTACCTTATTCCTAGACTCTTCACACTCACCAATGAGTGTGACATGGAAAATAATGCACAATCCAATTTTCAACCAAATTTCACAACATATTTCCATAAGATATATTTCAATATTTCACAAAGTACACCTTCATTCAAACATTCTAAAATATCATATTTCACATAAAACTTTCAATTTTTCTCAACTTTTCCATACATCAAAAACCAGGAAATTTCCTCAAACTCCATTAAAATTTCTTCAAAATTCAAAATTTCAAGAATACTCTTTGGTTCCAAAAGTGCTCAACACCCATTCTAAGCTATCAGTTTCACATTTCTATCATTTCCCCAAATTTTGGGCATTATAACCCCGTTTCAATGAAAATTCACAAAAAAAACATGAATTTTTAAAAAAACATACAAATTTTCCAAATGAAAGGAATTGGGAGGTTTTAACACTCCCCTAACCCTATTCCAACATTTCAAATTGAAAGAAAATGGTCAAATGAGAAGAATCTAGAAGCTTACCTCAAATTTTGCCAAAAATCAAAATGGAGGACACTTCAAGCACACACCACAAACCAACGAATCTAACCACAATCTCATTCTCCTTTCCATTCGTATCCTATTGCATCTGATCTCATCCAAATCCCTTCCCAATTTCTCCCACAATCCACAAAATAAATTTTCACAAAAAGAGGGTTTTTCTCCTCTCACCATTTTCTTACCAAAAATTACATAATGAAAAAGAAAGCTCTTTTTCCTATTTACCCTTTTTCAATTTTCAAATTGAAAACAATATAAATTCATTTTTTTCTTCCTTTAAAGCCCATTTCCCTCAATTTTCAAATAAACATTTAAATCCACTCCTAGATTTAATATTTATCATTTAAATTCGTGATTTAAATCCATATAGGCCTATATTCAATTAAATTTATGGAATTTAGAATTTAAACAAGATGATTAAATCAATCATAACTTGCATTTCCCAACCCAAGGAATTTTTGAAAAATAATTAAATAATAATTAACTTTATTTCTATTTTTCCCCTTTCTTGAAACACGAAAAATATTTCAATAACCAATATAAGAAATCATTTAAACTCTTAACATTTAATTTATAAAAAATGTGGAATTTAAACCATTAATTTAATAAGATATTTATTGGTCATCCACAACATGTAGGGATTTCAAAATAACTCCTAACTTGGATATGGGTCAATACTAATCAAATATGCCATATATCATACTCAATTCGAGTATGATTACGGAATAGATAGGGAGGCCCAATGTGACAACTCCAAATTAACCACCGTTGATGAATAACTCAGACCTATGTAGCCAAGTGGAGAAATAAGCTTGTACCTATAACCACTCAACACATGTCAAGCATACATGCTCAATGTATATATAGGACTGAAGCACAACATAATCACTCAACAGGGTACAATAGCATAAAATGTAAAAGTTGCATCCATTATAAAGATCATTCAATTTGATTATCAATAATCAAGTTCACATTTAATCACTACATAAATGATGCATATATCACTAAATTGAAGCATAATGATAAACCAAGTATTTAAGCATCACATAGACATATAAACATATAAAATTCCAACAATCGATGTGGTGGATCATACACACCATTTAAAGAAAGAATTCAACCGCAATAAAAATAACAAAGAAACGATGTACTTGAAACATTGATCTCACATCTAACAGCTACAAATAGGAGAGACATTATATGATATGATTCTAAACATGAACCATCCTAGGACTAATAAAAGCCACTAATGTGTAGACATCCTTAATATAATAAAAAAATCACATCATACAATAAAAATAGATATTTGACATGCTATAGATATTTTACTAGTAGTTTAGACAAAATCTAAAGTTTTAGTTGATGCACTTGTAGGCTTGGGATGCTCTTGTGTCATATAAAGCATTTAAATCATAATTATTAAGAAATAGTCAACATATATCATATATTTACTTTTATCATTAAATGTGGCTTTCTTAAATCAAGAATCCTAACAATAATAAATTCATGAGTAACCATCCCTTTACTCTTAAATGCCCAAAATGCTATTTCTAAAATAATTTTGACAATAGTGGTTGGGAAAGAATTTCACCTCCTATTGGTTACTTTCTTGGTGTGGACTCCTTTAAAGCAAGAAAAATTCAAGTGAATGAAAAGATGCTTGAGAAGGGCAAAGAGGTAGAGCCTCGGGGTTACAATGAAGAACATAGAGATTATTAGGCTGGTGAAAAATATATAAAGATGTTATAAATCTTGTTTTTTGAAAAACTTATCATGTAAGCTTGTTGGGCTTTGCACGTAGCTAGTGGTAGTTGCAATATATTGTACCTAGACTTAATCTTTATTAGTAACTGAATATCAATTTAAAACAAAAAATTATAGCACAACTAACTTTGACCATTTTCAATTAAAAAGTAATTTCTAGTAAAAAATGTGCTCTAAATAAATTTATTTTGGTAAAAAAAATCATTCAATCATGTCTAGTAGATGCATGTGACCAATGACTTCAGTGCAAATTACTTTTTTTGAAAATATTAAGAGAAATTTAAGGTTCCCATCACTTCTAATATTGTATATAACATTTTTAAAAATCCAAATATATCCTTTTATATATCTTAATATGCATATTTCTAAAATATATTATATTTTAGTGGGCAGTTGGGTGGATGACCCTCCACAATGCAATGTGGAGGGTCTGCGGCTATCAGGTGTGATAGGTGGCTTGGTGGCTTGCTTGTGTGGCAAGTAGGTGGTATAAGGTGTTGGCCATGCTAGCACGACTGGATTGCTCATTGTGGGTGGTGTCCACGTTGGTTGTAAGGACGGGGCTAGTACAGGTGCTATCATCACCTCCCACATGGTGGAGGTCATTTCCAATTATTATGAGTAAAGGCGTTGGAGATTGTTACTTGCACAAAGAATCAACATGCAAGTTTTGAGTCCTATCATGGGCTCTAGCATCCTAAATATCACGTCCTTTGAAATTCGAGTGACAGTTAAGCATTTTTCACAGGTTGGTGTTTAGGTGAATTGTACACAGAAGTACTCCACAATGATGTCGTGATAGTTGGGGGATGCACAATAAAGATCACCAGTGGAATCTTATAATTGTCATCAACATAGTTTCCTTTGTATATGCATTTTATCATAGAAAATGGCAAAGCGAGTGGCAAAAATACCTAGATTCATAGCTATTATGTCTATTGAGGCATTGGTAGGTCTTGGTGCGGACACCCCAATCCATCTTGAATGCAAGCTTCAGCAAGCTGCATTTTGTGGGATCACTAATTAGAGGCTAAAAAGGATTTTGCACAACATTTACCATCTCACAGTGGTGGCGGTCAAGATGGTACTAGGAAAAGGGCACTTGGCATATTGCGAGACACTGTGCATCAACACACACAATGTCTCTCATTTTCTGGCGTCACTACTTGATACATGTATGGCCAAAACAGAGGCAAAGGCTCTGATGTGTGGTATATTCAAAGAAGAGTTGCTCAAGAGGTTCGATAAAGTTCTTTAGGCGGTGATTCCAAGAATGGGAATTCCTCGTCAGAGCAACTTGGCACTGCTAAGGGTTCCTGGTGAAGTCATTAAGTATTATGCTTTTTTGTTGGAGTTGAAAGGAATGCCTCTAGTTTATCATAAACAACTAATGATGATGGCGGTTGAATTCTTGAAGAAGGTCTTGAGGTTGGTGGTTGTGGATGGTTTTGAGTGGGTTCCTGAATTTGAAGCATATTCCAAAGCAAACAGGTTTCAGTAAGTTTGCCTCCTTGTGTATGTAGTTGTTGAAGGGTCTAGTTGGTTAGTTTCATATTGTCTCAGCTATGAATTTTGTTGGGCACTCCTAGTGGCACAAATTAGTAGTTTTTTGGAAGTTGGGTGGTTTTGTTGACAATGATAGTCTCTTTTTTGTCACTGTGTATATGTTATCCTTTCAATCCTTGACCTAGGTATCAACATTGTAAAGGTTCTTAGTTCATGTTGGGCCATTAGGTGTTTAGGTGTATTGGGTTGGGTTCGGTCGAAGCTTGAGGTTGGGTGTGTTGATCATTTTGATGTTGTTGGGTCTGTGAATGGTTTACTGCCCATGGGTCTTTGGAGGCTAAATGAATGAAAAAATATGCTCCAAGAAAAGAGAGCAAAAATTTTGGTGATAAACCTTGTTTTAGCAAGTTTGGGATGGTTTTTTTGTGCAAAAATAGTTAAAGAATGACCTTGTACGGCTATGTACAGCTAGTGGACGTGAATGCAAGTTGATGGAAAGTTAGATTTCTATTTTTTGTTTCCAATACAAGTGGTTTGGTTTAATTTCATGTTGATTTGAATAAGTTATGATAAAAATGGTGTTGATAGTCTATTTTCAGGCCTAAGGTTTCCCATGAGCTTCCAACACCCATAACTTTCATTTCCAATGGTGAAAAAATCTAAAATCTGGAACTAATTTTCTATAGGCCTATATGCATGTTCTCACAAAAGGAGGGGCTCTAATTCATTGTTTGGCGTGAGTTATTGAGGAAAGTTCTATTCTTTGTTGTCTTTGACTATGCAACCCTTAGTCTTGTTGAGGGTTTTGTGAAATTTCTTTGTTTGGAGTTGAATTTTGTTAAGAAGGGTTTGAATGGAGCCTATAGGGTGTGATTTGAGTGGTTTAAATCCAAAACCTTGTCAAACCTATGAGTTGTGCTTGTTGTATGTGTGTTGACCCTAGGAAGTGGCTTGTAGAGTATGTAATGTAGGGTATTAGTTGTTGTCCTGATTGAAGGCTCAAACAATCTTGTGTTTGTTGTTGTCAAGACCACATTGTCATTACCTTTGAGAACTCCTTGAGTTTGCAATAGCCATTTCTCTGCATCATTATTGGTATTAGAGCCAAGTTAAGCAAGAAAGTTAGTGTTAAGAAAGAAATCTAATATAAGGGTTAAGCAAGAAAAAGGAAGATGCCTCCAAGAAACACCGAAAGAATGGTAGAAAGGATAGACACAAAATTGGGAGAATCCCTTGCTAGAGAAATGAGGGAGATGAGAGTCAATTTGGATACAAGACTCAGTGCAATGGAAGGAAACCAAAGAAAAGGAATGGTTACAGGAGATGTGAGGGACCAAGCAGAAGTGGTAAATGAAGCACCTCAAGAAGAGAGGGATGTTGATGTGTTGAGGATGGAAAGACTATTGAAGGAATTCAAGAGTGAAGGAACCAAGGTGAAGGTGGAACTCCTAGTGTATGCAAGAATTTTAAATGGTGAAGAACTCCTTGATTAGATAGGGGAGTTGGATAAGTATTTTGAATTGGAGGAGGTACCTGAAGAGCAGCAGGTAAAGTTAGCCAAGACCAAGTTGAAAGGTCATGCATCCCTGTGGTGTGATTATGTTCAAGAAGAAAGGAAAAAGAAAGGAAAATCCAAGATTACTTCTTGGGATAAGATGGTTTCCAAGTTGAAGGGAAAATTCATACCTAGTGATTACATGACTCGGTTGTGTAGGAAGTTGCAAAACTTGAAACAAAAAGATATGGGAGTGAAAGAGTACACTGAATAGTTTTATAAGTCGAGCATCAAATCAGGACATATGGAGGATGATACAGACAAGATTGCAAGATGCTTAAATGGGTTGAAGTATATTTTACAAGATGAGTTGAGCCTCACAAGCCCCAATACACTTGAAGAGTGTTATTAGTTGGCCTTAAAGGCTGAAGAGAAGTTGAATAGGAAGAAAGAAAAGAAGAATAGAGGTAGAGGAAGGAACTTTAGAGGTAGAGGTTCATATAGGGGTAGAGGATAGTCATAAGAAAGTCAAGGTGAGTCAAGCACCTTTCAAGAACAAACATCAAGTTCAAGAGAATATTTAAGAGGAAGAAGGCCTAACTTCAGGGTCAAATTTGGACAAAGAGGAGGATTCAATGGCTTCATGCATGAAAATGCTACAAATGCAACAAGTTTTTGGTCATCAACCTTGGGAGTGTCCAGAAGAGCATACCACCGCTACATTTAGGAATGAAAGGACTCAAGTTGCTCAAGGAGGAGATGAAGAAAGTGTTAACTCCTCACCATCACTAGAAGAACCAGAGATAGGAGAATCCTTGCTGATGAGGACATTGATCAAAGTTCCAATGGAGGAGCCACCTCAAAGGAATCATTATTCAAGACTATTTACAAGTGCCAAGGTATTAATAACCAAGATGATGTATCTGGTGTAAATGGACTTTGACTCTGCAAATAGATAGGATAGTTCTTGTTCACATCTTGACATACAGAAACCTCATCGGAATGTAGTTTAGTAGTTCAGAATATCTCGGACCAAAGCATACGCAATAGTCAACAATCTACTCTGAATAACTTCCCTACACACAACTAAGCAAGTATGCGCCAAGATTATTTTACAAGAATACCCACAAGCACAACAAATGAAAGATAATGATCGATGCCCCATTCCTTTCTCTCTAAATCGTTTAGATAGACATCATCGAGAGGTCTTGGGAATGGGTCATTTAGATAAATCAAAAGAAAAGATCAAATACAAACAGTCAATGTTATCTATATATCTCTTTCTAGTTTACTTTAGCTAAGGTGATTTCTGATGTTGATGTCCATCGCAGGAAGAATGCATCCTAGGACATGTTATCAGATGGTTTGATTAGGATGAGGTGTTATGATAATCCATTGATACAAACTTCACTGACTCATTTACTTATGACCTAGACTTTAGATTTTGACACTTAGGTTCTCACTTTACGACTTGTGATACTTGCTTTCTATTTGTGTTACCAAAGGTTGAAGATGATGATTGATTTATTATAGGTGAAAGTTTGTTGTGGGTGTAAGCGAGATGGGATGGGTGGTTTTGGATTTTCTAGAATATTTCAATGTTTTTGGTATTTTGAAAATGTTTTGAAGTTGTTTTTGGTCTTTTTGAAAGTTTATGTGGATGTTTTGGTTTTTGGTTTATTTGAGGTTGTTTAGGGTTTTCTCTTGAGATATTTGATGTTGTTTAGGTCTTTTGAATTTTTTTGAATTTTTTTGTGTTTTTTGTTATCTGAATGTTTTGGGATTTCCGATATTTGGATGTTTAGGGGTTTTCCGAGTTTTTGCAAGTGTTTAAGGTTTTTGATATTTGAATGTTTAGGGATTTTTTGATATTTGCATGTTTAGGGATTTTCTGAGTTTTCAAATGTTTTGGGGTTTTCTAATTTTTGAATGTTTAAGGCTTTTTCTAATATTTGAATGTTTAGGAATTTTCTAAGTTTTTACAAATGTTTAAGGTTTTTGATATTTGAATGTTTAGGGATTTTCTCATATTCGACCAAGAACCTAACCTAAAAGACCTATCTTAGGGGCCTTGGGGGTTGATCAAATATGAGTCTTGCCTACGTTATACATGCAAAGACCACATAGTTCAACTAACTTGACTTATTGACGATGAGATATGAATAGTTGATGAATTGCTAGTTTATTATGATGGACTCCTAAAGGACTGACTTAGGGTGTCTCGGGGGCACATCAATGATGGCCTTACCTAAGTTCAAGCTCAAAGACTCGTAGTTCAACTGACTTGACTTATTGACGATGAGATATGAACACTTGACGGATTGCTAGTTTATTATGATGGACTCCTAAAGGAATGACCTAGGGTGTCTCAGGGGTACATCAATGATGGCCTTTCCTACGCTTAAGCTTGAAAACTCATAGTTTGACATGGTACTATTTTTGGATTTTTGATGTTCGACCTTTTTAGGGTTTTTCATGTGTTTTGGATGTTTTGGGATTTTTGCACGTTGTTTATGAGTGTATTGATATGTGATGATTTTAGTGATTTTTTTTGGGATTTTGTTGAAAACGAAGCTAGGGTTGATTAATCTAATTGATGGATTGATGATGATAACATTGTTGAGGATACACAACAATGCACGAGTAGCATTAAGCAACACGAGGATTGGGAAGGATATCTCGAGATGATGATAGATTGATTGGATAAGATTGATCAAGATTTTGAAGCTCAGTTTGGAACAAAGTTTGTTGGAATGAGTTGATGTGACGTTGAAGTGAAAGGTAGATTAAAATGATATGGATTGTTTAGATTGATGTTTGATAATAGATAAAGCTTGACAAATAACACCTTCTCGTCAAAATGTGACATGGCCTAGTGATTTGGATTTTTGCTTACGAATGATTTGACCAATTTGATTTCATGATAGCAAATTTTTAAATCACAACATGAGTTATAAGATATAGCTCAAGATTTATTCTCAAAGTAATATGTAAGTATCTACCCCCAACGTCTAGAAATGTATGGAATGCCATGGTTGGATGCATGGATAAATGAATGGATTGATGGATGGGTACGCGAAGGATGTCAAGGATTATCTTGTGATAGGATAACATGTTTGGATAGAGTATGCCTCTTTGGACAATGCCTCATAGCTCAAATAATGTTGGTTAGGATAGGACCAATGATAGTGACCCATGTCAAGATGTTTACCATAAGCAAGTGTGAAGTACATACCAAACTTTTTCCAAGATCAAGAAAATTTAGATGGGATGAAAATGGATTGGATAAAGAAGGGTTCCTGGATTTATTATGGATAAGATGGATGGAATGTGGGATTTATTATGGATGGGATGAGATGCTTCCACCTGAAATGGTTCACATAGATGCTCGATTCTACTCATGACGCCTGTTTTCTAGGTTTTCATCATGGTACTTGTCCAAAGCGCCACTAAAGTGGTTTTCACTGGAGGAAAATTTTTATTTTTATTATTTTCTTGATTTTTTAATTTTTTTAATTTTTTGAAAGTTTATGCTCATGTTGAACCACTTGGTGGTGTTGATGTAGATGTTGTTGGTGTTAATATAGATGTTGTTGTCATGATGTGCCAATGATATCCTTCTTGGAGGAGTTGTTTTGCTAATATATGGGCACTTGAATGTGTAGACACTTAAAAATGTCTCGATGGATCACATTAGCTAACTAACATCATTTCGTCCTAAAACCCATCCTCTTTTCACTTAATTGATTAAATTAGCCTAGATATTTAATTAATTGCCTCATTTTCATCTATTAATTTAATTGATCTAGTTAGGTTAATTCATCTCCTTTCATGCTAATATTTCGTCCTATTAAATTGAATAAATCAAATTATTTAATGTAATCCCTAAAATCCTCTTATTTAATGGATTGGGTGTAGTTAACCTATACTATGTCATTGGTCGCATTTAACACGATGGATACAAATTCGAGGCATATTTAACCCACCAAGCATCAATCCCAATAAGATTATTCACTGTAAACAAAGACAAAGAAGCCATTAAAACTAACATTCTAAATCATGAAAGCTTGAAAAACCTCTAATCTAAGACATTGAAACTTATCCTATTGGGGGAGTGGTGTCGCATTGATGTGGAATGGTGACCCTTTCCCAATCCCTTAGATAATGAGCTTGTTTTGATCGATTCTTTTGAAGAAAATCGACAAAACCGATGAAAGATGTGTGATGAAACATGATTTAAATGTTAAATTAACATGATGCAAGCTATTTTAACATGATGTGTGCTAAGATGATTGATATGGGTATATGCAAAGCTAATCTAAATGAAGTTTAAGCTAAAAGAGATTCAATCCCTAATTACACAATACTAAATGGATATGCATTTATGTTATCATGGAAGCCATTAATGGAAGCTAAGCTAATATGTTGCAAGAAATTAAACTAAAAGATGCTAAATAAGTACTAAATATGAGTGCAAGTGCAAGTGATTTTAACAACATAAGTTTGGTGTTAAAATATGGATCCATTTGTCTCCAAATAGTGACCTATTTATAGGAAAGCAAATGAGAAATGAAGGGTTGAGATTGAAAAGGTTATTCAATGGTCAAGGATGGAGGAAATATGAAACATGGATCATGGATTCTCATCAATAGATGAGAATCAATGATCGCATGGATCAAGGAAAGAATCAAGGGTTTATATTCCTTCAAACAAACATACCTTTAACTTACACAAGAAATCTTGTTAGTTAACTTGCACATGAAGTTTTGTAAGTTTGTTATGAAGGAGAATATCCCTTTTTTCAAATGAGTGGAGAAAGAGAATATTCTTTAGGATATTCTCATGGGTGGGGGAAATAGATATTTAGCAAATTAAAACAAAGTTTTAATGTGCAAAAGGGGAAGGAATATTCCATGGGAATATTCCTTTTGAAGGAGTGTGCAAAGGAAGAATATTCTTGTAGAATATTCCCTTGCAAGTGAGGGGAATTAGATTTATTATTAATTTGATAATTAAATAAAGTTTAAATTATGCAAATTAGGGGAATTAGGATATTCATTAAATAATGTATTTATTTAATGGAAAGGGGATGTGATATGATATTTAATTAAATAACTTAGGGTTATTTAATTAAATAAGAGGACTTTAGGGGTTAAATTAAATAATTTGATTTATTCAATTTAATAGGATGAAATGTTAGCATGAAAGGGGATGAATTAACCTAACTAGGTCAATTAGATCCATAGATAAAATGAGGGAATTAATTAAATAGCTAGGCTAATTTACTCAATTAAGCGAAAAGAGGATGGGTTTTAGGACGAAATGATATTAGTTAGCCAATGTGATCCATCGAGACATTTTTAAGTGTCTATAAAATGTAACCCCTAGATCTTTTCATCTTCTTTATCGATATCGGAGTTAACCTCACCTAGATGCGCACATCGAAATAGAGTGCCCTTAAAGTCCTTATGATAAAGAGTTGCTACCAATACACGGTCAATATGAGAGTTGGATACCATGGATTTTGAAGTGGATGGTGGAATACATTGAGGGATACAAAATGCAGATGGATTGGCCGAGAGTTTGGAATCTTTGATTCTCCAAACTTGGGATGATGAGCAATGATGGGTGGATATGGAGATTCGATTAGGACCAACTTCTTCATATACTTTTTAGGTCACTCTTGAAGCTTTCTTTTGTATAGATGGACAGATTTGATGGATACATTTCCCTTTTTGACACTTCCCTATAGTTTCTTTGACTAATGGAGTGTGATAGGGATGATTTTCTTTATTTTGCTTTGGTATCCATTTCGATTTTTCTTGTCCATTTTTCTTTGCCGATTCTTTTTCTTCAATAATTTTCTCTTTCCTTTGATAGAGACCTCTTTCTTGTGGTTGGTCCCAATTAGGGGGTGGAAAGATGCATGGACGATGATTCATGATATGAATGCTTGTAGTGTTGGTAGCTATTTCATCATAAGGACTCTTCGTGCTCCCCATGTTGGTGTTTGCACTAGATAAAGCTTCCCCCCAATATTATGGGAGTATTACTGACATGCTTTGATTCTTCTATTGACAAACCATTTCCTTGTTGTTCAAGATTGTTTAGCTTTGCTGATTTTTGATAATGCCTAATATCCTCGTACTTACTTTCTTTAATATGTATGGAGGATGTGTCTGATTTTGATGCTTCTTCAAAAGGTGATGCTTTACAATCCATATAGAAGTCTTCCTCATGATCCATTTATGCTTTCTCTTCAAAGGATGTTTCTGATTTACCATCCATGTAGAGGTCTTCTTCATGATCAATTTTTTATATGTTTATGGATTATACTATGCCTTGATCATGTGTAAAGATATTAAGAGTAGGAGACTCTTGTTCCTTGATAATGATATCAAGAGTATGAGACTCTTGTTTTAGATGAAGATCATCTACATGTCCATTAGGAGTAATCATCTCATGGGTAGATGAAGGAGTATGTGATATATGGATATGATCATTATCTGCAACATCTTGTAGGGAAATTGGAGAATACCCATTAGATCATGGTAGTAATTTGGAGATACGGATTCTTGATCTTGACTCAGTGTGGTGTTATCTTTAATATGCTTTGGTTCATGTTCTTGACATGGATCAATTTCAAAGGATGGTTTTTTGCAAAGGGTTCTTGAATGTCTTCATTAGGCATGGGTATTGGTTCAATATTTTCTTGATCTTTTAGTGGATTTTGATCAAGTGTTGAGTTGAGGATTCCTTCAATATCTGCAACCATGACGTCAAAGGATGTCAATATGTCTTGGAAAGGACCATTGCTATACTTTGGTGAAATATGTTGATCATGATTTGGAATAAATTCTTGAGATATGTCCTCTAACTCGTTAAGTGATGTAGAGACATTGTCAACATGATCATTGGTAGATGAATCTTGAATTTTTTCCTCAAACATGGTGGTGGGGATATTGTCAATGTTTTCAGCCATAGGATCAAATGATGTTAACACTTCTTGAAATGGATTGTTGTTGGATATTGTTGATGGGTCTTGATCATGATTAGAAAATGACTCTTGATGTATGTTGATTTGATCATTGGATGTGGTAGAAACATCTTCAAGGTGATCATTGATGGATAGGTCTTGATCATTGTTTTCAACAATTGTGGTGGAGAGATTGTTACTGCTATCATTAATGGTTGAATCTTGATCATTGTATTCAACAGTTATTTTTTCTTGATCAAGAAGGTCTTGGATGAGATCTTTGAGTTTATTACAATCTAACATGTCATGACCTTTTGTGATATGGTATTCACAATAAGAATTATCATCATCCCATGGGAACTTGATGCAAGGTTCACCCCTATTCAATTAGTCTAGAAGTTTGATAAGTTTATCATGAACTAACTTTTCTAATGTCTATTCAATTAGCTCCCCTAAAGGAGTGTATTCACATTTGTCATCTTGTGATATTTGTGCTTGTTGAGATTGATCTAGTTGTGATTGATCTTGGAGATGTGGTGATTGATCTTGTTGTTGAGGTTGTTGATTTTGATATCCAACTTCTTGAATTTAACTGTTGCGGACACAACTCAATGTTTTGATGACATGGTTTAACTAATGGGGGAGTGTGTCGATTTTGGGGTGGAGATGTCTCTTGGTGATATGAATCAACAAATTCGGTAACTATAGAAATTTGATTTTGCACAATTTGATCTTGATTTTGATTTTGATACCCTTGGTGTAGTTGATTTGGTTGTTGGTCAAGCATATTTGGAATATACACTTGTGGTATTTGTATGGGATCATGCACAAATTGATTTTGGACAATGTTCTCATTTGGGATGATGTTTAGATTTTGCATTATAGGTTGGCATTGAATGTGGTTGGGAAACACATTGGTTTGATTTAGGTAACCTTGATTTTGCATGGTGTTACCTTGATTTGTATCAATACATTGAGTTGTCAATATATTGTTTGAATTTTGAACAACATTGGTGTGATTTACAAATGTATCTATCCTATAGTTCACCAACTATGGATTTGATATGTTCATGTTTGGTAAGTTTGTATTTGGTTTACTCACATTTGGCATGTATTGATTTGATGGGATAATGTCGTTTTGTTGAAGACTCATGTATTGATTGTTTGGTTGATAGATTTGTAGGTTTGACTTTGATTTAGATCTACCATAGGGAAAGGTGTTCCAAAATTTAGATTGGGAATACTCACATTTTTTGTAGCATTGAGGTTTGTAGGATATAATGATCCCATATGTGAATTGCATGAATGTGATTTTTGAAAATTAATGGGTATTGTAAGGCTTTGATAGTTTGGTTGATTTAGATCACTCATGATGTATGAATCAAGTTTATATTCCATGTTTTTCTTGTGTTTTGACCTTGTTGCAAAGGTGAACCTCTAAGGTTTTTTGGACCAATGATGTGTTGATGATGAAAGGGGTGAATGATAAGGGGGATGAACTTTCTAAACTTTTGGAAAACACTTTAGACTTAAAGGTTTGATGTTTTGATGCCATGGATAAAGGTGCCAATGAACTTATAAATCTTTAAGGTAGACTTGTGACCTTTAAGGTAAACTTGTTCACAAAATGTGATAACCAACTCAACTAAGTGCATGGAAAAGGATCCATTTCACACACAAAGTAGCTAAGTTAGGGGATTGGTTTGATAAATGTCCAAGTCCAAAGTGTTGATGTGTCCAAAAGTTTCCAAAGTTGATTTAGTGAAATGGGATGTAAGGTGTGTGAAGATGGGTGAAATGGATGAAATGTTTGACCCAAAATGTCAACCTAAAATGAACCTTTGTTTTACAAGACCAAGGTAGTGAGAAACATGCTATACCTCTAAAGTGATCAAACCCTAAGGACTCAATGATTTTGGTAAAATAGAACTCAAATAATTTTGGAAATAGGACCCAATGATTTTGATAATAGAACTCAATGATTTTGGAACTCAATGATTTGGGCAATAGAATTTGGACTCAATGTTTTGTAATGTTTTCCTTGTCTCAACTATTAGAGTAATAGGTTAATTACTTAATTAATTTAATCATGTTGATTAATTAATTAAGTCACCTTTACTTTATTTTTCACTTAAGCTAAACTTAGGCTCATTAATAATTAATTAATTATTAATTATTAATTACTCACCTTTAGGGTTTTGATCTCCTTTCATATGGATTGATCTTATTGTAATTAATTCAATTCTTGTTTATGCATTTTTGTTTCACGGCAAGCAAAGCACTATTCTTGTGTTTTGTTATCTCTTCTATGTGACAGGTTATTTTGCTTGCAGGTGTTCACTAGGTTTTGTGAAGTTGTATTTCTCAACTTCAACATGGTATTAGAGCTTCAGATCTACCGCTTCTTGTTCATTTTTTGAGGGACCCTATCCTGAAAGTGACATTTTTTTGCATCTTGAGTCAAATTAGACCTCACCATTGTGTCCAAAATGCTTGAATCAGTCAAGATTGACCTTTGTTTCATCAAATTTGGATTCACGACATCATATCTGTGAGGGTTTAAAGTTTATGAGGGTTTCCAAATCCAGAACGTACCTCCAATTTTGGAGCGTTTTGAGCCCAAACAGACCTCACCATCGTGTTCAAAGTTCCCAAAAAGCCCAAAATTGACTATCAAATCATTGAAATCCGACACAGTGACTCCAAGAGGCTAATTTTTTTCATTTTTGGGTCGTACAACCTAGTACAACACGAAATCTAAGAATTTTTTTTTATAAAAAAATAGCATGCACATGCACTGCCATCAGTTAACCGCTAGCGGTTAATGCAAGCGGCTAGCCTAACTACCAGGCTTAACCCCCAAACCCTTTTGGAGTAGTTTTGGTATTTTGGCCATAACTTTTGCATACAAACTCGTTTTTTCAAAAACAAAATATCGTCGGAAAGCTGGATTCGGGCCTAATCCAGTGGTATAGTTGATTTCTCCTAATTTTTCTTTTTTTCTGCATTTATTTCCAGTCAAAGTCAGAACTTGTTTTTGCACTCCTAGGGGCATAACTTTTGCATACATACTCCATTTTTTTGCAAACGAATAGATGTTAGAAAGGTGTTTAAATGCTCTTTTCAGATCTACAATTTATTTCATCAAAAAATTACCAGGTATACAAAGAATTTTCTGAAGTGATTTTTGCTTTTTCATGCTTTCCAGCTTTCAAATTCGTACTGAGGTTTTGTTTTTTGTGTTGTGGGGGTGTTTTTTCTTGCTTTCTATATATACACATTAGAAAATAGAAACATCTATCATTAAACACATTTCAAAACCATAAACATCATGGCAGATCACTCATCAGTTGACCGTCTTTCCCCACACAATTATCATACCTAGAAGGCACTTATGTCAAGACTTCTCATGTCAAAGGGGTTATGGTCCTGTTTGGATGAGAATCAGCCTCAGTTGACATGTCCATTTGAGATTCTATAGCAAAAAAATAGAATGGATGAGGCTATGGGTTTGTTGTCATTACATGTTATAGACAATCTTTTATTTCACCTAGAGGGTTGCACAACTCCTCAAGCTATGTGGACTAAGTTTCGTGATCTTTTTGGCACCATTAATTAGTTGAAGGCACTTTAGATTGAGGCAGAATTGACCACCTTGGTACCTGATTCTTTTCCATCTATTGAGGATTTCTTGATGAAATTCAAATCACTCAGATCATTGTTACAAGGTTGTGGTAAGAACAAAACAGACACCGAGTGTATATACCTGATTCTATCTAAGCTTTGAGGCTCATTTAAAATATTCTCTTCTACATTCTATTCCACCATGGATGCTTTGGGTCCACGATTTACCATTCCTACCATTGAGGTATTCTGCAATCGGTTGACACGTGAGCATGCCAAGCTAACATAGTTGGATTCTCTTCCAAGATCAAAGAACCAAGAATTGGTAGCTCAGACATCTCAAGGGAAGAAAAAGCATAAACAAAAGACGAAGACATATTCAATAGGTAATGAGAGTTCCTCCAAGCCACCACTAAAGTCTAATTCCAAACCACAATCTAGCCCTAAGCAGGGTAAATATTCTAAGTTTGGTGAGTCTTCCTCCAAGACTAAGAAGAAATTAGGTGATCCTTGCAGTTTCTATGGAAAGGAAGTTCATCCAATTTCCAGGTGTTGGAAGAAATTAGAGGCGTTAGAGGAGGCCATGCAGCAGCATCATATCACCTCACCTCAGTCACCTTCCCCAAACACAGGGAAAGGCCATGCTCTTTCTGCAAGAGCATTACCTTCAGGATCCACTTGGATTCTAGATTTTGGTGCTTCTCACCATATGACACACACTCAGGAGTCTGTCACCGCACTTGCCCGTTGTGGCACTTCACAGATTGCAGTTGGTGACTCTACATAGCTTACATTTATGGGTTCAGGTTTTGTTTCATTGGATGGTGGTTGTCT
>VDFB02271358.1:135540903-135634678 GCA_007258455.2 Sequoia sempervirens | reverse complement strand
AGGGGATTGGATGCGCACAACAAGTATATTGAAGCAAATCAAACACATGTTCATTTTAATCCATCATCGCAAAATGAGTTCATTTTAAGCACCAATTTGAAGTGTTACATTGTATTGTTCAATTTTAAACCAACAAGCATAATGATGATATGAGGGTTCAATTTTAACCAACTTTGAAAGTAATTTTTTAACCCCAAATGAAAGCTAGTTGTCCTAAGTTTGTAAGTTTTAAAACCCAATGAAAATTTAGTGGTCCTAAAACATAAACCAAAGAAGCATATGATGGGTTATAATTTCCCCACAAGTGTCAAAACACTATTACAATAATTAAAACTAAGAAAAATTGAAAAATTAAAATTTTCAAAATTTTTCGGTTTTTTCTATGTTCTAGTAAATCGCATTTTTGGAGGCCTTCAGAGCATAATTTGAGGTTGAAACTTGTGTCAATCCCTACAAATGGGCATGCCAAAGGCACACTTCTTTAGGTACTGAATTAATACTCTTTGAGAGCTTTCCAACAATGCAAACGGATTCAAATTTCAAGTAACGAGTAGAAAGTTATGACCCCAACAAGTTGGGGTAAATAATTTCCTAGTTTTTTCCCAAATCTGAAAAACTAGTTAGTCTAAAAAAAAAAACAAGAAGTCAAAGACATGTTAGAGGTCAAATAAAGCAAAAAAAAATCAAAAACATGTCAAAAAATCAAGCTTTGTTCTGTTTACCAATAATTCGCGACAATAGAATCAATTGTGTCGCTGAAATTCATCAATAGCATCGTTGTATTGGATGTGCATCACCGTATTGAAAAATCACAAGCATCACTTTGCAAAAAATAGTGAGGTCAATTATGTCACCCTATCAATTGCGTCACCATATTAAAATTCATTCTACATTAAAAAAATCCAATGAGCGTCACTATATTAAAATGCGGTGACAAAATTAGTTGTGTTGCTATTTTAATTATGCGTCACTAAAATGAAATCATAGGTGCATTGTTGTATAATCAATAGCGTCTCTTAATAATCAATAGCATCGATGAATAATTAATAGCATCGTTGTACCTGTAAACATAAGAAAAATAGACATTTGAAGCAAAATTTGTCAGATTGATTAGTTTGTGCCCTCCTTCTAGTTCCAAAATGTGACTGACAGATTAGTATGGGCTGAATACACTTGATCCATGAGGATACGAAGCGTAATTATGCCACTAAACGTCAATCCCAATAAGATCAATCAATAAAAACTAAACTAAACATCCATTAAAATTTAACATATTAAACTATGAAAGTTGTAAACACCTATTATAATCCATTGAAACTTATCCTATTGGGGGAGTGGTGTTGCATTAATGTGGAATGGCGAGCCTTTCCTAATCCCATGGATAAATGAGCCTGTTTCGATCGATTCTATTAAAGAGAATCGATGAAACCGATGATAGATGTGTGATGCAACATTATTTAAAGCTAAATGACCATGATGCAAGCCATTTTAACATGATCTATGCTAAGATAATTGATATGGGTGTATGCAAAGCTAATCTAAATGTATTTTAAGCTAAAAAGATTGAAACCCTAATTACACAATATACTAAATGGATGCATCTGTGTTATCATGGAAGCAATTAATGGAAGCTAAACTAATATGCAAGTAAATTAAGCTAAAAATATGCTAAATGTGAATGCAAGTGAGAGTGATTTTAACAACATAAGTTTGATGTTAAAAGATGGATCCGTTTGTCTCCAAATAATGACCTATTTATAGGGGCAAGTGAGAAATGAAGGGTTGAGATCAAAAAGATTAATCAACGGTCAAGGATGGAGGAAGTTGGAGGCATGGATCATGGATTATCATCAAGGGATGAGAATCAATGATGAGATTTAATCAAGGGTTCACCTTTATCCAAACAAACACACTTTCAAAAGCTTTCCCAAAAGTTTGTTTCAAAAAGGAATATTCCCCTTTTTCAAATGAGTGAAGAAAGAGAACATTCTTTGGAATATTCTCATGGGTGAGGAAAATAGGCATTTAGCAAATTAAAACAAAGTTTTAATGTGCAAAAGGAGAAGGAATATTCCCTTGCAAGTGGGGGGAATTAGATTTATTAGTAATTAATAATCAAACAAAGGTTTGATTATGCAATTAAAGGAATTTCATGATATCCATTAAATAAAGTGATTTAATGAAAAGGGGGAAAGTGAAATGATATTTAATTTAAATAACTTAGGGTTATTTAATTAAATAAGAAGACTCGGGGATTTAAATTAAATAACTTGATGTATTTAATTTAATAAGATGAAATGTTAGCATGAAAGGGGATGAATTAACCTAATTAAATTAATTAGGTTAATAGATCCAAATGACATAATTAATTAAATAGCTAGGCTAATTTGATCAATTAAGTGAAAAGAGGATGGGTTTGAGGATAAAATGGTGTTAGTATACTTGATTCGAGTGCATGATATCATTCATGACATTTTTAAGTGTCTACACAAACAAACTTGTTTAGAAGGTTAAAAATGATAGGAATTTGGATGCTAAAAGAAACAAGATTGATATGAAGGAAATTGCAGAGCTGAATGAGCGATGCCTGATGAAGGAAAGAAGTTCAAAGTAGCAAATTTTTTAAACTAAGCTCAAGATGGAAGATGGAAAATTAAAGCAACTGAAACTACAAATGGAGCAGTAGATGAAAGTTGCAGATGACAATGATTTTAATACTAAAGGTAACAAGATTGGTATGGAAGAAACTGATGAGAGTGAGCTAGAGCAGATGAACACAAGTAGAGTGTCATCCAAGATGTGTAAAATGTTGTCAACTACAAGGAACATTAAGTGGGTTGAGTACCTCCAAAACTACACTTTCACAATAAAACACATGAGGGGTAGAGTAATAAGGTGGTTGATGTTTGGAGTAGAAGAACATTAATAGTGCAAGAAATTTAGTTTAAAAGTGTTGGTATTGAAGCACTCAAGCAGGTGTATAAGGATAGTGAGGATTTCAAAGAAGTTTATGAGGTTTGCAAGCAACCTCTTAGCACTAATAGGGAGAAGTGGCTAGATTGTATTATACAAGGTGGTTTATTGTTTATGAAAAGTGCAGGGGGTGAGCAATTTTCCATTGCTATGCAAGCAATTCATCAACAAGTGACAAAGCAGCTCCAAACTAGTGTTGCCTATGAGATTGAACTGCCTAGTGGAGTAGGCATATCCCCATATTTTAATGTTGTTGATTTGTATGCTTACAAAGGAGATGCAATTTTTGATGAAGGAGTAGGATTACAACATATTTCATATGCCAATTGGATAAAGGATCTCCCACCTAGCAAGCCCATAGAGTTGGAGTGTGTCATTGACACTAAAGCGAACAACAAGACAAGGGGCAAGAAATACCTCCAGTATTTTGTCAAGTGGAAAGGCCTCCAAACTAAAGATGCCACATGGATGATAGAGTTAGATATTTCCAAGCATGGGAGGATAGTAGCAGACCTCTTCTCAGGTGGAAGTTGAGCTCTTTTTCTTTTCCTTGGGAGCATGATGTAGGAGCATCACTCTCAATGGTTCTTTTTATGCTTTCTAGGGTGTTAGGATTTTTGGTTGTGTTTGTAGGAGTCTTGTAGGATCCATTAGGATCATCTCAGGTGGTTTTGATAGCTTTGTTGGTCCTAGATTTCAAATTATTTGGTTTTTCGCCAAAACTGAAATTTGAATTCCTAGGTGCATTTTGGCTTGCTACAAGGGTTGGGATTGTTTGCAACACTTTTTTTTGGATTTCTTAGGTCTAATAAGGTCTTAAGAGGACCATGGAATCATGAAAAATTCCTTTCTTTAATGTTTTTGTATTTGTCTAGGTTGAAGTTACACTAAAGTGGCATAATTGTAAAATTTCATGCAATAATCTTTAGGTTTGTATGGAAAAGGACAAAAAGAACTCATGTGTAAATTTTTTGAGGGTCTTTGGAGGCTGAATGAATGAAAAAATATGCTCCAAGAAAAGAGAGCGGGAATTTTGGTGATAAACCCTGTTTTAGCAAGTTTGGGACATTTTTTTTGTGCAAAAATAGTTAAAGAATGATCATGTATGGCTCTGTACAGCCAGTGGACATGAATGCAAGTTGATGGAAAGTTAGATTTCTATTTTTTGTTTCTAATGCAAGTGGTTTGGTTGAATTTCATGTTGATTTGAATAAGTTATGATAAAAATGGTGTTGATAGCCTATTTTCAGGCCTAAGGTTTCCCATGAGCTTCCAACGCCCATAACTTTCATTTCCAATGGTGAAAAAATTTAAAATTTGGAACTAATTTTTTGTAGGCCTACATGCATGTTCTCACAAAAGGAGGGGCACTAATTTATTGGTTGTCATGAGTTATTGAGGACAGTCTTATTCTTTTTTGTCTTTGACTATGCAACCCTTAGTCTTATTGAGGGTTTTATGGAATTTATTTGTTTGGAGTTGAATGTTGTTAAGAAGGGTTTGAATGGAGCCTATAGGGTGTGATTTGAGTGGTTGAAATCCAAAACCTTGTCAAACCTATGAGTTGTGCTTGTTGTATGTGTGTTGACCCTAGGAAGTGGTTTGTAGAGTATGTAATGCAGGGTATTAGTTGTTGTCCTCATTGAAGGCTCAAACAATATTATGTTTGTTGTTGTCAAGACCATATTGTCATTTCCTTTGAGAACTCCTTGAGTTTTCAATATTCATTGCTTTGCATCAGGAATTGCTCATGTGTCTCGGCGCGAACACTCAAATTCATTTGGACTACAAGGTGAGGCAACTGGCTTTCAAAGGGATCATTGATCAACGACTGGAGCGTATAATGCTAAATATTTACCATCTCATTGTGGTTGCGGTGAAAATGGTGTTGGGGAAGGGGCATCTGGAGAATTGCGAGACTTTTTGGGTTAACACCCATATCGTTTCAAGGTTTCTTGTCTCTTTGCTTGACATTCGCACAACCAAAGTTGAGGCGAAGGCCTTGGTGCGAAAGCTTTTCAAGGAATACCTTCTGGGCGGTTTAGAGGAGGTTTTCTATGCGGCGATTCCTAGCTCTGGTGCCCCTCGTCCATGCAATTTGGCTTTGTTATAAGTCTCAGGTGAAGTTATCAAATTCAAGATCCTCTTTTGCTTGATTTAAAAGGCATGGCTCTAGTGCGACATAGGCAATTGATAGCTTATGGAGTAAATTACCTCAAGAAAGTGCTGCAGTTGGAGCCTGTGAGCGACTTTGACTAGGTTCTAGAGTTTGAAGCTTTCGCTAAAGCTAATGGATTCAAGTAAGCTCTACAGCTGCGGTCTATTTCAGCGCTTGTTGTCTAGCAAAGTTAGGGTTAGTATTAGTTTTGTGTCTTGGGCATTTTGGCTTATAGCCTGATATAATGTATGGTTTGGCATTATCTGGTGTATAACTGGTTTGGTTTTGGTCTACCTTTTTGTAAATGGATTTGGGTGGTTGGGGATGCTAGTTTTTATCAGATAATGAGGTTTGGTTTTGGGGTTTCCTACTTAGCAGACATTTTGTAACCCTTTTTTGCATCAATGCAAACTAATCTTAGCACCAAAAAAAATTATTTAATTAAAAAGAAAATTATGTTAGCTTAATTAAAATTATTTAATTAATAGTGGATGAAGAGGTTGATAAGAGATGATGACGAGAAATGATGATGGTTTAGACAAAATGTGTTAGTCATTTTTAAGTGTCTACACTTAAGAAATACAACAATGATAAATGGTCAAGGGTGGATCCAAATCCTAATCAAAACTAAAATCAATGTATTGAAATTAGAACCTTAATGGAGAAGGAATAAACACTGAGAACAAAACCCTAGGTGCTATTAGAAAGTCAAGTTCACCATTTTATGTAAGCAAAAAATCACACACATAAACAATCCAAACTAATTAAATAATTAAAGCAATTAATTTAGATTTAAGATCTAGGACTAATATTAGATATTGTTATAAATACTTAAATAAAATAAACGTGTGGATATTTAGATTTGAATTTGATGCAAATATCCCCATGTAGGTGGCATATGTCCATTCACCATAATGTTATAATTTTAAAATCTATCATACCATAATTGTTGGTCTAAAAATTTGACTATGAACTATTCTAGTTCATTTTCATCAGTATAGAAGTAATCTCCACGAGTGTAGAAGTGATCTTTGTGAATGTGGATTTAAAATTATGCATGTAAGTGTATTTGATTTCATAGAATATTGTCAATTGAAACTTATTCGCCTCTCTACAAATATTTTGAATTTGATAAGGAATATGTGATATTTAGAGACACTTTTAAAGAATCCATAAAATTGTAAAGTTCACGTTATCTAAATTATACTTTTGGATAGACCCATTTAACAATAATAAACCAAAACTGAAAACAAATACTCCAAAAATAATAATAAAAACATAAAAACAACTTAATCACTCCAAACCCTAAACATAATAGAAAAAGGCATGGGTATCACCATTCTAGTGACATACTGAGAGTGGAAAGGATAGCGAGATAGTTGCCATATATGGTAGTTTAGTAATGGTAACGTATGAAAGAATTTACGGATACGAGGTAAACGACAATTAAGATCCCAATGATTGAGTTGATGAATGTGCGCGGCACTTAGTCTCGTGAATATGCAAATACATTTTCTTATGACCGGGCCCCACCATCTTACGTGGCCAATAAAGAGAAAAGTTAAAGCCCGCTGCATTATTTTCACACCTGTCGCTTTTACCTTTTTTCCAGTGACAAGCGTCGATGTGACGTTGCTACAGCTCCGAGCAGAAGGGTGGGCCCCGCAATCAGCTTAGCTGGCGGCCAACGGCTATTTCGGAGCTGTCGGCAGCTCCGTTAACTTTGACTAGACCTCTGGTCCAAGCATTACAAGGGTTCGCTTAACCCTTCTTGTGAGTTAGACGCTCCTCAATTCCCACCATGGTTAAACCTCAACGGCTAGCTCAAGAGCTTTTTCTACGCTCCAACCGAGGTCAGTGAAGGGTTAAATGAACGGGGTTGTCTCGCCAGTTTCCTTCACTAGGACGTTTTATACAACAAATTGTTGTTATGTTGTTTAATGGGGGATTACAAACTGTTTTTTTTTTTTTTTTTTAAATTAAAAGTGCTTATTACAATGTTGAAGGGTGTGAAGGTGAAAATTGTATAGTTTTTATTTTTTCAGTATTGGATTTATTTTGATAGGTTTGTTTTTTAAATAATGATTTTTGTATGTAAATTGATAAATAATTTGATATTAGGTTTTTTTAAATATGTTTATTTATTAATCAAAGATTTTGTTTTTAAATATGTTCATTTATTATTCAAATATAATTTTTAGTTTGTTTATTTCTTATCTCATATCATATTTGTATTCATTGAAGTGATTTTAATTACTTTTGTACTCATGAAAATGATCTTTTTGTTATAAATTTCAATTTTCAATTTTGGGATCAATTATTTCTGGACTCTAGTTTATTGTTATGAGATGTATTGAAATTTGAAATTGTTGAATTACGTAGTAGAGTGTTGTATTTAAGGACAAACATTAATTCATTTAAAATATCTAGCAAACACATGATTTAAATATCTTCTAGCATATATCATGGACCTAAAACAATCTAGTGATATCAACGCTACATCAACATCCATCACATTCTAGGGGGTACACACACATGACTATTTATTGTCTTCAATCTTATTTAAAAATTGTTGACTTGACATCCCTTAGGGGAGAGGGGTCCATAATGGAGCGGGGTTCAATAGTGGGGATAGAAATAGTCCTCAATGGGTCCCATAGTGAAGCACCTTAATATCTAATTAAACACTTTTTATCCATAAAATACACAAACTGACAAATCATGTGATGCCACATTAGCGCACCAATAAAACATGACTTAGTGCACCACTATCGATCTTACTTTTTTTTGGGGCATTTTTTGGATACATAAACAAAAAGCATGTTGATGTGGAATCATATTGATGATGTGGCCCTAAAACGAAATATAGAAGCACGTGTGTTGTCAAATAAACTATTGTACAAAATTGGGAGTGATTTGAAATTTCCACGTAGGATTTTGAGAAAGGCAAAGTTAGGGTGCTCCACTATAGGCCCCTCTCCCCTATATGGTTTAACACAAGAGAGTAATTATCTCTACCACATGCAAACTAAGAAGTACAAGAACAATTTTTATGCAGAAACATGTAGAATACTTTAAGATGAGTGAAGTAAAACTCAAAAATTAACAAAGATGATTAGTGGGTCTCCTTTAGACATGCACTTGCAAAATCAAGTTTGTAATTACATAAATCATCCTAACAAGAGAACAAATATTTTAAAGATGTTGATTCAATTCTTTGACTAATTAAATTTTTAACAATAATGTTGAATCCTTTTAAGACACTTATTCTATAGTGAGATTATAATTAACCATGCATTTAATTTATTAAAAATTTGAACATTTAATTTCAACTTATTTATCACTCTGAGTGTTAATGATGACTAATTAGATAAACATATTATTTATTTAAAAAGAAAAACAAATCAACCCTTCAAAAATATCTAAGGATTAATAAATTAATTTAAAATAAATTCTAGGATATGAAGCTAAGTTTGATAAAATGGCAGATCTAACTTAATAGAGATCTCAAAATCTCAAAATTAAAAATGTGTTAAATTTGAAATAGAGAGATTAGGATTATGTATCTTGTAATGTAAACTTTACCTAATTTTACATTGTGACAAGGGAGTGATACCTAAGATATGAGATTAGTTTAGGGACAAGGGAATTAAGACAACTTGAATCTAAGAATACAATTTGTAGAACAATAATTAGTGTGATTATATCCTTCAAGATCTATAATTTTATCTAAATATGTGATTTTGACTTATTTATGTGATCTTAACTAGAGAAAAATTAGCAATAATCTTTTTTGTGGTGAATATTCATCAATTAGTGAATAGTTGAAATTTGAAAATCAAAATTTGGCTAATAGTTCAAGTTGTAAGGCGACCTGTCACATTTTTACAAAATTATATTTTAACCTTATTTAAATCATTGGAATGTTTATTTTATTAAACTTTTTAACTCAATTTTTTTTATAGTATTTGATACATGATTAGATCATATTCACCTAAAATTTACATATTATAGTATAAATCTATATTAATTCACCAATAATATATCATAATTATTAGTTACTTTAGGGCCATATCGCCAATCTTTAGTTGCCACTATTGAATTAAAATATAATCTAATGGCTCTCATTATATTTTGTGAGGTAAAATGTACCCGCAAGAGCATTCCTAGGTCTCATGAGCATTACAAACTATGAGCACATTAATGGAGATCAACAATCCAAAAACAATTTTAGGCCTCATGAGCATTACAAATTATGGGTACATTTTACCTCATGAAATACAAGAAGGGTCATTTGTTAGATTATATTTTAAATCAATGGAGACAACTAAATATTATAGAGTCTACCCCTTAAACCCATCGATCATTTCCACCCTTGGGCCCCTACTTCTCCATAAGAATTTATTTTTTTAATAGAAAGATTCACCATGGTAATTAATGCATTTTTCTATTATTTTCCAAGATTCGCCGATATTTTCTATAAAATTTTAGTGATGTAAAAAAATTGCCAAAAAATTATTTTTTATTTAAAGTACAGATTCTCCAATAGAAATCAATAGTTTTTTCCAAAAAAATGAAAGACTCGTCAAGATTTTATATATTATTTTTTGGGAGGTTTCTTAAATTTATCACAAAAAAATAGATATTTGATACTTATAGAAAGTGTTTGTGTAGTTCTATAATGCAAGGAAAACTAGGACTGTTGATAAGCAATTTGGGGCTTCTTACACAAAGATTAAAGTTCTAGACTTCCTTGCACCTTTATCAATCCCCAAGATAGAGTTAATAATAAGCAAAGAGAAAATATGGAATTGGATGTTGATGTTGATGTAGATAGAGAGGTCGTTATACTAGACTTGTAAAATGTTAAACATATGTGTGAATGTATTGCATCATTTTAATTCATGATTGCATGATGAAAAATTGATCTAAGGACGATTCTTTAAATAGACATGTATAACAATAGACCTATTATGAAACAATACCACTTAATAACATAAATATGTGTACAAATTGGCTAATTCTAATAGTGTCATTTAAGAATATAAAAATGCATGCAAAGTGGTATAAAAAAAGAGTGGAAAATTGTTAAGGTATGAAATTAAATTTTCTCTACATTTTTCTCACACTCGATGTGTGTGCATAAATACCAAAATATAAATATATAAAAAAAGTAAGTTGTAATTAAAAGGGTATCAAATTTTTTCCAATAGTGGCATAGTATGATGGTTAAGTTGTCATGGTGTTATTCTTGCCATCAAGGTTAAAACCCCACTCAGGTGTAATTGTTGAATGTTTAAATTGGGGATGAGGTCCCCTTGACCTCACCAGTTCATAGCTCCAGGTCAAAAGTGTTTAACCCTTAAAAATATGGTATCAATTTTTTTGAGCTTTGAGAATATAAGCCATTGGAGCCAATGTGTGTTTTCAACATGTGAAATATGTGCATAGACAAAAATAATAATATATAACATCCCCTCAAATCATGTGTACTATAAAGGAGAGTACATAAAGTGAAAATAGAAAGAGAAAAATTGTGACTAATACAAAGCATGAACATTTAAAATTGATTTTACTATTCTGATAAAAATAAGTAGGAAAGATGAATAATGAGATGTAAATGTGAGGTTGAGAATAATATGTATATCTAAAGTGTCCTTACTTGTATGATAAAGAGTATGTTGAAAATATGCCCCCAATATTTCCCCTAGTGAGAAAGCACGGAGATATAGATCTCCCAAAGAAATAAAACACTACATTGCCCCAACTAAAAAACATACAAAGGAACATGGAAATATCATAAAACACCATATGTAACATGTAGTGAAGGTGAATGTATAAGGATATTAACCAATAATTCTATCAAATTCAGGTGGTATCATTAGATGTATCACATAATATAATTCCTCCTATGGGACTATCTATTTAGAATGTCATGTTGCATAAAGGATGATATTTTTAATCGTGAATTGTATCTCTATGAGTAAAAGTGTTATATAGTGGTGCCAAATGTGATGTATCATTTAAAATAAATGGAATTGATACTCTATATTGTCTTATATGTCCTTATTCTTTAGACGCTTTAGTGGATATTTGCTTATATATGTTTCATGCGTGTTCATCATGTGTGATAATTTTATTTGTTATTCAATATGCGGTTTGCTATGAGTATCACCACGACTAATAATTTTATCAAATCACTAATATTGGAAAAATCTTCATCCATTACAATTTGATTAGACTCGTCATGAGAAGGTGATATAAAGATGTATTTTCATTATCAAGAATATCCTCAACTTGTATTACATTCTTACTAATAAGATATTGAATCTTATGTTTGAGTGTGATGCACTTAGTGGTGGCATGTTTATGTGTTCAATGATAATCATAAAAATATATAGCTTTGAAGTGTGGCCAAACACCTTAGACACATTGATTGACTTAACAAGAGGTAAAGTGGTAAGTTTTTGTTACAAAATTTGTTTCAACATGACATGTGGACAATCCTCTAATAGTGTGTCGAGTCCCAAAATTATTGCCAACAATTTTAGAAGGATCAATCTAGCTCAAAGCTTGGAAAATATCATTCCTGGAGCATGGATAGATCAACTCATCAACAAAGAGTGAGTGATGAAAAGCCAATTATTGAGAGTAGATATTATCTCCTTCACTTTTGGTTTAGTTAGAGCTAAGAGGGTATTTCTAGAGGTAATATTTAACAATATTTAATCACAATAAAATAAACAATTGAAAACAACTATAGTAGTATCCAATGCACACCTAGTCCTAAAACTTGTCACTAGACCAAGGAATAGCCTACTACACACAACCTCTATTGAAATAATAAAAATATGCAAGACATGACTCTTTAAGGATAAAAAATCTTAAATCTCACTGGAGATAATTCCTTGGGAATAATATTGAATCATGAAATGCATATAAACTAATAATCCAACTACTAAACAACATTGGATAACAATCATAGTTAACCATAAGAAATAACATATTTAAATAACAACATAGACGTATTATGCAATAAAAAAATGCTTAATAATCCCTCTCCAAAATCTAGGAATCCATGTACAATAAAGAAAATACCATACTAACAAATCTTCATTACAATCATACTCACAAATGTGACAAAAGGAAACCCTAAGCTAAGAAGAACTTTTTAAACTTCATTGTTTGGAAATTTCTTTGAATATTCATAAATGGACAAGGAGACATTCAGGTATAGATATATGTTACAAGCTAGCTATCTCTTTGTGACTTGCAAAATATGTTGCTTTATGAAGGATTAGACTAATGATATTTGAAACCCTAGAAGCTCTTCAATGCCTATATTCACGTAGAAATGAGAAATGACTAACCCCTTGAATATAGAAAACTTGTAAATTTATTTTACTCAGCACCACTAAGTGGCCTTGAGAAAGGAACGAGGTTTCCAATAGATACAAATATTTACCATACTTACAAACATCATATCCATCTAGCCAAATACTTGAATACATTCCCTCCACATCAATAATTCCATGGCTTCATACACAAAATATTTCCTTAGAAGTGTCCATCAATACCATGATGTGTGTGGGGACTTTTATCTTCCTAATCATAACCATTCTAATAATTAATGGCACCCTTTATTTCTAAGTGTGCTTGGTAATATTGAACACATGAAATCCACAAGAAGGATGTCCTATTATGAAAATCTAGACCATAAAGAGCTACACAAATGAAATTTGATTGTTAAGGCATCCTAGAACTTGCAAGAAAGTAGGTATGAGTGAATGGGTAGGAATGGCATTTTAAAGCTATTCCAAACCCTATCAATGTTTTAGGTAGTTTAAAAACTTTTGAAACACCAAATTTGAACATTCTAAAACTTTGTAGTGTTTCAACGATTTTGTGAACCTAAAAACCCATTGACACTTCACTATTGTAGATGAATCTAGAATCTTGGATGAACTTGTTGGTGATTATCACCGATCTTAAACCTTTATCAACATTTCAATAATCTCATGAAATTATGAACTCACAGGCACTTCATCGTTGCAACTTTTCCAAAGCTTTTCAATAAGTCAAGGATTTCATGAAATGCTTGGTGTATGCTTGATAATGATTCATAATATGATAGCCTTTGTGTTTGATAACACATGTGCGCTTATGAGTATGATAGAGGAATAAAGACGATTTATAGGTTCTTAAGTGAGGATGTGAATGGTGGAGATGCACTTGGAGCATTTGATCATGTGAAAGGGGCCCTTTTTAACTTAACTTAATTTAATTTAATTATTATGAATGGATGGTGTTGACCTATTAATCCAATTTTTTTAGGGATAACTTGATTTGAACTTTTTAAGTGGGTGAGAGTGGATTTATTTAATTTTATTTAATAATGAGATGAGTGTGGATTTAATTTAAATAAATAGTGACATGGATTTAATTAGTGGAGGAATTGTGGCTGAAATTAATTAATTATTTTTGTTGAAGTGAATTTTAGGTGTCCCCTTCTTTGAAAAGGTACTATGAATATAATATGCAACCTCATTTAAAATAAAAATAAGATAAAATTTCCCAATCACAATGGGTTAGATGGTGGAGTAGATTATGGATTCTCCCTCAAGAGAGTAGGTGGTACAATAGAAATGGATGAGCTCTCAAAATGCAAACATGTTGATAGAATGGAATGTGAAGATAAGTGCATGCTAGTAATCTTGAATAACTTACAAATGTGTTTAGAAACCTAATGTTTACTTTAGTATAGGAAAACATGCACCATGGTATTGAAAAACCACGATCATGTTGTGCCATATACATGAAGGGATAACTCATAAATACAAACAAAAATAGTAATAGTAATATGCCCTAGCAAATATATTATCAAGATACATTGTGATACAAAAAATTATTAAAACTTATAGGATGGAGCTCTGCAACGGTCATGGCAGTAAGCAACGGTCGGAAAAGTTTCGGAATGGTGGCAGCGGTCATGGGGGCCCCAATGTGAACAGGTCTGGGGACTTTGAACATGTTTGGAGGAAGGACCGATGGGCCCGACCACAGAATCTTGCTTCACACGACCGCTCTTCTGCGGGCATGGGTCACGGGCACCTGCAAAACAAGGAAGCGGGCCATTCACGTGGTAGGAATAAGCAGGGTCACTACAGAAACAAGGCGTTCCGCAGACCTCGTTCTAAGAATGAAGTCAGATTGGGGAAAAATAACCCATCGTGGCCAGATAGACAAACCTCAAGGAAAATCCCTAATTTCATAAATGGGAAGGGAGGAGGGGAATGGCAAAAAAATTCTTCGACCAAGGTATGGGAGGAAGCCAGGGAAGAAAGTTCAAAGGGCGAAAAGAATATTCATGGCTCCCTTTTGTCCAAAGAAGCTAAAAGCAGAAGGACCAAAGTAGTTATTAGCTCTTCGAATCTGCAAGCGGAAGTCCTAAGGTTAGAACAGTTAGGTTTGTTTGGGAAATGGTTTGGGAAGAATCTCAACTGGGACTATTTAGTGAGTTGGTGGAAAGAGCGTTGGGGCGCTGAGTTGCAGCTAAAAATGCTGCAAAACAATTTCTTCTTAGTCATTTGCCCATCTCGTATCATCAGAGATAAAATAGTCAAAGGGGTCTGGGTTCTTGATGGCTGTGGCTTTTACCTAAGAAAGTGGTCAATGGGTTTTGATCCTTCAACCCATGTGATGGAATTTCTGCAAGACTGGTACAGCTTACCGAATCTTCCACAGAAGTATTGGGCTCCTTCTATTCTTGAGGAAATAGGTAACCAGTTGGGCACCTTTGTTTGCGCAAAAGAAAGGACACTGGCAAAGCCGAATCAAACCTATGTGCGCATTTGTGTGGAAAACAACATGGATAGAACGATCTGGAGCGAGATTGAGCTTATAACGGATTATGGGGTTAGGGTTCAAAAACTAGAGAGGGACTCTCTCATGCGTAACAACCTGGTATGCACGCTAGGATGCAGAACTCACAATGAAGAGGCAGGGAAATCCAGTATGCTGATGACTCCTCCGGCAAACCTTAGAGCGGCTGTGCGAATCATCTCTGAAACTCCAAAATCTCCAACACAAGGGCGTTTGAAGTCACCAACAGAGGTCTCTAGGGCATCTCCAAAAGCAAACAGTGATAATTTGGCCCCTTTGGGTGGAGTCTCGTTAACTGGGACTCAATCTCCTTCCCCAATGGATGAGAGTATAGGCAGAAAGAATTTCAAGCAGGATAGGTGGAGAAGGAGGTTCAGTTTGAGGAGTTAGATGACAGAATTTCTGAGACCCTCGCACTTATGGGGGATTGTGGTCTGAACATGCAGCTGGACTCTTTGATCGAAGTAGGAAAAGAACTAGTGGAGCTTGCGGAGGCAGCTAAAACAAAGTCAGGAATGTTGGGGGATGGTTTTAGTCTGGCAGGAATGGAGGAAACCTGGGAGACAAATGACCAGGACACAACAGAGTTGCTAAGTCCTCAGTTAGGTAGGAAGCGGAAGCTAACAGAGGAATTGCAGGCTGCAAAGTTTCGCCTGGGAATTCATACAAGGGACATTTTCAAATCAACTCCAGATTGTGGGGATCAAAAAAAGAGGGGTAGGATCCCCAATCAGGAAAAGAGAAAGCAGGACGGGGAAGCAAATGGCCAACAAAAAATTGACACTATGATAAAAGTAGGGAAGGGTGGAGCCCTTCCTGAACAACAATGAAAATCTTAACTTGGAATGTTAGGGGCCTAAATGCCCCTAACAAGTGGAACCTAATCAGGCGCCACATTGAAGTGTGTCAATTTGATATTTGTCTTCTTCAAGAAACTAAATTAGATGGGAATGATCTGGAGAAATTTGGCAGGAAGTTAAGGTCTTGGAAATGGCTTGGTTCGGAAGCAGAAGGAGCTTCAGGTGGTTTACTAATTATCTAGAGACCTCAGACTGTCTTTCTTGAGGCATTAAATCTCAGCAGACATTGGATGGTGTGTAAGGTAAGAAGTTTAACCTCGAACCTACATTTCAATTTGCTTAATGTGTATGGCCCTATGTTGTGCATTCAGAAAAGACTAATTTGGCATGAGCTGGACGTTTTTTTGCAAGATTTGCACCAAGGTTTTAACATTTTAGGGGGGGACTTTAATGCCATTCTTAAGAAGGAGGACAAGCTTGGGGGAATAGGGAAAGTCTTACAGTCCCAAAAGGATTTCTGTGACTTTGTGGAGAGAAACTCTTTATTGGAAATTCCCTCAAGCAATGGTCTTTTCACATGGACAAATCGTAGGAAAGGGTTTGGAAGTATTGCAGAAAAATTAGACCGTTTTTTCTTCAAAGGAAATTTGTGCTCCTTTCCATTTTCTTTAGAGAGCAAGATAAACTCTGGTACTGGCTCTGACCACCTTCCTGTGCAACTGCATATTGTCGGGGAAAAAGGTCCAATCAGATGCCCTTTTAAATTCGAAATGATGTGGTTTAAAGATCCCAATGTGATGGATTTACTTGAACAATGGTGGAAGGAATGCTCTCAGGGGGGTTCAAGTTTATTTAATATAATTACAAAATTAAAATACCTGAAGCAGCATCTCAAACAATGGAACAAAGAGAGCTTTAAGAATATTTTCAAAGAGAAAGAGCAAACAGAGGAAGAATTAGAATCTTTAGCAGATGAAATCATGAAGCATGGAATGAATGAAACATGCTACACAAAAGAAAAGGCATTATCCAAAAAGTTGAATGATATCCTGGCCAAAGAAGAAATTTTTTGGCGTCAGAAATCCAGAGAAGTCTGGTTAGAAGCAGGGGATAGAAACTCAAAATTCTTCCACAACTCTACAAAAGCAAGAAGGGAACTCAATAGAATCACCTGTTTGTATGACAGAGATGGCAAGTTGTTGGAAGATGCGTTGGAGATCAAGGATTCAGCGGTCTTTTTTTTTCAGAATCTACTCAATGATTGGGAAGGTTCAAATTGGCAAGCTCAGAAAGCTTCCTTGCAATTCATACCGAAATTGGTTTCCCCAACTCAAATGCAAGCACTAAATGCAAACTTCTCTGAAGAGGAAGTAAAAGAGGCAATTTTTGGGATGCAACCAGAAAAGGCTCCTGGACCAGATGGGTTCCCGGCCGACTTCTTTCAGAAATGTTGGCACTTTTTGGGAAAGGATGTTTGGGAAGCGATCGAAGACTCTAGACTAAATAGAAGGGTTCTGAAGGAAGTAAATAATACCTTAATCGCTCTCATCCCAAAAAAAGAGAAACCTGATAAGTGGGAAGACTTCCGTCCAATTTCGCTTTGCAACACAATCTACAAAATACTGGCCAAAGTTATAGCTAACAGATTGAAGAAAATCCTCCCCACAATTATCTCCGAGGAACAAACAGGCTTTGTTCCAGGGCGCTCTATCTTAGATGGGGTGATTATTGCTCAAGAAGTCATTCACTCAATTCAAAAACTGAAAAAATCAGCCATGTTGGTGAAACTCGACATCAAAAAAGCATACGACAGAGTGAACTGGAGATTTCTCTTCAAAGTATTGGAGGCTTTCAGTTTTCAAAAGGAATGGTTAGATTGGCTCTTTGGTTGGGTGGCTTGCCCGCATTTTTCAATTCTAGTAAATGGTTCTCCTGAAGGTTATTTCACTGCTTCAAGAGGACTGAGGCAGGGGGATCCCCTATCTCCTTTCTTGTTCATAATAATGGCAGAAGCTTTAGGGAGGTCGATTGAAAATGCAAGATGGTCTGGGTGGATTCAAGGTTTGCAAGTCACTAGCAGTCTACCAAACATCACTCATCAACAATTTGCAGATGATACAATGTTGTTCGGTGAAGCTTCAGCAAAGGAGGCTCAAAGGTTTTAAAAAATGCTAGATGATTATTCTAAAGCTTCAGGTCAAGAAGTAAGGTTAAATCAGAGGTCTTCTTCTTTAACACAAACTGCCCGATTGAGGTTCAAATTTTGAGAATTTTAGGCTTTAAAATGGGGCAATTGCCCTGCAAATATCTTGGCCTCCCATTGGATAAAGGCACCAAAAGTAACAGTGCATGGTGCTCAATGGTGAGCAGATGTAAGGACCGAATTTCTTCATGGAAAAACAGATGGCTCTCTTGGGCTGGGAGACTAACTTTATTGAAATCAATTATTTCTGCCCTTCCAATATATTTGATGTCCTGCCTACAGTTAACTAGTGGTGCAAGCAAAGATTTAAATAAGGTTATGCGGGATTTCTTCTGGAAAGGAAACTCGGAACAAAAGAAAATCCCCCTTATTAACTGGCAAAAGGTTTGTGAAAAGAGGGAGAATGATGGATTTGGTTTAAGAAACGTTCTTAGGAAAAATAAGGCGTTGGGGGAAAAATTAGCTTGGACAATCCATTCACGGCCAGATCTCAAGTGGGTCAAAATCGTCAGAGCGAAATACCTGGATCCAGATCCATATTGTTTTCTTTCGGCAAAAACACTTCCATCTGGGTCCCAGATCTGGAACTTTATTAAAAGTTGCAGAGAACTAATTACAGATTTCATTACATGGGAGGTTAAGGATGGAAAGGAGGCTTCATTCTGGGATGACTCATGGGAAGGACACCCAGTATTAGCAAACATGCCTGAACTCTCAAACATAATGGAACAGACCAAGCAAAGCTGGGGCTCAAAAGTCAGGGACTACTTCATCCTCGAGGAATCCTCAAGGGGCAGTTATATGAAGTGGAAGTCGGTTCGTAGTTTGAACTTGGCAAGTCATGAAATGTATTTTTTTGAGCGAGTAATGGACACTCGCAGGATCTGGGCTAGAAAAGGGGAAGATAGTATTCGATGGGACGCTGCTCCAAATGGTGTTTATTCGTCCAAAATAGGTTATAATATGTTATCTTCTCATGAACCCTTTTCAACATTACCTCTAAATCTGTGCTGGAACAAGGTTTGCCTACCGAAAGCAGGGATTTTCACATGGGCCACTGCTCAAGGCAGAATTCTAACAGGTGATAGGTTTTCCAAATTAGGTTTTCTAGGCCAAACAAGATGTCCCCTGTGTAAAAAAGCTAAAGAAAATGTGAATCACTTACTTCTGAACTGCGATTTCACATATCAAATGTGGTGCTGGCTATGCACAAAGCTAAAGTGGTCAACTGTTTTTCCCAACACTTTGCTTGATTGCCTAAACTCGTGGCCAAGCAGTGAGCAAAACTCCATCTTTGGAGATCTTTGGAAAATGAGTCCTTCAATTCTTATATGGGAAGTTTGGAAGGAGAGAAACAAACGTTTATTCCAGGATAAAGAACTTTCGATCCCAAGATTACAATGCAAGGTTGAGGCGTGCATTGTTGAACTTTTTAACTCTCAGTTGCTGGTGAAACAGAGGAAATCCTATTTTACCAAATGGGATGCATGGATTATGAAACAATGGTTTGGTATCAAATCTCCTCCTGTGGCATGCTCAGGAAATGCAGCTTCTATGGCACAATGCAAAATGACACAGTGGCTCCCCCCGGAGCCGGGATGGGTCAAATTAAATTTTGATGGTGCTTCAAAAGGGAATCCGGGCCCATCCGGTGCTGGGTGCATTATCAGAACTAACACAGGCTCGGTTCTGGGTAAACTTGCTCAGCCGCTAGCTGATGGCACGAATAACGCTGCTGAGTTTCAGGCTCTTGTGCTCGGACTTAAACTCAGCAAAGAATTAGGAATCAAAAATTTGATTATTGAAGGGGATTCAACATTTGTTATTAATGCTCTAAGAACAAGACAGCTTCACAATTGGAAACTTGGAGTATTTTTGGCGGTAGCAATTGAGTTGCTAGACAGCTTCGAGCAAGTTATGTTAAATCATACTCTAAGGGAAGGTAACACAGATGCTGACCTCCTTTCCAATTTGGGAGTAACTGGACCAGGTTTCAAAATATGTTATATTTAGTATCCTCCAGTGGGCGGATGGGTGGGCTCCCTTCCTGCCCCTCTTTTTGCCACTCGATTTCCTGAGTGGGGTGAGGTGGCTGCGGGACGGTTCGATGTTTGTTGAGTTGGCCTTGCCATAATATTTGACGTCAGCTCTTTGCCGTGGGGAGAAGATGGTGCTTTTAATGTGCTCAGTTCTTGTTTTCCGCGAAGCCTTGGTGTTCGACAAGGAGGATGTTTGGCTTCTCATTCAAGATGTCCATTTTGCGACACGTCGAGTACGACATTCATTGATAAGACTGTTGAATGGCCGGGTGGCGTCTCACTTCACTCAAAGTGATTATGGCTCATAGGCGGATGAACTTCGTCCGTAGCAAATCTTCATGGCTAGGACGGGATGATCGGCCTGCCATTATTCCATCTCATGTGCGGAGGCCAGTCGGATCCTCTCATGGGTCTATTTATGGATCTGTTGATATCTTTTTTGTTGCTTTGTCTTCGTATTTTGGCATAGTTTTTGTTTCTGTGCAGGGTGTGGCTGTCAACATGGAGAGGTCGACAAAGTCAAAATTTACCATTCACATTTCGACGGAAGGCTTGGAGTGCTTTGGCACAGACACTCTGATCTCTCTGGAGGCTATGGAGAGGCAAATTGCCTTCCGGGATGTCATTGATCAGAGACTAAAGCGTATTCTATCCGTCAATGATCCGGTGTCGCTGGTTGCGGTTAAAATGATTCTTGGTCAAGAACATCTGCAACGAAGGGAGTATGCTAGGGATAATGCCCAAGTCTCCTCACGATTTCTTGCGGTGCTACTGGACTTGGCGAACTCGAAGAAGGTGGCATTGGAGATGATGAGGCGCTTGTTCCGCGTCGACCTGCTCGGTGGTCTGGAAGAAACCTTGAAGAAGGCCTTCTTAGGCAAAGGCATTCCGCGCCTAGCTAACTTGTCTCTTTTATGGGATACGGAGGAAGCTGTTAAAGTCTACCCTTTTCTATTAGACCTCAAAGGGCTCGCCCTGTCGAGGCACAAAAAGCTTGCGGAGGTGGTCGTGGAATTTTTAAAAAGAAAATTGAAGATGGTGACGGTCGAGGGAATGGATTGGATAGATGGCTTTGTATGTTTCGCGGAAGTAAATGGTTTTATGTGAAGGGTTGGCCTCTGTGTCTGGTGCTTTCATTTTCGTTGTTATTACTGTCTCTCTTGGTGGTCCTCGGCTCTAAATTTGCAATTCGTTTTTCTGGCCGTGGGTCGGCCTGTGACCCCTCTCTTTTTTTCTATGGTTTCCGTGGAGGGTCTTTTGGTGTTGGTTATGGGACTGATGCTATCATAAATTTGTGTCTCGGTTGGTTGGTGTTTTGCTCGGCTGTGAGCCATGATAGTTCTCCTGCGATGCAGACGTTTGTATTTTTCCTCTTTTTCAATATATAATCTTATGTGCGTATCAAAAAAAAAAGATACATTGTGATATAATGATCCATGAAAACCTTGGTGGAATAAGTTGCGAGGTGAAAAACCTACATGCATGATAATACAATCAAAATATATGGAAACAAATGATAAAGACACAAGTATTTACCTCTTGCCAAAGTGGAAACCAAGTTGTGAGTGTTATGATCAAGATAACAATGCTTAAAATTGGGAATGATATATCTCAATAAAGTGATGTTATATTGGGAATTATGTATCTTGATGATATAATGATTAGTTGACTCTAAAAATACCCCTACCATAGTGAAGGGTAAAACCTTTATGAGTTGATTAATTATTCTTGAGACGTTTGATTGTTCGTCTAAGTTTTATATGTGCTTGTGCATGAATTTTAAATGCAATGATGTTCCATATTTTTTATTTTTTATATTATGTGTTTTTTAACTTTCATGAATTATGCTCTATAAAAGTGCACATCATGATACCAACAATGCATACTAGAGAGAATCACAATGCTTTTTGAAGCATGAGCCAATGTTTTGTTCAAATCCTTAGCAAGTTTAAGGAGAGATGATAATGGATTAATGTAATGGATGGATAAAAAATGATGCCAAGTGTAGACCAATACCTATAGATAATGGGCATTAGGTGCTACACATGACACTCGTAAGCAATTTTTCATCACGATACTTTCCTGAGGCACAATAAGAATGGTTTTCATCAATAGATTTTTTTCCTCTTTAATCTTTTAATCTTTAAATTTTATTGCTTCAAGCATGAAAATATTTGAGGCATATACTATTCATTGGTTATTCCTATTCCTAAGCTTTTGGTGTAGGAAAATTGGATGAGTAGTACCCAATTTTATATAATTTATTTAATAGGATCATTCCCTTAATCCGTGCTCCATAAATATTATCATGAATCTCTTTTAATTTTTTAACAAAAGAGAGGTAAAAATTTATTCCATCAAGAAAAAGACAATATAATCAATGCATTTCCTTGCACCGAGGACCACTAGGAAAACCCACAAAGCCCAAACCAACCCCTACAAGAGCCCAACCAAGTTCCCCAAACCCAACCTAAACACCTTGAACATCTTCTTGTAGCAGTAACTTCAACCTTCAAGAATAGTTTGAGGGAAGTTGCTCCAAATCATCAATCTACCAAGTACCCCTATGCTCCAAAGCCCATTTCACCAAACAATTTGCAACCTTGTTCCATTCCCTAGGAATATGGACAAAATAAACAAACTCCAAAAGGGAACTAATCCAGTGAATCTAGCAAATAACTGAAACCGACAACCAATTCACCCCATCCAAGGAACCCCTATTCAACATAGCCACCATAATCAATGAATCAGACTCACAAATGATTTTGCACCAGCCCATCTCATAACACTTTTTCAAAGCCAAAAGGATAGCCAAAGCCTCCATATAATTATTAATTTGGTGCCCCTAAAATCTGGAAAAGATAAAGATGGGAGAACCCTCACTATCCCTGCCAACACCACCCACACTAGCAAAACCAAGATTACCCCTGGAGGATTCATCAATATTAATCTTCAAGACACCTAGAGGAGGCATATTCCATCTACCATTACGATGAATCTTTGTAGTACAATTTCACCTATAGATGGAGTACACCCTCCTAGAACCTCCACCAACCAAACCCAACTCACACAACACCCCTACCTCACTAGCCTCTAGAGCGATAACTGTAAGGAAAGCAGAGGTGCGGAAATAGCTATCCTAACATCAAAACCACAGGGAAGAATGCAGACAATACTTTTAATTTCCAAATTACAATCCAAATAAGACACATGAAAGATTTACAGAAACAAAAAAATACACAAAGACAAATGAACACCAGATTTACATGGGAAAACCCTTTCGAGAAAAAACCCACCACACCAAGCCGAATCTCTTTGTATTTCAGTAATCAACAAATTACATACAATGTAGAGACACAACTCTCTGGTATCAGTTCTTACAATTGCTTCATTCATTGTTCAATCTGTTACAGAAAAAAGCTCTCACAGATTCTATGCCAATTCAACTCAGAATGAATCTATTCGAATCTTACCACCCTATGATTTTATCCTCTATTTATCCTTATCTGCAATTGCCCATCAAAGAAAGTTTCCTTGCCAGCGTAGATTTTTCCTTGCAGATAGTTCAGATCCAACGTTGCAACTGCTGCAAAAAATCCAACTGCCAACCATTTGAATTTTGCTTCCTTTGATTGGTCCACGAGACACCACATAGGATAGTCATCAAACGGTCAAGGGTGTTCAACCTGTGTTGGCATGTCGGTGAGACACTAACCGTGTCTCCCCAATGCCAACACAACCAACATTTGATATCGCCAAGAGCCCTTACTATCGGCAAGAGGTTACACCGAGTCCAGAAAGCTATCGCTAAGACTTCGCCTTGTCGCCAAGACCTCATACCGATGATCATCACTTGTATCGCTATCGCCAAGACTTATCGCTATTGGTGAGACATCATACCGAAGCTCCAAAGTTACATCGAAATGTCCTACCATTAGCAAGACTACCATCTTTCGCCAAGACATCACACTGAGCCTTCATGTTATTCTGAAGTGTTCATCAGTCGACAAGACTTACCGCTATCGCCAAGAGGTTACACCAAGCCTTTGAGTCATACCGAAACAAACACCCATTGGCAAGACTTACTGCTATCGCCAAGAGGTTACACTGAGACCTCATATGTTACATTGAAGTCACACAGCCATCAACGAGACCTCATGAGTTAGCGAGATGACATACCGAAAGGTAAGGCTTCCACCGAATAGTCTACCGCTTTCACCGAGAGGTCACAACGAACACAACATGTCACCCCGACGACCATACACTATCGGCGAGACCAACACCCATCACCAAGAGTTCACGCCAAAGACTTTGTGTTACCGCGAAGACTCCAAATGTATACCCGTCGGCGAGACTTTCCATATCAGTAAGACTAAATACCGAAACCCTTGTGTTACTCTGAGTGCATACTGTCGATGAGACATTCCTCCATTGCTAAGACTTCATATCAAAGCAAATGTGTTACATTGATGACTCTAGTCGCTAAGACATCAATAAGGTCTCGGCGACCAGAACTTTTCACAAGGATTCAAAACAGCTAGTCGGCCAGACATCAATAATGTCACACCGATTTTTCCCTTCTGGAGTTACATGCCAGTAAGAATTGAGGCACATTTTCCAACAATAACCACCTCACACCTAGCTTGAATAGTTTCTTGAATCATGCTCTAAGCCCGTTGCCAAACCTAATGAGCAGAAAAACTCACTCCATTAAAGATCATATGATTTATTTCCAACCAAATCTAACATAGAATGCAAGAATGGCCTATACCCCAATCCACCTATAGACAAAAAGTCTTGGGTAGAGGCCTCCCCAAGATCCTCCAAAACTCAATAAAAGATGAAGCATGAGCACAAGACTTCCTCTAAGCCCCCCACCAACAATGTCAAATAGTCCTAGAGTACCTCCACTGAAGTAACAAATACACCACATATTCCACACTACTCCCACATAGGACACACTTGGAAGGCCCCTGCAATCCCCTCTTCAAAAGATTATCCCAAGTGAGGCACCTATTATGAGTTACAAGCCAAAGGAAAAATTTGCATTTAGGCCATGCAAACTTGTTCCACATAGACTTCCACCAAGGAATCTCCTCCCCACCATACTTTTTCCTATCCAAAACCTAATACCCAACAACATCCAAGAAAATTCCCCTAGTGCTCAGACCTCAAGCCAAAACATCATTAGTCTGTAAGGAGCTACAAGCCTTGCTAACCAAAATATGGAATAATTCAACCCAATCCCCCTGGAGGCCAATCCCAAACCTCCTTCCATGTGCTGACTTCCACCTAGCCAAGGTTCTTAGCAACTTTAAAGTTCCCACCCAAGTCCAACCAACTTCAATAAAGGCATTACAAATATTTTGCAGATGCGAATGAGAAGTCATGATTGGGGGATGACCATCCTAAGAGTCAAACAAAAAGTGAGCCTTTGACCCTCTATTACAAACACAGAACAAGACCTGCTTCAAAAGACTAGCTCCCCTCTTGAGAGTATCCCAAACCATAGAACCTTTACCTTCCAGAGAGATTCTAGGTATCTCTTTCCAATCAATCCCTCGCAAATATTTTGAGGCTAGGATCCTAGCCCAAGCTTAGTCCTGGTTAGTACACCATCTCCAATATAACTTCACCACCAAATCCTATCCAGTGAGAATTTCATTCTACAACCCAAGACCACCAAGCGGCTTTGGTCTACAAATATTCTCTCAATTCATTAAGCTCCACTTAGAGCAAGTAAGATTACCAACCCATATAAATTATTTAGATAATGCATTTGACTCCTTAATGAAGCTGAAAGGAGCAATCTAAACCATACACCTATAGATTGGGAGAGCCTGAACCATAGATTTTAACAAAAGAACTTTTCCCAATAGAGGACAACCATCTATACGTCTAATGACTAACCTACTCTCAAAATCTATCCAACGCATTCTTTCAATTTCCTCTAGGAAAAGGACCAACAGAGAGAGGGATACCAAAGTACACAAAAGGAAAGGATCCAATCTGAAATCTTAAGATTCACACTAACCTTGCTTGAATACATAATGGAGTGTTAAAGAAAAATATGGAAGACTTATCTTCATTAATTTTCTTACCTAAAGTTTCCAAATAAATATCCAGAGCCTGTTTGATGTTGGTCACTTCACAAATTGAGGCACCCATCAAAATCCTATCATCTACAAATTGTAAGTGAGATTAGGGAGCCAACCCATTTCCCCAATTCCATCCATGAATATTTCCTTGCCTCACATGAGTATTTATGATTCTCCCTAGGCCCTCAACCATAGTAATAAATAGATAAGGAGATAAGGGATCACCTTGAATGAGACCTCTAGAGGCACAAAAAAGAGAAGGTTCCCCATTAATAAACATTGAATAGAAAGGTGAGACAACACAACTCATCACTCATTCAATCCATCCTACCCAAAATCCAAAGGTAGAAAGCATCTTGCAAAGAAAGTTCCATTAAACTCGATCATAAGCTTTGGCCATATCCAACTTAATGAGCATAGCCTTCTCCTTGGATTTCTCCATAGAATGAATAGCTTCTGCAACAATAACCACACCATCAAATATTTTCCTCATTCAAAAAAAACCTCCCTGCTCTCTGAAAATGATCATACCTAGCCACAACTTAAGCCTCTCCACCAAAAGTTTAGAAATAATCTTATAAACCACATTATATAGGGTAATTGGTTTGAATTGATCAAGAGAAATAGCTCCTTCTCTCTTAGGGATAAGAGCAAGGAGGGTCAAATTCAAAGCTCTTAGCATCTGCTTACTACTTTGTGATTCCTACACCATAGCTAGCAAGTCAAATTTGATAACCTTCTAGAATTCCTGAAAAAAATCAATCAAAAAACCATCCGGACCAGGGGCTTTTCTTTTTTCATTTTGAAAACAATCTCTTCCACCTCCTCCAATAGGATAGGCTTAAGAATAATCCCTTTTTCTTAGGGGAAATAATGGAGGGAATACAATCCAGGATAAGGTTTTCCTCCTCATCCATGATAGGCATATCCTCCTTGAATAGAGATGAATAAAAATGAATAGCTTCCTATAAAATATCCTTGAAGGAAGATAATTGATGCCCCTGGGTGGACACCAGAGAGGAAATCAAATTATTATGTCTTTTTTGCTTTAATCGAATTGAAGAAGAAAGTATTCATGTCTCCCTCCTACAACCAATCAACCCAAGCCTTCTATTTCCAAAAATATCTTCCATCAGTTCCCATTCTACATACTCTCTTCTGCCATCCTCTTCCTCTCTAAGAGAATCCAAGTCATCCCATTGATGGGGTCGTTGCAATCCTCATCATTTAACTAATCAATCCAAGGTGGTGTCCATGGTTGTATGCAAAAGAGAATGGAGAAAACTTACTTGGTAGTCTATTCTACAATCAAACTTGCAGAAATCAAACCTATTATAGAGAAAATTTGCATAAAAGTTGCATGAAAGGAAACTAATATAAGACACACTTGCATGAATTGAAAAATGTTAAACTACTTCAGACTTTGTTGGAAATGAAAAGATTGTTTGAATTTAAATTTACTCTAAAAATTTTACAAATACATTGCTTGAAATGAAACTAGAAACTATCATATTTCCTCAGGCCAAAACAAGTCTTTCTAATCCCCTCCTTGATTCCTTGATTACAATGCATAAGTCTTTCTAATCTCTTTTGGTCGTCCAAAACAATAATCCCTACTTTTCAGCCCTTTAAATTACTCCAAAAAGGTGTTAGAGTGTTGAAGAAGTCTTCCTTTGACCTCTTCTATCATTAAAACTCTTAAATCTACTCCTATATGCTCTCAACTGCTGATAAATTGGGTTGAACAATTCCTTAGATATTTGCAACTGCCCCTATATTCTCTCAAATTATGTCTGAGTCACTCCAATTTCCTTTAATGCTTGCAACTGTTGTCCCTTAACTGCTCAACCTCTTCATAAATGCTATCATACTTGGTTCTGAAAATTCTGAAGTATAGAAGCAAATGAATGAACAAATTCCAGAAATTCCAGAGCATGGAAGCAAAGTTCTAGAGCATTGGACTAACAAATTTTTCTCTCAAACCACAAATTGGGTTTTCATAAAATTTAATGGGTTTTTTCGTCTTCTTGTCTTCAAATTTTTGTCCAAAAATATCAAGAACCCAGATCATAATTTTTAAGATATGATGAAATTTTTGACTGTTATAACTGAAAATCTCTTACTTTCCTCATCATGCTCAATCTTGATAAACTCCATAATTAAGCAAAATACATACTTTTATTTAGCTAATAGACGAGACATTTTTTTGTGTCATCACCCATTATCCCTATTCTGCCTAGTGATGGAGTCCAAACATTGTTGGGCATCCAACTTAGACCTGAAAATATTATCGAAACTCAATTTATTCCACTTCTTAATATGATATTCCACAAACTAAAGTCTTTTAACAAATATATACATAGTAGTGCCATACATAGGCAAACCCATCCTCCACCACTCTTTCATTAGATCTTGTAACGAAGGCTCATGTAACCACATAAGCTAGAATTTAAAAGAGGGGTTCTTATTAAGGTTCCAACCACTCACACATAATTTGGTGGACCAATGGTCACAAACCTTCTAGTCCAAAATTTATGAACTAGAGAGCCAACTGCTACCAACCCAGAAGCTAGAGACTAGAAATCTATCTAATCTCTCCAAGATGAAGCCTTATCCACATCTTCTATTCATCCATGTGAAAATACCATTACCAATCCTTACATCAATCCCAACAAATCAATATTTTCTTTGAAAATCATAGATGAAGGATTAAGCCTATCCACCCCACTCCTTTTTTCCTCTAGACTGATGATATTATTAAAATCACCAACATAATCCAAGGAAGAAAAGGACCTAAGGAGTGAACAAACCTGATATGGGTCCAAAGCTAACACTTGGTAGGAAGCTTCGTAGGAGCATACACATTAGTAAACAAAAATATTTCACTAGAAACAAAGCTTGACATAACCATGGATAAAGAATTTCCACCAGCTATCCACCAAATAGGAGAAGAATTACATGGGTTCTAGAGGCATGCAATCCCTCCAGATCTACCATGCACCCCAATACATTGAAATTGACCCCTCCCCCAAATCTTGGAGGCAACACTTATCATACTATCCATGAACAACTTAGTCTCCTGAATGAACACAACATCAGGAGCGTGCAATTTAATTAAATCCCAAATCTTTTGTCTAGGGGAGCTATTCAATCCCTGTGCATTTCATAACAATACAATCATTGCTAAAGGTTAGAGAAATGGGAGTTAATAGTCATGATTGACCCTAACTCCACCAAATTCTCACCCATGACTTTAATTTTGTCTTGATCTTTCTTTCTACCCACTTTTGTAGTCTTCTTTGAGCCTCCCTTTTTAAGGTTTTTTGTTGTAGTCCCAAAGAAGACAAACCTTTGTTACTCTTACTAGAAACCAAATCCGTAGCCTCTAGTAAAGGATCATGCAGAGTCAAGGTTGTGCCAACTCCTATCTCCTTGTTCACTTGCACAATAACCTCACCTAGGCACAACAGAGACTGATCTGCATCCATCTGAGAAACTAGTTGATCTTCCCCCAAAATAATATGGTTACTAATAGAATCATGTTGGTTTATTCCCCCAATATCTAAACTTGCATGCAACCCACCAGGAAACCCAACTTGTTGGTCCAAATCCTCCAAATCCTCAAAATGGTTGAAAGAAACATTTGCATGCCTATCCTTCAAAGTTCTCTTCAAAACTCTACCCTTGTTACGTGGTTTAACTAGGATAAAACCCTCCTTATCGATTTCTCCCTTGGACATAAGTGTCTTCCCTTTATCCTTTGGAGGAGGAGGATGAGACGACCTCAAGGTAGATGAAGCAATCGCAAGCCCTCCAGAAGAGCTAAGTTTTGGGAACTTCCTCTGCAAATTCTCATACTCATGACAAATCCGAAAATGAAAGGGGAGAGCTTCATAATCCAGTTGTTGAATCCAAGAAGTGGACTGAACCTAAATCTCCAACAAATCTGGTAATAGATTATTTAAGTCAATTTCCACACAAATGTGAGCACATGAAATTACCTTTTTGTCTATCGTTAGCTGCAAAGGCCCCACCGATTTTAGTAGAAGAACGACAATCATATGCATGACATCATTCCTCCAAAACTCTTGGGGAAGCCAAGGGAGTCTCACCTACACATGAATCTTTGATGGTATCTCCTTGGTCAAATTGAACCTTGTATGCCAAGGTTTAATAAACAGACCCACTTGGTTATAGAAATAGGGTCCTCCTTTAAAGTCCTTGTCCCGATCCACCGAGCATGAAAACACCATTATGAAATAATTTTTTTTGCTTGCATAACCTCCATATCCCCTTCAAGATTCCAAGTCATGCGCCCATGACACCAAAAGGAAGGGAAACCCGAATACCCATAAATTTATAAATCAAAGCATGACTACTTAAATAATTAACATCCTCAGCTAACAAATCTAGCTGGGTAACTAAAACTGGATGAGAAGCACTCCTCTCCAAACAACCATTGGTTTTTGAAACCTGGGGACTTCCACTCCGAGAAGTACCCTCATCACTTAAGGTTTTTCTTAATAAATTTACTGCTTTTTCAAGTCCTGATGAGATGGATGTACCCTCAAAGCCATTTTAGAAAAAGACATATCATGAATCTCTTTTATTGCTAGGTTTACTTCATCTAGATTTAAACATCTTAACAAAGTTCCATGATAACCTCTACAATAGAGTGTGTCCCTAAGGAGGGTGAAATATAATGTACATGAGATGATATATTTTTAAATTTGACTGGGATCTTAGGTTGTGGATTTCTATCTTGGATTTGTAGATTTTTGGTCTTTAGATGTGGGATTTTGGACAATGGGTTTGGATTTAGATTTTAGATATTTTGGATTTTACATAAGAACCAATAATCTCACTCTTCCTATCATATTCAAGATCAAGAGTAGCTACACTTTAAATGATTTTAGACTCTTAAATGCTTCAATAATGACATGGGTTATGTCTTGTAACTATGTTGAAATAGAGAGGAGGTTGATTTTTTTATCTATTAATGCCTTAGACAGGTTTTCACCAGTAAGATCATTTTTTTTTCTACTCTTTTTTTGTAACCTGCGAACACCTTAAAGAGGTTTTACTAGAGGACTTTATTTTTTTATTTTTTTGTGATTATTTATTTTTTTGAATTTATTGCTTCATTTCAATATTTTGCTTCATGTGGATACTTTTCTTCATTTTGATATTTTGCTTCATATGACTCTTTTATTCATGTGGATGATTTGTTTCATTTTAATATTTTTCTTCATGTAGATACTTTGCTTCATTTTGATCTTTTGATTCATGTGGATGCTTTGATTCATTTTGATATTTTGCTTCATATGGATGATCTATTGTATTTTGATTAAGAAATTATTCTTACTCTCCAATATATATTTATGTGTCTAGATTGCTTTCATAGCCTTCTTGATAATCCCTTGAAGATATATTATCTCAAATTCCTCTAATAGCTTCATCATTTTATGGGTAGCTAGCTAATATGCTCTTGAATCTTACCTAGAAATGATGACATTGGTCCCAACTAATTAGGCTCAAATTTACCCTTCTTGTCTATATCCATTTCTCTATATTTTCTTAAGGTTAAGATGACCAATCTTAAATTATTGATCTTTTATATTATTCTTGTAACTATGAAAATTAAGGTATTTCTAATTTGAATAAAGGTGATTAATGGTGTTGAGGTTTCAATCCATCCAAAATTTCTAACTCATGCAATCGTGCAACTTGATACTCCTCATCACAGTGCATGAATCAAATCTTCGTGCTCCTAACAAGCTATATATTTCTTTGCAAACTAGCATGCATATTACTCCATGATGGGCCAATAATACCTTATTATCAAGAGTTTCTGGCTAAGATAATATTGTTGATGTGTGCACCACATATATTGTTATGCACCTCTTTTATTGTGAGAGAAACCTCTTTCTAATTAATACATCTAAGCAAGGTACCATCGAAGCTCCTTTGATATAATGTTATGCCAAGGATGGTAAAATAGGATAATGGTTTTGCGTTGTGTGTGAGATAGGTTGGGTCCAATATGTTTAATAATGAAGGTAATTGTATATGTCATGATACCATGGATTTTTGGGACCAACAAGTTCATATTTGAGCTCTAATTTTGGGACATCATATGTAAGGACCAACAATTTCTTGACCAAGGATTCATATCATTGACTATTTTGTGGCATATCTGGGAGGGATCCAATTATAGCCATGGTATTTTCTCCTTTTTTATTGACTCTAGGCACTTGCTAAAATTGAATGGAGATGAAACATTATTTAAAATTGTTTGCCATTTATTTTTAAGGAATTAGCTTATCATCTTTGGTTTGATATTCATTATTGAATTGGTTGATAATGAACTACAAATCTCCATAAACCTGGAGATGTTGGATCTTCCACTGTATTGTTATTGTTAGACCTTTGATTAAAGCCTCATATTTTGCTATGTTGTTTGTACATGGGAAACTCAATATGAATGCTTTAGGAATGAAATCACCTTGAAGGGTTACAAACAAGATTCCTACATCAAAGCCTTTGTTTGTATAAGATCTCTCAAAATATAATTTTTAGTATATTGAATCATTTAAATTGAAGATAGAATCATCAAGAAAGTATGTAAGGGATGATTATTTGTTAATGGTTCTTTTGCTAGTTGATCAATTGTGAATGTCCTTTTATTACTCTTTTATCCACATATTCTATGTCAAATTCACTATGCAGCATGACCCGTATTTCTATTTTACTGGTTCAATTTTTTAGATGAGATTGATTTTATGAATTAGCATGTAGTGTCAAAGTTTTTCGGAACTAAAAATGACAACTACACATGCATGTTTTATTGGTGTATAACCAAGATTATAGCCCACTAATTCCTAATGAGATAATAGAAATAATTAGGTGAAATTCTTTATAAGTTCACCTCAATCAATGAGATATTGTACATAATTTTTAAGTTGCATGCATTTGAAAAGAATATAACCTTTAACACAATGGTATTTACCTTTATACCATGTGGTTTGGGTTTGTTTGCATCAAAGGGTTGTGTATATGGTTTTGATCATGTTTATGTTGAAGAGTTTTTGAAAAACTATTTCTATAAGTTCCCCTAAAGGAGTTTATTTGCATATTTGATTATTAGGGGGTGTCGGTTGTCCTTGAGGTATGGAAAAATAGTTTGTTGAAGGATGTTTTCGAAATTGGGGTTTATTTGATTTGATATTGTTGGTGTAATTTATACCAATATGAAATTAGTGACACCATCACTTACAACATTCTTATTTTTAGGCCAAAATCATGATTTATCATTGGTTTGGGTAGTATTTTCTTTATCCTTGTTATAGATTTTGGCCAAATCATTGGAGATAGGGGCTTTCTCAATCGTGACTCCTTTGTCAATAATTTCATCAAGGTTTGATACATAATGAAATTCTAAGTGAAAAGCCATTTCTAGAATAAGGTTTATGACAAAAATATTAATGAGTTAATTTTTTCTCATATAGACCAAGGGAAGCAACTAGTGAGACTTCTCCAACATTGGAGAAAGGAAGAAAATCTCTCACCATTTTTTTTTTTTGGAATTACAAAGGTCAAGCATTGAAAATTCATGTTCTACGTTATAGGATAAATAGTTTACAGATTTATGTAGCTAATTATGCATAAGTGTTAATGGACCCTTGAAGAAGTTGTGAAAACCACTTGAGTACTTGTCCTCCCAAACTTCAAGGAAAAAGTTTCATAAGATATATGTTGCTATAAGCCACTTTATAACATGCCATAAAAAAATATTTTATATGGTTGCATGGGTCTAATTTCCCATTATAATTGTCTAATTTTGGGACTTCAAAATTCTAAGGGAAAGGTACTAGTGTTATTGACCCATCAAAGGGATAGGGACATAGTTATTTGAATTTACATATTTTTGTTTTGATGTAAATTCCTTGTTTGTATCTTCTTTAACTTGTGTCCTCATTTATTGTTAGTCTTGGGTGAAGGGATTCTCAGTAGTTGGATTTGGTATATTTGATATTGATTGTTTGAAATATAGTGCTTGTTGGATAGAATATTAGTGGTATATATTTTTTTTGAACATGTTGTAACGGTGGTTGTTGATATGTGGGTTGGAATGTAGTGGCATCTATTATTGTTTGGATGTGTTTAGGGGTGATAATTCTCGTTGTTGTTGAAACAATGGTCGTTGATACATGGGTTGAATTGTAGGCAGTGGAAGGTAGGATGTTATGGGTCACCGTGATGAGGTGTGGGATGAAATCATGGTTAGTTGAGAAAGTGATGATTATGATAAAGACAAAGGTGGTAAAGATTGAATTAGTTGTGTCATGAATGGGAATGTTGTTTGAGGTGGAGACATATTTTGGTTGGTTAAGGTGGGTTGGAGTTTAAGATGAATGGGGTTAGGTGATGGGTTTTCTATAAGGTATATGAAGTCATGATCCTATTGGAAGTAAGATGATTGGATGATACAAACTAGGAAAAGTGGTAAACACTTCCTTTAGCATGGGATAATTGTTAGAGGGGTAAGTGGTTTTTTTTTTTCATGAATGTTCATGCAATGAATTTTGGAAGGTGGATGTGACTATGGGCTCTTTATAATGAGGTGGTTAAGTTTGGGTTGATTGAATTTAGAAGGGACTATGGTTAATTTTTTGTGATTGATCATACAATAGGTTTTGGAAGGTGGATGCGACTACAATTCTTTCCTAATGAGGTTACTTAGTTTAGATTGGTGAAATTTAGGAGAGAGTGTGTGGTTCCCTTATCTATGAGTTTCTCTAGGAAAAATATCCTATTTAAGTTCACAAGGTGATCTAAATAGGTTTGAGTAAGGTCATCTTTGATAAATTTGACAAACCTAGGAGAATACTCTAATTGATCCACCATATCTTCTTTATATATCCTAAGGTAGACTTGTAAATTTTTACCTTGGGTATATTACTTTTTGGAAAGGATTTTAAATTGTTTTGATTCATCTTCTTCTTGACTTACAACCTAGTGATGGATGACATGAAACTATGACTCTAAATGTTTTTTGGTATTTCAATTTTTGAAAGCTTAAGATAAGAAAAAGATAGAAAAATAAAAAAAATGGTTTGAAAGGATGAGGTCCCCTTTTGGCATAAAGTTGGGAGGTTTTATGATAACAAGATAAACACAAAAGACACATGAATAGTCCTAAAACTATTTAGGTGGGAGTGTCAATCCTTATGAGCCCATAGATATGTTGTCTATCAAGTGATGGATAAATAAGGAACTCAAGGTCATGTATCACCTATGCACTCCTTACCTTGGACATTGAAGCCTTACCCAAAGCTAGCTCTATCTACCCACTTTGAAAGCATATAGTGAGTAGCTTCTCAAGCTTAATCGACATCCAATGCACCACAAGGAAGGATGGCCAAATATCTTAAAGTAGGCTATACGTGTGTCTAAGGGAATCCTTGTTACACCACAAGGGCATGTGAGACTTAATTTGTGAAGATGAAAGTGAAATAAAGTTAAACATATATGAGAAGAAGGTAACCCAACCTTCTCCTTCACTTCCTCAAGGTATAAAGTTCTTGGGGGATTAGTTGGATTGAAAATTGGATTCCAACTTCCAAGAGGCATGTCTTACAATTCACCCTCCACTCTTTATACTTTGTTGGAACACTACAGTTGGGGTCATCCCCTTGGTGAAGAAATCCAAGGCGGCCTCCTAAAAAGAAAACTTGGGAAGACATGGGTGTTTTTGATTCTCGAGGTCATACAAGCATGTCAAAGAAGAGCACACACATTCACTTCTTCAAGATTAAAAGATAGTTATTTATTGATTAAACAAATTGAAATATGAAGGTATACTTTAATACCCAAAAGAAATGATTTTAAAACACACAAAATAGACAAAGAAAATATAAATTTGAAAAATGATTTATAAAAAATACTTCTTAGGTTCATTTTACAAAACCACACAATAAGAAGTTTTAGACTTTTGTTTTTTGGCTTATGAGAAGGACAATTTTCAAAGTTTTAGTCCTTGGCTAGGGAATAACACTAGATTTTAAAAAGTTATCCAAAAAACAAAATAAGATATTTCAAAATGAAAAAACATACCAGACCATGTGAACCATGTGCTCCTCCCAAGATCTGTTGTAAACCAAAATGTCATCAAAGAATACCAGAAAAAATCTCCTCAACTGAGACTGGAAGACCCTGTTCATAGTGGACTAGAAAGTAGCTGGAGCGTTGGTTAAGCCGAAGGGAATAACCAAAAAATCATAGTGTCCACAATGACATCTGAATGCAGTCTTAACATTCTACTCTCTGAATCTGATTTAGTGATACCCTATCCTCAAGTCTATCTTAGAGAAGTAAAAATCTCCATGTAGCTCATCTATCAACTCATCGATGCAAGGAATGGGATACCTATTCTTAATTGTCCTCTTACTCAACATTCGGTAATCAATGCACATCCTGAGTGTATTATCTTTCTTCTTCACCAAAATAACTGATGAAGTGAAAGGAGACTTACTCAGCCTTATGTTCCCCATAGCTAAGAGTTCCTTGATTATTTTCTCAATTTCGTCCTTCAAACACTTTGGGTGTCGGTAAGGTGTAATCATGATGGGCTTGGTGCCCTCTTCCAACTCAATGATGTGCTCTATGCCTCTATCAAGAGGTCTACCATGTGGTATGCCACTGGACACCTTTGTATGCTTATCTTTGAGCTCCTGAACATCTAGATGATAGGGTGTTTTGTGTTTCTCCTCATACAAAGGCATCAACTTACACTCTGTTGCCCACTCTACCATGTCATGTCTAATAAGTCTCTCCATTCTCCTGAGAGTGATTACCTTCAAGTTGTTGTCTTTAATGGCCTTAAGTACATGATTAGTCATGTCAACCTTGAATTTCATTTCCATTTCTCTAAGGTTGAGTGTAAATTCACCAATTTCATGAAGCTACTTCATGCCAAGGACCACATCGGTGCCTCCCATATTAACCACATAAAAATTTGCTTTAAACTCATAGTTATTGAGTTTCATAGGTAGATTCAGAATCATTCTCTCACATTGGAGAGTGTAACCATCAACAAATTTTACCCTTATTCCTTCAAACTCCTGAGTTTGAATTCCACGCTTTTCCACCAACCGTGCATCTATGAAATCGTGAGTTGCACTTGTATCAAGCAAAGAAATGACTCTTTGACTAGCCAATAGTCGACACAACCTAAAGGAGCCTTCCCTTTGCATGCTAGACATATGAGCTTCCAATAGCTCCATTTCTCCTTCATTTTCAACTTCAATTTATGAGTTTTCAATTCTTGAATCCTCTTGATCTGCTTGTTGGTCTGTTATATCAGTCATGTTTTCACCCTCATAAAACCACTCCATATGCCTATTTTTACCCTTAGGCTTAAGAGGACAATCATGGTTTAGATCATAAGGACCCTTGCAATAAAAACACAACTTCCTCCTACGCAAATCATTAATTGTTTCCCTATCCAAAGGGGCTACAAATTTCTTCTTTTGATCAACATTTTCTAATTTCTTTGGATCTAATTTGTTGTCATTATAGGATGAAGATGGTTTTGAGTTAAACTTACTACGTGGAGCTGTAAGTTACATGCTATGAGATTTCCTCATAGCTTCTTGCAAGGTAGGCGGATTAAAAGCCTTGATCCAACCCTTCATAGGCTCATAAAAACCCTCTACCAATAATATGACTAGCCTCCTCTCTGAGATACCTGTAACCATGACCAAAAGCTTTTGAAATTCACCAATGTAAGATTCCAAATTGCCCATTTGTTTCAGCTAAGCTAGATCTCTAAAGTACAACTCTGGATTTCTTTTGTCAAAATGCTTGACTAACCTGTCAGTGAACTCCTAATAAGAATTGATACGGTCATGCTACAAGGTAACCATCCCATGGTGCCACCAGTCAAGGGCTACCCCATCCAAATGCAAAGCTGCAAACTTAATGGTGTCTTCTTCTGCCCTAGGACATAGGGTCAAGAAAGTGTCCAACTTGCTAACCCAAGCTCTGGTTGTGACCCTACCATTGCCATCAAAAGTGGAGAGTGTGAGCTTGTTGGTTGCATGTCTAAGATCATTGTTTTTATTCCTTGGTTTCCTATTAGTCTTGTTCCTGCTATGCTACAAGACCCCTCAGAATGTCTCTCACTTCTCTATCCTCATTGCTACCATGGTTTTTGGGCGGCTCACCATCATCCTTGTCTCCCATGATTTCAAATGGTGTCTCCCCAAACTGGATTCCTAATGGTATCTCCTCAAACTGGTTTCTTTGTAATCCAGGTCTCCTACGTGAGTAATACCTATGAGGTCCAACCTTATGCAACCGCATAAGAACTTTTAACCCTATAGGATGGCAGGATCAGAGCTCTGATACCACTGTGAAGAATCCTACTGGTTCTAACTTTGCCTTTAATGCTAAAAATGTATTGCTTTTACATTTTCGCTCGTTTTGATGGATTTTTGAGAAATAATAAAGAAGTTGCCAGGCAAGAAATAATACTAAAACTGAATAAACAAGTAACTATGGAGTAACTACAATTTTATTGCGTAATTGGCAATTGCTACAAGTAAATCTTATTCAACAAACATACTTGGAGGTCCTCAACTTTATTAAATAAGAAACTTCTGGAACAAGTCAGGCAATACATAAAATTGACCAATCAAATCGCCCAACTCCAGATACTGATTTCTCCACTCTAGAAACTGGATCAAATGCCTTGATGAAGCAAGGCGTCCAAGGTAGAGCCAACAAAAGCCACAAAATGAAGGTGTTTCAGCCTCCAACTCTCATGCCCTAGCCAAATGCAACATGTGCTATTGTGAAGAAGTACAACCAGTGGATAAAGAAGGTACGACTTGTTATTCTGGTGTTTGTAATGGATGTATGAAGGCACCTCAAACCAATATGCCCCTTCCTTATTGAAAAAACATGAAATAAACTGTAAATAACTCTAATGAAAGCACAAATGGACTCTAGAATGAAGCCCTCTTTGAAGTAATGATTCAACTAGTCTTTCACAACTTCAAGATTACAGAACACTGAAGAATTTCCATTCTCCAATGGTGGTAATATGTTGAAACCCTTGTCTCAGGCACAAACTTCAAAGAAGCCAAAAGTAGTCAATGTCAAATGCTCATGAATGAATGAGGTTGACTTGCCCTTTTCCTTCTTATATTCTCTCCAAGAGGCACAATTTCCAATGAGATCATTTTAATACATTTAAAATGTATTTTAATGTTTGATACCCCTTTTTAATTAATTTCTCAACTTGGGCATAACATTTAGAAAAAATATTATAATCTCACTTTATTAAATTTAAGTGGCTCACTTTTATAAAGTTAAAATATAACTTTATAATATCCTCTTTATTAATTAAATATAACTTAACCACTTAAATATTAATATCTCCCTCAATATTCACTATTTTGATGTGTCATCTGAAGTTGCGGTCAATATTGTAAAAACCCCATGTGTCCAGGTGCCCTGACTAAAAATAGCATCACTACCAGATTGACTTACTATAAATAGTAAGTCCCTCAAACTAAGCCAAACATTGATCTGCAAAGGCCTAAAACCGAACCCAATACTAAACTGAAGAAATGGAAATGACAATAACCTCCATTAACTGCCACTAAGACCCTCTATCCAAACATACTAGCCTACGAGGGTCCAAGTAATAGGCTAACCCATTTGCAACTGATACTGACTAGAGTGGGGACATTACAGAGTATATGTATATTGCAATAGAGAAGGGGTATACACAACATTTCCAATGAGGTATACATAGCACCAAGAAGATATGCACAATATAATATATGAGGCATATATAATTAGTTTACGGTGGGGTTCAAGATTTTGTCTATATACCTGCAAAAAATATGTGTGTATATACCTAACAAAAACCCTTAATATTATATATATGATGAATATATATTCAAAGCATGCAAAAAATAGTGAATAACATAGTAAAGTTTGTATGGTACAAACATATGATCATATTGGTTATGTAACATCATACAAAATTCTATACTATTGAAATGCTAAATACATTGCAAAAACTTAAAAAAATCCTACAACAAAAATATAGGGTGTTGTATACATCAAAATTTGTTTCTTGCCCCTTTCAGATGCATTTGTGATGTTTGTTTTGCACTAGGAAGCTCCAAGAAAATGTTGATATATAAAACCACCTAAAAATGCAAGGAACCTATAAAAGAAGAAACATAAGAAATATTTCACACACCACATTGGGTTAGCATGTTCACGTTGGGTTCACCAGAATGAATGCATTAACAATTAAAAATATTAAACAAAAGGACTAAAAAATAACAAAGAATCTAAGTCATATTTACCAAAATTTACTGCAAACCTCAAGATCAAGTGTATAATGACGACTTGCTCATGAATGAATGTGGATGCAACTCATCAACATAACATTGTGTTGTTTTGATAAATAAATTTGACAAAGTAGACTTGCATAACGAGTTGATTTATGAAAATGAAGAAAGGAAAAAGTATTTACAGGTTTTTGGAAAAATCAAATGAAGGTTATGCATATGATCAACAATTAGGAGCTCATTGAACTAGTTGTGGAGTCAACTTGAGAAGGTGGAAAAGATAACACAACTAGTTATAGAAATTTATTATTTTGAGCTCCTAGGAGGATAAAATGAATTAAATTAATTCATTAAATGGATAATGAAGATAAATTTTTGTTTGGTGTGGAGCCTGATCAGTCTACAAGTGGGAGATTGTTGGTATGTGGTGACTGATGATGCAAATACTATACGCTTGTTAGCAAGAAATGGGGTTCGGGACATCACCGCAATTTTTTTTTCAGTTAACATGTTAAGGTTTTCCCACATAAAGGTTTTTTTCCCGTTGACACGTCAAGGTTTTCCCGTTAACACACCAAATGAAAAATGACCTTGTAAAACACTAATTCTAGAAGGTTCCAAAAAGCTTGTTATATGTGGCTGGGATATATGTTGCGTCATGGTGTTCACGAGATTGTAATTTGTTTTGCACTAGATAATAAAATCATTGGATGGCTAAATTTTTGTGGATGTAGCCCATATTGGGTGAACCACGTTAAATTTTGTGTTATTCTTCATTGTTATTTCTAGGTTATTTAATTTGCTTATAATTATTAATGTTTATTGCCCCAATCTGCCTGAACCCTAACAATTTTTTATTAGAAGACAAGGTTAATTTGTGAGGTGATAAATATAAATTTTATTTATTTATTTATTAAAAGTGGATAATGATCTCACATTAATTATGGATAATGGTAATAAATGATATAGTGAAGGATTAATTAATGGTATGAGAAATAATAGTCAATGTTCAGAAGAATATTTTAGTGTCTACAATATCTATTTATAAAAGTTGAAGTTTGTGAATGTTTTAGTTCACAAAAATGAAGGGCATCATTTAAATTACCTTACATCATGTGTTGATTAAACTAGTAAGCACATTGCTTTCACTTAAGAAAGTATAATTCATATAGTAACACTTCTTTACTAAAAAGAAATTGCATGAGGAAGTAAAGAAACTATGCAATGGAAAGAAATTGCTTACAAAGACAAATAAGGTAAGAAAATGATCCCTAGTTCAATGTTTGAAAGAGTGGAAGCATAGAGGAATATTATATAGACCAATTTACCAAAGGTCACTAGTCAAGTATAGGAGCAAAACATAAAGTTGCAAAGGCATCCTAGTACAAAAATGAAAAGTGTTGGAAACACATAGATGCACATACATGATAAATTTGGGAAAAATCATAACAATGTTTAAATTATGGTAGAGACTATACAATTATGGTAACATCCCTTGATTGTACAACTAATAGATTTTTGGTACGACATGCAATGGTTTGTGGATATTTGTAGTGCTTGCAAATCTATAATCTAACATATGTAAAAAGAAAATGGGCCTCAACATATATATCTTGAACATGAAAAATTATTAGGATTTCTTGGGAATGTGTCTTGATCATATCCCTATTTAGCATATTTTAAATCCACATGTAGTTTGAGAGTGTTGTTATATCTGGCTTCTAGGAAATCTAAGTATTTACATATTAAGTATGTACTTGTGTCTTCCCTATTTTTGTCTACTATATGTTTTCTCTTTTTGAGTATGTATTTTGTTCCAACTCATCTATTTCCTTCTTGTCAGAGTTTCAAACTTCTCCACCCTACCTTGCATTTTGTTTATCATCCTGTCTCCTAGTTATATTTCTTGAACTTCTCCATCCTATCATGTCCATTACTTGATTGCCAATGTCTCATCCTTTAGTTGAGTATTGTGTTATGGTTTACCCCCCATCCTTAATATTTTCACCTATCTTTTTGTTTCCCTCCTAACTTCCCAACACATGTCATATTTTTTCCAATAGTATATTTTTGACACCATTATTCTCAAAGTGGAACCTTTCCCATCCATGACCACTATATAAAATCCTTTTGTTTTAAAAGGTCAGAGGATGTCACCCCTTTGGCTATAGGACAAGCTCACTCAAAGGTTGCATCATAACTTCATTGTTGGGAAATTCAAGCACATTGTACCTGTGTTGTTTGTTGTTTGTTGTGGGTATGCCAATAGTAGTTTATTACTATTATATTTGTTGAAGTTACAGTCTATTCTACATATTTTTTTAGATTTTATTGTAACTTGAAAGGATTGGTACTTACACTTGTTATTTTTTGTTCATGATAATAAGAAGATAAGGAGATATTTCCATCATTTATTGTTCGTAATGTAATGATATTGTTGATGCATAAATAGTAATTTAATTTGAGTTGTCTAAGATTCCAGTGAATGCTATGGATGATAGTGTTTCTAATCAAATAATGTGTTTGTGGAAGGTTAAGAATTAGATTTCTATTATTGTTTTGGCTCGAGATGTTAGAGTGGTATCAACTAAGTGACCACTACACCAAAATACCATACTATTAGTGAATGATGCCCACTAATGTTAAGGGTGAGGTTTTCATCCCACTAGAGTACCACCATAGGTTAATCCCATTGTGGACACATGACTAGTGGCCCCACCATCTAGTTTGGGTACACACACTTATTAATATGATGCAAAACGCATGTTGGGGTTCAACTAGGGGATCACAAGTGTGTGTTCCCTATGGATGTTTATGGTGTGTACAAGGAATCATAGATACCCATAAACACCTACAAGATATATAAGATTATTGTGGTGTGTATTATATAAATGGTTGAGGTAAATAAAAACAAAATCACTAAATTGTAGCTACTACGAAGATCAAAGCTTCATTGATTTAATTCTAGCATATAGTAGGGTACTAAGAGCAAGTGATCCGACCAAATAGAGCTAGAAATTTCAAAGTCACTTAAGAATGATCCCTAGCAAGCTCAAAACTAATAAAAGATGTATGCAAACCATCATAGGATTGAGAGAACATTTGAGATTATAGACATGGTTTTTGTGAGATTGTAGTCATATAAGCAATCTCCCTTGAAGGTAAGCGGGGCATAAAATCTCAAATCATGTTTCTAAAGGCCTTCTAAAATTCTAATAGGGATTAACAAAGTCGACTATGAGTTGGATCTACCACTAGGAAGTAAGATACACAATGCTTTCACATGTCTTGCCTTAAAAATGTGCTAGGAAAACCTATAAAACCATTAGAGGAGTTATTTATAATTGATGAATATATCAAATTGTTTCTGATTCTTGAATTAGCCATAGATGTAAGGGAGAGGTAGTTGAGAAATAAAAGCACCAATGAGTACTTAATTTGGTGGAAAGATCTTTTGGTGGAGAATGTAACATGTGAAGGCCCAAATTTTTTGAAACATTCGAGCTTGCAAATGCTTGAGGACAAGCAATTTTGAGCAGGGTAGACTTGTTATGTCCCATTTCTAGTAAATCTAAGTTTATACATACATAGGTATGTACTTGTGTATTCCTTATTTTTTGTTGTTATGTGTTTTCCCTTCCTGAGTATTTATTTTCTTCCAACTTCACTCTTCTCTTCTTCCTATCAAACTTTCAAAATTATCCATCATATCACACCTTTCATTTATTGTCCCACTTCATCATTGCACTTTTCAAACTTCTATGTCTTGTCATGCTCATTGTTTGACCACTAACACCTTTTCCTTTAGTTGAGCATTGTGATATGACCAACCCCAAATCATCAATATTTTTGCTTAAGTTTTTGTTTCCCTCTTAACTTCCCAACATGTGTCATATTGTTTCTACTAGTCTATTTTTGGTGCCATTATTTTTTAAGTGGAACCTTTCCCACCCATGATCACTGTTTGAATTTGAAGTTGTGGATGTACATGGTGATTGACCTATTTATTTGTGGAGAATATAAAAAATGAATGCTTTCATTTGGATGATTACCTACTCTTCAACTAAAATTATTTTAAAATGTATTTTGAGCACTTGTGTTCGAGCATGTGGATCTAAGGATGAAAACTCATAGATTTATTAGAGTTCAAAGATCAAAGGATGCCCCCCCCTTTGGATGGAGGATGATCTCACTTAGAGGTCACATTAGGGCTTCTTTTTTTGTATATTTAGCTACATTGTATTGGTGACATTTATTGTTTGTCATGAGTATGCCCACGATAGTTTATTGTTGTTGTATATGTTGAAGTTATAGTCTATTTTACATGCATTTTCATATTCTATTGTGACAACAAAAGGATCAAGATTTACACTTGTTATTTATTGTTCATTATAATAAAAAAGATAGAACAATATTTTTATCATTTACTATTCACAATATAATGGTATTGTTGATGCATAAATAATACTTTTAATTTGATTTGTATAAGAATTGAGTGAATGTTAGGGCCAATAGTGTTGCTATTCAAATAATTAGTGTTTATAGAAGGTTAATTATATTTCTATTATTATTTTGGCTTGATACATTATAATGGTATTAGCTAAGTGACCACTATGCCAAAAGCTCATACTGTTAGTAAATGGTGTCCACTAGTGTTAAGGGTCAGGTTCTCATCCAACAAGAGCACCATCACAAGGGAACCCCCTTGTGGATATGTGGTTGTTGGCCCCACCATTTGGTTTTGGTACCCACTTACTAGCATGAGAGAGGAACTAGTACAATAGAGGAATGCTTGACGGGGTTTAGCCAGGGGCGTCACAACCCCACCGCATCTATAGGGCTTGACCTTGAGAATTGAACTTTAACACCAGGCAAGTGACCATTATGCCAAAAGCCATGTGAATGGTACCTACAAGTGGTGAGGGTGAGATTTTTGTTCCACTACAACACCACTGCAAGTGAACCCCCTCATGGACATGTGGCTATTGGCTCCACCACCTAGTTTGGGTACACGACTACCAACGTGATATAGGAATGTTTACCAAGGTTTAGCCAGAGGCATCACAAGTGTGTGTTCCCTATGGATGTTTGTGGTGTGTACATGGTATTGCAACTACCCATAAAACCCTACAAGAGATCTAACATTATTCTGGCGTGTTCTATAAATGGAGGAGGTAAAGGAAAATGAAATCACCAAATTGTGCCAAAGGATAGAAGGGGGAGTAAGGTTTCAAGACTATACAAAGAATCTAAGAAGGGCCACATAAACATAACAAAGCTTATAGGATTAGTGTAAGATGTCATAAAGGATACTCATAAGAAGTTAGAAGAAGTAGAATAATAGATTCGATAAAAGATCCATTTCTTTAAAAGATTAAGAGATATATCTTAATAAAAAAATTGAATAGGTTATTGAGAAAATACAAAAAAGCCATGAAAGTGGATTTTGTTCGTTGTAAAGTGTGAACATGAGATTTTGGCCACTGTACGATATATTTGTATATTGGAGACACTACTGTAATCATGATAGAGTTTAGGACTACTATAACCGTAGTAGTGTCTAAGTGGGAAGAAAATAAACTTTAAGTTTTTGAAATGTTTAAATTAGATATAATGTTTTATTTTGACATATTGATAAGGATATAAAATTTGAAGATTTAGCTAAATGTAAATCTCAAACATATTAAGAGAGTAGACACTAAAATAAATTCATTTCATAAAATAGAAATAAAAAGTAGATAATTTACTATATAATAAATAACATGCTAAAAACAAAATATTTTAAAAATTAATGAAATATTACAATAGAGTCCCATGCAAATAATTTTGTAATAGACACTCCTCAAATTTATACTTTTTTTTTGGTAACTATCACTTAGTAAAGAAATTATATTCATTTTATACTTGCTAAATTTTAAATTAAGAAAAAGGACAAATCAAGTGACAAATTTATATTAAGCAAGAAGTGTGTAATTTTATTATTCTTTATGTAAAAGTGAAGTTGAACTTATTTTAATATAAATTATAAATTATAGAGTTGTAATAAAAAAAAAATAGAACCACCCACACCTTAAAATTTACGCTGTAAACGGCCACATGGGATGATGCGTAGATATCCGTTTAGAAAGTAGCCGAAGGGATAACGGTCAATAACCCGGGAACACCGGATCAACTAATCGCAGTTAACATCGACGTTACTGCAGTTAACTAACGCGGGTCCCACTTCCGACAGTTTTTATTTCCACGCCATATTAACCATTTCCATATTAATTCATTTTCGTGAAGTCTTGTTCGATCAAGAGCAGACGATTAATGCTTAATCTGCCTGCATTTTCATTAAACAACATTTGTTTCTCAATTGCGAGGTGTTGTGAGCGTAGATTCCACGCCTTGCTGTGCAGTTGCTCGCGGAAATAAATTAGTCTGGGTTTTAAATTGAATTAGATTATGAGTTGACATCCACTGAAGGGTTTATAAATTGTGCAGTGGCCATAGAAGAATTTTTGGGCAAATCTTTTACAGCAGAAAGCAAGGGTTTTTCCAGAACACATTCAATTTAACGGTCCAGCTGGATATACTGGACTTAAGTCGTGGGTTGTGCCTGGAAGCTCCCGGAGATTTCAGGCATGAAATTCGGTTATTCTTAAATCTGCTTTTTTCCGTTGATTCGGAGACTGTTTGGCCAATATTTATGGCGGTTTTAGGGTTATATGTTGTGAAGTAGCTTATTATGCTAGTTGTGTAGAAGATTCATGGTTGAGATTTTTTCTTTTCTTTTCTTGCTGCTGTGTTCGCTTTTTCTTAAGCAAAACTCGTATTTTTAGCGTGGCAAGACAAATTCATGTCGACTTTAGGGTTTTATGCCTGCTTAGCTGTGTGAAGGGAACGGCGGATCTATTGTTGAATTTTATATGCTTTTGTTGACATTTTTCTGATCTTGAGCTTTGTTGAAGGAAACCAATGTTGATTTTGGTATCAAATGATGTGGCTTTATGGAGCTGGAGTATTCAGAAGCTTAACTTTTTTGAACTTTTGCGATGGAAGCATTTTCGCAAATTCCTTTTTTCCCATCTAGGGGTTGCATTGTTTTATTGATACACTTGTGAGCTAACTCTTGTTACTCTCGGGTTCCTTTTTAGCTTCATGGATTTAGTTTCGTGAAAGCGTTCAGTGAACTCAATTGATTGAGTTGTGGTCATGAGTTAAACTCTTGTAGAATTACAGTCGAACACAATAGAGATTTCTAATTTTTGACCTCACTCAATAGATCTAGGATAGGGTTTTTCATCGATTTATATTAGAGTCTTGAATTTATGAAGAATGTTAAGGTGGATTTTTTGTTAATTTATTTTTATAGTGGGAAAGTGTATAAATTATTGGTGTATTTTTGTATTGTACTGTGATAAGGACAAGCTTAAATTTACATCGAAAGAATATACGCAATAACCCTCCAATTTCTTTTCCTGCTTGTTGTTTCCCGGATCAGCGAAGTTAACCATATTATGATTCTCAAATTGTGTAATACAAAGTGTTAATTTATTTTTTACTTTTTCCAAAAGGATCTCGTCGTTCCAATTTTCTGGTTTGTGCTTGTGATTTCAGTTCTAATCAAATAATTATCCCAACATAATGCATGCGATTTCTCAACCAGGGCCTTGAAAAGATATAGGTTTTTTTCAGGTTTTCCTGATCACTTATATATTGAAAGTATTGTTTTAGAAAATAGGAAAGCTGGGTTTTTGTTAAAGACATAAAATTTCCACATTCCATAATACTGTAGTTAGTTTTTATATATTAAACTGTGTAATTATTTTTCTCATCAAGTATGGTTTTGATTAGGATTTGCTATTGTTTTTGAATTCCCTAAACTCAGTCAACTTGGGGAAGATCTAGTGGGACATTTTAGGTGTTGCTGCATGCATAGTTAAAAGTCATTGGTTGTTATATTTGTACAAATAGCTGAAGACAGAGAATTACGCACAAGGGAAAGCTGGGTTTTTGTTAAAGACATAAAATTTCCACATTCCATAATACTGTAGTTAGTTTTTATATATTAAACTGTGTAATTATTTTTCTCATCAAGTATGGTTTTGATTAGGATTTGCTATTGTTTTTGAATTCCCTAAACTCAGTCAACTTGGGGAAGATCTAGTGGGACATTTTAGGTGTTGCTGCATGCATAGTTAAAAGTCATTGGTTGTTATATTTGTACAAATAGCTGAAGACAGAGAATTACGCACAAGGGAATTGGTTTTGATTAGGATTTGCTATTGTTTTTGAATTCCCTAATCTCAGTCAACTTGGGGAAGATCTAGTGGGACATTTTAGGTGTTGCTGCATGCATAGTTAAAAGTCATTGGTTGTTATATTTGTACAGATAGCTGAAGACAGAGAATTACGCACAAGGGATAATTACAGTTTGAAGAAGGCTTGGGCCGGTGACACATTTCTGGCAAGACTGGAAGGCATTATTCAAGTTGTAGCCTGTGTTAAAACACTTTTCAATTGAGCCTCATGGTACGTTTGATTGTTTCATTCTATTGAAAGTAGTACCTTCTTCAGGGAAACATTTAACGTAGGGAAGTTTCTTATAAAAATTTGGGTTAACTAGGTAAGCAGGTGGAAATTGTTTGCCAAACATCCGAATCCTTGGTCGTGTTAGTGGAATGTCTGCCACAAAACATAACTTTTAGATTGTTGGTTCTGTCAGTATGACTAGATTTGGCTATAATTAATAACCGGGTTTTGGTGATGTTCGTGAATAGACTCTCACTATCTTCTTTCTTATTTGCTCTTTTCTTTCTTTTGTTCTGTGATACTATACTGGTTCCATCTAAATGCAAGAGTTAAATTTGGAGACTTGATTTCTTTCCGTAGAGCACAAGCCTTAAAAACCTGCACAGCTGTATGTCAGAAATAGAATTATGGTCTCTTTTTGTCTATTGCATAATACAATTATTTTGCAATGGTTACTTATAAAATTATATACTTGGGGTTTGGTAAATATTTTCCATGCCTTGTGCTTTAGAATAAACTTTGAGTTGTGATCTTTTCTGACAGGCTGAAAATGAGAACCTTCCACCCAAAGTAATGAAGGAACTTGCAAGGGAGATAAAGAGTCTTGATGAAGCGCCACCGGCAGGCATTAAAGTAATCGTTAATGATGACAGTTTCTCAATCATATTCGCAGAAATAGAAGGACCAGGTATATTGCAAATGAATATTAGTTAAAGTTAATACGAATTTAAAATTTTAATGTTTTTGTATCCTTGATAAGTTACCTTTGCACTTGTGAGAGGTCTCATTTCATCATAGTCTAATTTCTGTTTTTTGAATGTTATTTGAATTAGTGCTTTCTTTGTCCTGCAGCTGGCACCCCATATGAAAACGGTGTTTTCCGCATGAAACTTGTCTTAACTACTGATTTTCCACACTCTCCACCAAAGGGTAATTTGTTGATTTGCATTACTTTAAAATGTTGATTCTATAACTTTAGAAGGATTACACGTTTTTCTAGATATGGACATTCCCTCTGTTCATTATTCTTCATTTCATGTTCAATACCTTCTAGTAATTTGTTGATTTGCATTACTTTGTAAGTGCTTTGGAGGGAGTGTGTTTTTTCATTTGATAATTTGTTTTTACTGCAGGTTATTTTGTGACAAAAATATTTCATCCTAATATTGCAAGTAATGGAGAAATTTGTGTCAATGCTCTGAAGAAGGATTGGAATCCAAGCCTTGGATTGCGACATGTTCTTGTGGTATGCTCCCATCCCTATTGTTATCATGAAACTTTATTTTATTGGCTGCAATTTGTGACAAGTATGATGATTGCACACACTTGGAAAAATTGTTTGTAAATGACACTCTGTATTTTAGTGAACTGCAAATCAAATGAGATTTGGTACTGTTGAAACTGAAGTGTGAAGTCAAAAACTAATTATTTAAATTTAAAGTACAAATCGAATGAGATCAATCATGGGGATAAATTGGTTACACTGTTGCTGATAAGTTGTTCCAATAACCTAGAATTATCCCTGAAACTCTATCATTTGGGTAGCTTGAACTAGAGCTTCTTGTGTGAGATGACTGAGAAGTATCCTTTTGGTGTAATTGGTATGGGTTAATGGATTTGTCAGGTATCGCCATACAAAAGATTTAAAAACTCGTACTAAACAAACAAAATTAGCCATATAATTTATAAAACATGAGATTCAGCCCCGAGTATCAATTAGTTTTTATCTTTCAATTTTCAATTTTTTTGTTTCACTTTCTTTCATTTAAAAAACTTTATAAAAGAAATGTCATCTAATTCCACCCTATGTTTGCCCCTGATATGATCTGCATTTAGCCCAGGTTTGTTTGATGGTATGGCCTTGGATTTGAACTCAGCTTCCTCCTGTGTTTGCCTTGGGTGTGGAGTGTATTTGGCACAGTTTTGTTTGAGGGTATGCCCTGGTTTTGAACAGAGCATGAGGTTCTTGCACAAGTATGTCAGAAGCATCAATGAATGTTTGCCCTTTCGTTTTTTTTAATTTTTTCATTAAAAAACTGTTTTAAAAGGCAATGTGATTGAACTCAGCTTCCCCCTGTGTTTGCCTTGGGTGTGGAGTGGATTTGGCACAGCTTTGTTTGAGGGTATGACTTGGGTTTGAACAGAGCATGAGGTTCCTGCACAAGTATGTCAGAAACAGGTGGCAGACTCAGACAGTGTACCAGATACCTTGCTTAAGTCCTGCCTGGCTCTCATGAACCTAGGATAGGGGGTGCGTACATACCATAATCAGAATGTACCCAGGTCTTTTTGACATGTCAACCGGGCCAGGAGCAGGGCAAACCAGGTCTGGGGCTGAACCAAGTGAATTCTAAACATTTTCAGCTGTCTATAAGGTAAACTTAAGGCAGTTCCACATCCAACAGTTGAATGTACCCAGTTCCTTTTGAGTCTATAAGGTAAACTTAAGGCAGTTCCACATCCAACGGTTAAATGTACCCAGTTCCTTTTGACATGTAAACTGGGCCAGGAGCAGGACCTGGTTGGTGCAATCCAGGTCTGGGGCTGAACCAAGTGAATTCTAAACATTTTCAGCTGTTCTTCCTATTGCAATTTGTTTGGAAACATTTTTCAGTTGTCTATAAGGTAAACTTAAGACAGTTCCACATTTAACAGTTGAAATTCCATCTTTTTGGATGATCCCTTTTGAAATGCGATCCAGCCCAGGAAAAGGACCTGGATTGAACTGGACCAGAGTCAGGGGGGCTAGAGGGGCATAATCCACTAAATTCTACAACACTTCTCAGCTGTTCTTCCTATTGCAATGTGTGTAGAAACATTTTTCAGTTGACTATAATCTATAAACTTAAGTCAGCTTCATATCCATCAATTGAAATTCCATCATATTAGATTGAGATGATCAACCAAGCAAACTGGCTTGCAAACAAGTTTTCAACTTTAGTGTAAGCCATTTAAAGATAAATATTGATATTGCAGTTTTTGTTGTGGCTTGTGTCCTTTTGTCCCTACAAGTTGAGATTCAATGCTTTAGGTAATCTAACAGTGTTGATAGACTTTGATTTGGGAATTTGGGATATATGCCAAGTGTACATGATGTTTAGATAGATAAATATTGATATTTCAGTTTTTGTTGTGGCTTGTGTCCTTTTGTCCCTACAAGTTGAGATTCAATGCTTTAGGTAATCTAACAGTGTTGATAGACTTTGATTTGGGAATTTGGGATATATGCCAAGTGTACATGATGTTTAGATAGAAAAACATGGAGAAACTTGCCTCAATCACTAGTGTGTTTGTAGAAAAGTTTTTGCTGCATAAAAGTTTTTGACTGCATATTGTAGCAGCATTCATTTTGTGCTTCTTGATTTGTTTTAAGAATTATAAGTTACCAAATGTAGCATCTATTAAAAAGTTTACATACTTGGCAAGTACTGAGCGAGTCTTCGAGTACTTGCTGTTTTTTTTTCTGTGCAAGTTTTTGCAGGGTCTACTTGCCTAGTCTGCAAGGTGAGTCCAAGCTGAAAACTCACTGCTGCGCTTAGTCAATGCTGGATAAAGGAAACTGACTTCACATGCCAACAAAGAGATGATATAATCATATTGTTATCAAATTTGTTAACTCAATCACCATTTATCCTCTATCCCCCAATTTTCCATTAGAATGGGGAAGAGGAAATTGTAATAACTTATAATTTTTCACTTGCCTAGATATGCAATTTATGATGATGATTTTAAAATACAATCATCATAAATTCATAATAGTTATGAGTTAGAAACTAGCTATTGTATCCACTATCCAGCTTTGCATGATGATGTGATTTTGTAATCTATATGTATTCAAGAATCAAATCTAATACAAAACACTTCCGTATGGTTTCTTACTTTTTAGTGTCATTTGATACATTTTGTAATTGAATTTTGCCAAAAAGAAATTGTGTTTTTTAAGTTGCCAAGTTTTGCCCCATTTATCTAAGGTTTTGCCGAGTTGAAAGTTTTGGGCTTGTTGAGTACTCTTTGAGTTTGAGTTTGCAAACCATGGTTAAAATGTTAACCATCCTATATAATAGATGCTACTTTCCAACTCTATGAACCTTGGAGATATCATGGGGAGGGTATATTTAAAAAGCATGAGTTTTTCAAATAGTTGCTATTTGAAACATGAGTTTTTCTTGCAATGGATAATTTGCATAGTATCTTGGACATATTCAGATTTTAGAGCTATTCGGAATGGCCATCCATCATTGGCATCTGTATTAGATAATAATAAAACTTGAAGATGAATCCTAGCTCTGGGACATGAATTGAAGACACAACAAAGAGGAAGAAGTTTTTTTTTTTAATTTTTCTCTCCAAAGATTATTCTGAGACAACCATTAATCGACATGTTTGTGTTCTGGTACTTTCAATCACTGACAATTAGATTGTTGAGGAAAGACGAAAGAGACCGGCTTCCATTTATTCTGAGACAGTCTATTAATAGATGGGGCATGCACAAATTAAGAGCTATATTTCTAAATGTTTGCACTACAAACAAAAGAAAAATGCCAATAGGACACATGTATCTACTGGGAATACATCCTGTGTGATCCTTGCAACAGTTGATTGATATGGATATAACTGGTTTATAACTTTAATTTGATTTAATCAAAATGCAATGGTACATTTGAAGTTTTATTCTTCTAGGCTAATACTTTCAACTATTTTTTATAGGTTATCAGGTGCCTACTCATAGAACCTTTTCCAGAATCTGCATTAAATGAACAGGCTGGGAAGATGCTTATGGAAGACTACGAAGCCTATGCAAGACATGCCAGGTATGTTCATAATGAATCTCTTGTCTCTCATGTTCATTGCTAGTTTTAAGCATTTTATTGGAATTTTCATGTTGTCTGTATTTTGTTTTGTATTTTTTCGCAACAGATTGTAGCTGTCTTATAATAGAGTCAAGTTACCTGTTTGGGTTGAATTCTGTGACCTTTCTGGGGATATTTATAATAATTTTTTTTTTTTATGTCTCAATCTTCATCATGGCTATTGTTATTATTATATTTAATGGCTGTGGTGGTGGTTTTGCTTTGTGGTTTCTGCTTTATCCATTCAGAAAACACAATATGGAAAATTGTTAAAATAGCATCCACAAATTAAAATTATTAAACATTATTTACTTGGACTATGAAAGCTAAGGTCTCTGATTATTAGTGTAGGCTTGGTGTATTTTTTGTAAATTATCCTATGACCTTTAATGAATGGAAGCTTGTTATTCCATTATTTTTTAAAGAAAAAACCAGGAAATAATTGACCAAAAAGGATAAGCAGGTCAGAAAACAAAATATTATAAAGTAAAATGACATCCACGAATCATCAAATGGTGTTAACATTATTAACCAAAAAGAATCAGCAGGACAATTTTTTGAGCTATCATCAAAACAGAAGATGATGATGGGTACTGTGAGGTTGTAAACTTGTAAACTGGTTTATTGAGCTGCTGCATAATCTGTGCTGCATTGGTAATTGTTCAACTATGTAAATATTTTGTATTCACAGGATAATCTCTCACTTAAGAAATTTGGGAACAGAGAAAATGTATTAGAAACTATCTCCATCTGGAAGTGATTAAGTGAAATAAATATACAAGGTGGTGAAAACAACAATGAGGTGGTGGAGAGAATAGAAATTATAAGAAACCGCCAGCAATTGAAGGTAATAAGTTTAGACTATGTATTTCATGTTTATAATATGGATGGGTTTTGGCTGACTTTGTTTGTATGATTATAGGCAGGGCAGTTACTTATTTTGTGAAGTTAACATTTGGTTATACCTATTTGTAAATCTAAGTTATTTAATTTTGCTGGTACTTTTCCACATTTGGGTTGTGCATTATTTGTAAATCTAAGTTATTTAATTTTGCTGGTACTTTTCCACATTTGGGTTGTGCATTCAATTTGATTTTTAAAGTTATAGTAACATATCCTCATGTTGCTTTCATAGTAGTAAAATCAGCCGTGTGCTAAATAAAAAATGCAGCAGTACTGTATGCTTTTTTTCCATTGTCTTCAGAATTTTATTTATGTTTACTTTTAATAGTCAAATTATTCAAGATATTGGAATCCACCTTGTAAGGTGTGGATGCTTGTGCAAAGTAGCAAATAGGAAGGAATGACTTGTTCCACTACAAATAAATTAATAATAAGATTATGGCAAGATATCAGCTTGAGAAGCCCTATTTTGTATGATATTTTTATTGTCTTCAGAGTTTGTTTATATTTAAGAGTCAGATTAGATTCTTTTTACATCCACAAGGGTTGAGTCCGTTGAGATTAAAATTATGACTCGAAGTATAGGAATGAGCCCAACTCCATGTTGCATTTAACTTTTAAGTCACCAATAAGAGGAATGCCACCCACCCTTTTCATATAGGGCAGCAATGCTTGTGCAAAGTAGCAAATAGCGAGGAAATTTTTATCTCTGTACTTAGAGATGATATCAAGCCCAATATATTGGTTATAAAGGTAGCTTTAACTTAGCTCAGAAAACCTTAATTTGTAGGAAACCTTCATAGTTCCATGTAAGGCATGTATGCCTAAGTGAAAGCCTTTTCTTTTTGTGAAACCTTGATATTTCCATATATCTAAGCTTTATTAATCTCTAGTTGCTAAATTTAGGTGGTCTTATTAGTCGTTAGTTTTATTTCCATATGCTTAAATAGTTTGTGCAAACTGGAATTGCTGGAAGAGATGGTTTGTCTTGTCTGTTTCTGCAGGGATAGTTTTGCTGATTAGATTTCTTGCTGATTGCTACAGTTCAAACTTCAAAGCATGATTTGATACATATATATTATATAAATTTCAGCTGTGTTCTCTATAGAGTGAAAGGGGTGAAGCTTGTTGTATAATGCAATCAGGAGTTAATAACTATGAAGTACTTCTAATTGGGATGAATTAAGTTGACTTTAATATGTTACAATTTGTCCAACCAAGTCCAGTTTTGCGTATGTGATCTGGGTTTTAGTATGAACTGTTAATAGTAACAGAAGACCATTCATTGATAACAATAATTCAGTGCAGTTATGGTTCCCCTGAAATGTATTGGCAAACTGAAACTATATGGTTTCTTACGTTTATGGTGTTCCAGTGGCTGGAGTGAGGTAGTATTAAAGTATCACATTCAGATTAGGGTCTCCTTGTTGTAGAAATGTAGTGTAGATGATGGCATCTATCATTAGAAGGTTGTAGAACTGTTGCTGATTGCTACAGTTCAAAGCATGATTTGATACATATATATTATATAAATTTTAGCTGTGTTCTCTATAGAGTGAAAGGGGTGAAGCTTGTTGTATAATGCAATCAAGAGTTAATAACTATGAAGTACTTAGAATTGGGATGAATATTAAGTTTTACTTTAATATGTTACAATTTGTCCGACCAAGTCCAGTTGGGCGTATGTGATCTGGGTTTTACATGAACTGTTAATAGTAATTTAGTACAGAAGAGATGACCATTCATTGATAACAATAATTCAGTGCAGTTAGGGTTCCCCTGAAATGTATTGGCAAACTGAAACTATATGGCAACTTAAGTTTATGGTGTTCCAGTGGGCTGGAGTGAGGTAGTATTAAAGTATCACATTCATCAGATTAGGGTCTCCTTGTTGTAGAAATGTAGTGTAGATGATGACATCTATCATAAGAAGGTTGTTTATAAGGTCACTGACCAAGCTCAGGTATAAACAGAACTTGAAATATATAATCTTAAAAAGGAGCAGAGCATTTTGGAAAATGTGCCCAAGGTCTTGATTAAAAACTCGGTACACAGTTATTCTTTTCTAAGATTAATATTATATTGCAGGAAAGGCAGTCGTATGGCTGGAGTAGAAATTGGGACTTGAAAATAAGTGCCAATTTTTTTCTTAGTAGTCTGTAATGTTTCTCTCGAATAGGGTCATTTTTTGAAATATTTTTCGATCATTATCTGGTGTTTAATGGAAATATGAAGTAAAAGAAACAGCGTTTGGGAAAATTGTGTACAAGGTCTTGATTGAAAATTTTGGACACAGTTTTTCTATTCTAATTTTAATATTGTAGCGCAAGGAATCCAGCTCTATGACTGGAGTGCAATTATGATTCAGCAGCCACTAGGAGCTGTAATGCTTTATGGCTGGAGTGCGGTAGTGATTCAGCAGCCCTTAGGAGCTGTAATGTTTTTCCTTGAATAAATGGTCCTTTCTGAAATATTTTTCAACTGTTCTAGTGTCTGATGGAAATTAAAAGTAAAACATTGTTTTCTTGGTGTGTCCTTCAGTAGACCAAAAAATTTGTGCACACGTTTTTCCCAAAAGCTTTATTTCTAAGATTAATATTAGTGTTGATAGGAATTGACAGGAAAATAAATATTTAGAACCTTGGTTTATTTCTCACAGTGATGGGATTCTGAATTGTTTCAGTGGGCAGACTAAAGTGATTCTTAATTTATACTAAACATTTTAATTTGTTATTAAGCTCAAACATCTGTTTGTTTGGTTTTACAGACTATATACAAACCTTCATGCTTTGAAGCCCAAGATGAAAAGTAAGGCAGCTATTTCAGAGTCTACTGCTCTAAACGAAGGGCCTACAAATAACAATGTTTCCGCTCCCGGCCCCCTCTTACCATGTAGCACAAATAAAGAAAACAATAGTCAAGATCCAAGCATGAATGTTGCTACAACAGAAGCTGTTGGAGTTGGGGCATCAGCAGTTCAGAAGAAAAAAGAACTGGCGGCATCTATGAAAGTGTCAGTGGACAAGAAAAAATTGGATGCAAGGAAGAAAAGTTTGAAGAGATTGTAAGTTATTTGTCTGATGATACTACAAAATGAGATAACCTAATCTGAATCATTGAAACACTGATCTTTTTAGCCAGATTGGGTAAATAATGTATGTAAAGTGAGAAACGTCTGGTCTCTCATTTTTTATGGAGCCAAAATTTGGAAACTAGATAATTTGTAAGAACAAGGTTCAAGTTGTCAGTGAGTGCCTAGCAAAAACGAGATAATTTAATCTGTCATTGAAAATGTTGATCTTTGTAGCCAATGTGTACAGTGGGAAATGGTCTTTCAATTCTTTATCGATCCAAAATTTGGTAACTAGATGAACTTTGTGGGAAAAATGTTGGCAAGTTGGAATCTAGGGAAACAAGATAATTTCATAGATTCAGCTATTTACATCAGTTTCATAGATTCAGCTAAATTAATGATTCAGCTATTTCAGAGTTGATCTTTGTAGCCAGATTGGGTAAATGATGCATGTTAAATGTCTAGTCTCGCTTTCTTATATGGAGCCAAAACCATTCTTTTATGTTTGGAATTGCACGAGGTCCCAAAACAGGATTCATTTTATATATTGGAATGAATTGAAAATTTGTAGCCGGGCAATGTTTTTAGACCCTTATTATCTGTGTCTTGAACATCTCCACTGAAATTGGCTTTATCTAGATTCATGGTCTTTCCTTAACAAATAGTGGAAATTTACCTCGTCCCTCGTAAAATATCATTACGTGCAAAACTTGAAGAATTGCTAGCTTTCTACTTCTTAGACCAAAACTTGGATTGAATGAAAATCTGTGGTTGGCAATGCTTTTAGATTATTATTATTTTTACTGAAATTGGCTTATTTTAGATTCAGTCTTGAACATCTCTACTGAAATTGGCTTCCTAATTCAATATTGAACATCTACTGACATTATTCATCGCCACTGGACTGGTTAGCAAATTAGCAAATAGTGGAAATTGCTTTTCGTGGATTAGTGGGCCTCAAGGAACATTGCCTTGTCCCTCTTAAAATATTATTATATACAAATCTTGAAGACTGACTAGTGTTATACATATTTAGACCAGATTGCCCCAGCTTCCATTTCCTTGAGGAGAATTGTCCTGTGTCTCCCTCTTAAAATCATAATATATACAGAAACTCGAAAACGGAAATTTTCAGGATTTCCGAACTCTTTTTAGGGGAGCAAGTATGATGACAATGGTTTTACACTTGACCAGTTGTTAAAGAGTAGATCTTTCCTTAAAATCATAATATATACAGAAACTCGAAAACTAAAATTTTCAGGATTTCTGAACTCTTTTTAGGGGAGCACGTGTGATTGACGATGGCTTCAACTTTGTCAGGGTCTATGGATATCCCCTTTATTGATATTAAATGGCCTAAAAATTTTCCTATTAAATCCTTGAATGCCACGTCCATTGCATGCTGAAAGGTAGCTCCAGTGTTGATAAGGCTGAACAACATTCTCCCATAGGAAAATGTACCCCACTTGGTAGTGAAGGCAGTTTTCATTCTATCCTCATGACTGACAAGCATTTGATTATACCTAGAATAGCCATCCAAGAATGACATCATTTGGGATCCATTGACAGTTTGTAATACCTCATGACTGACAAGCATTTGATTATACCTAGAATAGCCATCCAAGAATGACATCATTTGGGATCCATTGACAGTTTGTAATACCTCATCAAGAGAAGGAAGTGGATAGTTATCCTTCTCGGAGGCCATATTTAGGTTCCTAAAATCAACACATAATCTGATCTCACCATTTTTCTTACGCACAGGAACTAAGTTTGCAACCCAGGTGGAATGCCGTACTGGGAAGATTATTCTTGCAAACAACTACTTTTGCACTTCCTTCTGAATTAATGGCTCGATCAAAGCATTTTTTGGGCATTACTTTTGACGAAAGGCATTTGCTTTTGGCTTCAGAGGTATGGTATGCATTATCAACGAAGTGTCAAAGGTCATTAAGTCTTCATAACTCCAAGCAATTACTGTAATGTCTTCTTTCAACACCTTAATTATTTTATCTCTGATTTCCTTAGGGCAGGTTTTGCCTATATAGACATTCCTTTCTGGACTTGAATTAACCAAATTGATAGATTCATACTTCCCCCCATCACTTTCTGTTGGCACCCTTTCATGAGCCCGAGGATCACAGTCAAATATTTTTTCCAAAGCTACCATCCCCTTGGGAATGTTGTTGCTTTTCAAATTCAATATCCCTTCTATGTCACAACTCTTAGGATTTCAATCTCTTTGATCTCTTTCTGATTCATCAATTATTTGTCCTTCGAAGACATCTAAACTTGCTAAGGCAAGTATGTGTTGGTCATCATCGAAGACCTAAAGATTCTGGACATTATCCGAGACAGCTGGGATCGAGACTAGTTCAACTGAAAATATTTTCAACTTGGAGTTCTGCATAGGCTCCAAAGTGCTAGTAGTGACGGCCAGGGCATCTGCAATCTGATTGTCTTCCCTAGGAATCAAAGTGATTCCAAAAGCGTCAAAATCCTCAATCAGATTCCAAACTCTATTTCTGTATGCAACCAATCTTTTGTTGTGACAAGTATATTGGTTGCGGATTTGCTTGACAATTACTTAAGAATCTCCCATAACCATGAGAGATGTGACTTTCTTCTGATGAGCAAACATTAGTGCTCGAGCAAGTGCTTCATATTTTGTCACGTTATTTGTGCAGCCAAATTGCAACCTGTAAGATGCAAAGTACATCTTCCTTTTCGAGTTGGTTAATTCAATTCTTGCTCCACTTCCTAATTTGGACTTAGAGCCATCAAATTTAAGACTCCATAGTTGGTTCGGAGCAGGGATTTCTTTCCTCTTTGGGATTACAGGTGATGGCTTGCTTGAAGTATGTGGCGGCGTGGACTGGTGTTGGCCATCAAATTTTAAAGGTAGCTGCGAGCAAGGTCTGTGAGAAGATTCTCCTATATTCAAAACTTGTTTAGGAACTACTTCCTGAACCTTTTCTTAGATTAGATCACAATTCAGTACATTTTTCATCAATGCCTTAGGCATTGGAAGGGTATCCAGGCTAGGTGTAACAAATAAAGACTGAGATTCCTTAGTCTCTCTTTGGAATTCAGAGCATAGACCCTGAGTCTGCTCAAGTTGGGAAGGATCTTCCTCTTGAGTGAGATTGGTTCTCGTAAGGATGGTAGCATCCTTAGCTTCAAATGAAAATTTATTGGTGAGTGCTTTGGGTTGGCATTCACAAGTTTTCTCAGCTTGGTAGACATGGTTTAAGATATCTACACAAGGTTAACATGTCAACTAAGAATGATTCTGATAATGAATCCTACACCAATTAGGAAGCAATAAACTCCACAAATTAGCCTCTTCTCCCAATACCAGCTTATCTTGTTGCAAATTTTTTATTAGAACTTACTGGTTGACAGTGGTCATTGGGCCACTCTGTTCTAGAAGCAGTGTGTCATTAGGATTGAGCATTGAGAAGGTCATGATCTCCTCCCTCTTGTAAACTCTTATCTCATTTTTGAAGTAAGCTACTTCATTGGGATAATCATATTCAGTAATCATATGTTTGAGCCTAGGCTCACTCTCAATTCTGATACGTGTTGCTATCACTTTTCAAGGTAGCCACATGTGTGAGAAGTCCAAGGAAAGATATCCCCCAATGCTTTTCATTAGGTCTCTACTTAGAAGTATACCATATGTTTCTGGGATATCATCCACTTGGATATCCATGTAAGTTTGGATCCTTGGGTCAGATCCAATCTGCACATGAATATTTTTCAGTTCTCCTACCACATTGACTTCAGTTTTATCCAACTAAATGACCTTTTTTTTAGTATGAAGCAGACTCAAACCTAGCTTCCTACAAATTGAGAAGGGAATGATGTTATTTGACGCACCAGAATCCAATAGACAGTTGTGCAAATTCTTTCCAAAAATTCTTAAACTTAAAAGGAAAGGTGGGGTGCCCGTCTTACCTTTGTAAAGGGCTACATTCATCTCGTTTGTTGGAGTCGCCTTATCTTTTCCTTTTGACCTATCTGCCTCCTCCAGGGCCCTCATCACAATTTCTTTGGGCATGGCACTACTTCATAATGTCAAAGAATGACAATGAAGTCTTTTGCTTTTGCATCTCTGCAATGAAATCAAACTCCGAATCATTCTTTACCTGATACTTAGGAAAAGAAGGTGGGTTACCTTTATTCTGAGATTCAGATGGCCCCTTTGGTGGTGGTGGGTTGTTATCCGCATTTTGATTTGGTGGGACCATGTTTTTAGGAGGGGAAGATGTAGTAAATGGGCCCTTATTATGATTTCTTAAGAAATGACCTCTCTTGGTTTGGAAGGCTTGGGCATCGTATACGTCTTCCACTGGTTCATTCTCTTCCTGGTTGGGAAATGGAAGTTCTTCATCAAAAATGTCATAAGCCATGGCAGTTTCTGTGGATCCACTAGACTTGTTGGGAGCACTTTGTAATGGAGCATCAACGTGTGCTATATTGACCATCTTCTCCATTTCCGGGCAGTTTACCTCAGAATGAGTTGCAATGTCGTGCAACCTACACCAATTCATCATAAAATTAATATCTGCCACATTTGCAGTGTGTGGCTTTTCATCACTCGCCTGATAATTATGGGAGACTCCCCCATTATTTGGCTAAGTGTTCCATTGTCTATTGTTGTTAGACTTTTGGTTGTATCCCCTATTCTGATTTTGGTAATTTTGGTTAGGGGAATTCTGGCTTTGGGAGTTCCTTTGATTTTGATTGGTGTTATAATTCTGGTTGGAGAAACCACCTTGATTAGAATACCCTCCCTGATTCTGGTAATTCTAGTTTTGGTTCTGAGGGGGGTTGTGTCTAAGTTGAGCCATATCATTAGACATCTGAGATAGAGTCTTCTTGAGAGTTTCCATCTCATTAGTTAATTGAACAATTCAATCACTTTTTGCAGTTTTCACAATAGATGGATGATTAACAAGATTTGACCCTCCAACTTGATTATGGTAGTTTTGTGATTGCGAGGAGTCTTGAGCACCATAAATGAAGAATGGTAGTGGAGGTGAGGTTTGTAATTCAGACATGGGTCCATATTGCGAATAAGACATCCCTGGGACTGTATTGAATAGAGGAGTTGGATTATGCATTTGATATCCTATGGGAGGAAGAACTCCTCCCAAGCTCCCTGATTGTAAGCTTATCTGTTGTTGCAATTTGATGGCTAGGTGATAAAATTTAGACAAAGAATTAATTTCTGCGGCATCATACGTCCTCTGTAAAAATAGGCCTATCAAAGGATCCGCAACCCTTAAATATGCCAAAATGGCAATATTCTCAACAACCAAGTAAGGATCCTATAGCCTTCGGTACATTCTCTGGAATCTTGTGTTAAATAATGTAAATGGTTCATGGGGTACTTTTCTTATGGTAGCAAATTGGTGATACAAAATGGCAGGGTCTACATGGACCCTAAACTGATTAATAAAGGCATTTTCTAAGTCTTTCCAACTCAGAATAGACCCCTGGGGCAGATTTAAATACCAGTTGTATGCCATGTCACCCAAAGAGTAGGGGAATAACCTACACACAACATCATGGTGAGCTACTTGAGCCCGAGTATAGGTATCCTTAAATGTCTGTATGTCCTCTTCAACACTCCTTGATTCTCCATGCATATATTTGGGATAAAATCTCTTAGGATTCTTGGGAAGATCATGCATACCCCCAAGGATAGTCCCTAGTGGAGAGGTGTTATTCATGAAGAAAGCCATGGGTGGTGGTGGGACTGGTTGAGTCAGTTGTGGAATGGGTGAGTTTGGCCAGTGAGGTGGTGTGGGTGGATTTGGTGGAAACCCAGGTGGAGTAAGTGATGGTGGCAATGGTGGAATCAAGACTCTACGAGCCTGGGGCCTATACCTGATAGGGGTTTGGAGTTCAACCAATGGTTTTAGATTCTGAGAAGATCTAAGAACTCTTTCATACCTATCTAGTGAGAATAACCTAATTCGAGCCAATTTGTTCCTCAGGCCCTCCTTCTAGCGCCAAATCTATTGATGGTCAAAACAACACAACACCATTAAATAGAATATCTCTATCCTATTTCTCCTGAAAAAGAAAGATAACATAAAGTAATCTAACTCCCAAGGTCCTGGTAGTTGGTTCTCAACTATGCTGATGTTACTCAATGGCCAATATAACTGTAATATTCAAGGGGCCTTTACTGGTAATAAGGAACACAAACTGCATCAGATCAATTAACCTACGTTTGGGGGGGGTGTAAATAAATGGAAAAAGATAAATCAAGGCTTCAAAACAACAAAATATGAATAAAACTTTTTAACATCTAGGCATACACCTTAACAACAAGTGTTTCTTTATCCAACCAAAACCATAACATGATGCAATTCATAGAATAATCTACACCACTGCATACATTCATAGTGTTAATTCAACAATTACAACCATTCATTAAAACTTCACTTTAAGATTTAAAACAGATCATTCACTCGTTTGCTAAAACCATATCAAATATACATAAAAGCAATTTCATACACAGATAATCCAATGAAATAATCTTAAATCAGGTTTCCCCTATTGATTTGCATCAAATAGAAAACATTTAGGCACAACAACTCACTGGCATATAGATTGATTATGCTTCATTAACATTACCACAAAGGTCCAAACTTAACAATAACATATAAACTGTATAAAGCTGTAAAAGTATCCAAGTTCAATAGAACTTTCAAAGTATCTTGCTAAAACTTATGATATCCTCAGACTATGATTCCTATCTACTATCATATCAGGTGGCTAATCTTTCTTTTATCAACTGACCTTTACAAAATGGATCCCAAAAGTGCATATAGGCTAGCCATGCATAAGTTTCTCTCAATCAAAAACTCAAATCCACAAATTAAGGAACCGAGACTGCATGAAGGAACTAGACTGGTTGATCTCTAGTTCAAGGGTTGATTTCCTTGTTATGTAAAATTTGACGCCCAAGGAAGAAGATAGAACTGGTGAATGAGAACTTGAGTCCAACTTATGTCAAAACCTTGCAAAATAGGAGAGGAGAGGAAGTTGTGTGTTAAGAAGGGAATGTTTTGCTGCCAGCTCACTCCTACGTTGCTTGGTCAAGGAGATACTCATCATAACTAGAGAATACTTGTTGAGGATTTCCAGATCAGGTCCATCTACCCAATTATCCTCAAATTTAATCCTCTTCAACTCTCCTCAGGTGAATTCTTGCATATCTTTCAATTTAATTAATTCCCTCCTAGCAACTTTTACCTTGTCCTTGATGTCCATGAGTCTATCCAACAACAAGTCCTCTCCATCATCCTTTTTTTGCATTAGTTACTCAAATCTACTGCTCCACTTCTCCTTCAACTTATCCAAAGGAAGACCTTCTTTGACCAGGATGTCTAGATTGACTAGTGTTGTACCCAAACCAATTTTTTTGCTTCATCAAGGCATTTTGCGTTAAAAAGTCTAAATCTTGCTAAAATGTTGTAAAATACAGTTTTGGGCAATATCAAGCATGGAGTTTCTGTCAATAGTTTGTCAGTCAATGTCAGTTTTATTGATCAGAACCTAAAGCAGAGACTCAAGATGGAGCTTTTCACGATGGAGGAGCATCTCACGACGGCGTTTCTCGTTACACATGATGATTTCAGTGATCGAAACGGTGTTTTCAATGGTCAAATCATGGAGATTTCTCAGAGGAAAAGCCCAAAAGTGCAAGTATAGCCCAGGGGCGCCCAACTTTTTGAAGGTCAAGATTCTAGTTAAAATGTTCAAGCATCCAGTCAATCTCTTCAGAATTAGTCTGGTTATCCGTCGAGCTATCCAGCAAAGCATTCTGAGACCCACAGCTCCAGCAAATCACGACAGAAGTTAAAATCCCTAAATTTTAGGAGATGAAAAATTTGTCATTTCCAGGCAAAAGCGCGCCTCTAGCCTGAGGGCGCCCATCTTGAAGCAGGGGTAAATCTTGACAGTTTCAATGCCGGATGCAGTCAATTTGTTCACGACTAGTCTGCTTATCCGACGAGATATCAAGCGTAGTCATCCGATTCTCAGAGTTCAGGCGGCAGTCGTCCAAAGATCAGCTTAAAATGGAGTTTTCACGTTTCGAGCTTCTCGTTTATGCCCAGCGCGTGGCGAGCTGGCTTAAAGGACCCTCCAGATGGCAATATTTGCAGACAGAGTCTTCACAACATCAGTAGTATTCTAGCCTAGCTCCGCAACGCATCATTCAGCTTGTCGATCCGACGTTCCTGGTGGTCGTGGTGGAGATTCTACTAAGCACGTAATTTTACGGGCGGACCAACAAATGGTTTTCAGTGCATTTTCATAGTCTTAAGGCGCCTAGCCTTTAGGCTGGTCAAACGAGCCCGTTCGCGTTCGAAGTCTTCACGACTTTTGAGCGTAATCAATTTATCTTTCCAACGAGCATAGCCGTCAACCTTCAGCATTTGGCAGTCGCTCGTGCGTGCGAGGTCTTTGGTGTCATACTACAAAGAGAAGACGTCCGAAAAATGACTAAGTCTGGGAGCGGTAATTTTATTTAAAATACGCACTGGAGTTTTTGAGGTCTTAGAAGCAGTTTTCTTGCCTCGTCACCTCCAGTGACTTCTCTTGTAGGCCCTCCTGGCTGTCCATTAAAACAGATAATGCCTGAATCGGGTCATCCCAGCTCCAGATATCAGTCGTCAAAGTAGGGTATTTTGATGATATTTGATTTTCGTCAAAATGACACCAGTGCAACCATGAGCCAGGGGCGCTTTTCTTTTTGAGGCCCTTAACACAGCTTTTAGGTGTCATGGATACAACCGTGGATGCAGAATCTCCATTACGCAGGAGCTTCGCTTTCGACGCAGGGTTCACCGTTTGCCGGCAGCAGCCGTTGAAGTGTCGATGGCGCTTAGGGAAATGGCTGTCCGGAACCCGTAAAGCAATTCGACCAAAGTGCCTAATTTTTCAAGGGGTTAAACGATGGATTTTTACGCTTGTGTTCTCCCAGCCAGACATTTCTTTTCCTTGTTCAAGAGGGTTCGATGAATTTTCTCGTAATGTAGCCTCAAAGATCACCCTACTATCTCGAAACGCGTCTAAGTTGGCTGGCCGTGACAAGCCGTCAGCCTTATTAAATAGGAGTTAGTAAAAATGAAGTATCTTGAGCAAATGGATGCCTATGTGTGCTCAGAGATGACTTTCTAATCAAGAAAGTCAAACGATGAATCTCAGAGCTTCAACCAGTTTGTCAACTGAAGTTCAGAATATGCTTGTCTATAAATAGCATTTTCTATTTTTGGCGCCATTGCATGATAATAATTATTTTATTATTTGAACTTCCAGTCAGTGGCAGTCGAACTGAAAGGCAACCAATCAAAGGCTTTCTATTCTGGTTAGGGTTTATGAATTCTTGCAGTTGCTAAGTGGTGCGAATTTATTATTATTTATATGTGGCGCCACCTTCATTGTTCTTCACAAGCTTTCAAAGAAAATTCGTATTTCTCAAGAGCAAATTTGATCTTTAGAGAAATTCGTGGTTTTCTATTGCAAATTCATACCTTCAAGGGAAAATCGAAGTTTGTTAAATTTAAAGCAAATTCAAGGATAAGTTCGTATTTTTCCAAAAGAGAAGGGCGCACTTCCAAAGCAATTCGCAATTCCAAATTCTCAAAGGCGTATTCAATTATCAATTAAAATTCGCAATCCTTTAAAGATTCAAAGGCAAATATCATTTCAAAGGTGAATTCTTCAGAGGTTTCAAAGGCGAATTTTCAAACAATCAAAAGGCGAAACCTCAAATTCATACAAATTCGTATTTTCTTCAAGGAAATTCGAATTTCTTCATATTTAAAAAGGCGCGAATTTCAAGAGGAGCAATTCGTGGTTTTCAATTCCAAAGCGAATTTCTCCAGTTCAGAGGCAGAATCTTCATCAATTCACAGAGGCGATTTTTCCCTAACATATCTTTTTGCAGATTCAAGTTCACAAATATCAGTTATTTGAAGAAATCTTGGGCGATTTTCACAGAAGAAGACATCAAAAAAACGTCTTTTACATCCTTTAAATCTCAGATTTCTCACAAAATACAAATTGCATGTTCCTGAAATTGGCGAATTTGGCAAGTCTCAGTATCTGGATCATTTCCATATAATTTCCTCGAGTTAAATTTGTGCGTTTGATTTTTCACGAATTTTTAGCTTCAGAACACTTGTTCTCGAATTGCTAATTTTCTCAAGTGGAAAATCTTTGTACAAACAAGTAGAAGTTGAATTTTCGCAAATCTGACGTTCTGGGTTGTCTTAGAATTCTTTTCTGGACAAAACCCATATCTCGGATTTATCGCTGAAAATAATTCTTCGAAAGGCTATTTTTAACTCTCACAGGTATTTTTAGCTTTCCAGAAATTTTGTCAGAATATAGTCAAGTTCACAGTCAACAGGCAAGTTTTCCAGAATGCAGTTCACTCAGCTCGAATACAGGACCAAAACCGTCCTTACCCATGATTTCCGCAGGTTGGTTGAGACAGATCTTCACAAAGTATTACCAGAAGCAGTGCTAGACCCAGTTAAGATCAGAAGTTCAATCATTCAGAATATTGAGCAGTCTGGTTTACTAGAGGCCGCTTCCATACCTATCTCCGTGCACTGTATTGAATTTGTGATGTCTTGCATTAAACATTACAATTCTACTACTCGTGAGATAGTGTCAGTTGACGGACGGGTCATTTGCAGTCTCAAACCTTTGGACATCGAAAGGAGTTTTGGCATTCCTCAACACCAGAACAGCCTAGTTGTTTCTATGGAGCAGTGTGCGCAGGCATTTGATGCCGATATGGACAAGTGTCAGAAGAAGATGGCAGAAAGATGGTTAAAACAAGCAAAGAACAGATTGCCAAACAATGTGGGTCGCGGTGAATACAAGGATGAGTATGCGATTCTAATCACACTCCCGAATCGTGTCTCAGGTCAAGAACATGCAAATGTTTTCCAGCCTTGGATGTATTACATTATTGGTCGCATCATTTCTGGGCAGGAGCATTATGACTGGGCATCCTTCATCAGTGACATTCTCCACAGGCCGATCACCGGTTTCTTAGTTGCCCATGAGTTTCACATGTGTTCATATCTCGTGTACTTGATCGCCATCGTGGTCACCGGTGACTCTAACACCGCGGCATCCTCGTTCGTTTATCAAGATATGACGTGCCTTGAGTTCACCGTAGTCAACTGCCATTTCAAGCGCAGTTCACGGTAGTTTTTCTAACTTATACAGTGAGGAACTTGGACCGGGAGTTGCATGTTCGTATCTCGGCAGTTGCTAGGGCAGCGATGGATGGATGGGCGGATTGGGTTATTCAATTCCCAACATACACCTACATCCGAGTTTACTATTTAATAGAAAACTGTAAACATGTCTTCCACGAACTTTCGATAAGACACACAATCTTTCGTGAATTCCTTAAGACTGTATACATGTTCATCGCCTTCACGCACAGACCATCGCTCAACTTTCCTTTTCAGTTTGGAATGTATTGGTGCAAGTCGGCAATTGATAGTAAGATCGCAGGACAAGAGCTTGAGAGATATCATCTTAAGTATCTTGTCGAAGCACGTGCTTATGACCTTTCAGGTCATTATACAGCTCGCCTCGCTGGAGGTATATATCACGAGCCTTCTATGGAGGATTACCGGGCAAATTGCGCAGATGACTTCGAGGTTCGCAGACGCAGTTACGGCCGCTTCTCTCTCTCACAGATTTCTGTTTTCTTGTCAGAGGATGTGGGAGGTTTATCAGATGATGAGGGAGAGGTTCTTCCTCAGTTTTTCAGAGAGCAAGTCGATACACAACCATTGCCAGCAGTAGATTGGTACGCCAAGGAATATGCAACGGTCAAGGAGAGGTCAAGTAGAGTCATCCAGAATAGTATACTTTACCTCGACAGCAAGAAGACAAGAAGAGTAAGTGTTCCTAGAGCAGAGCCGCCAGTGGTGGTGAATCTTTCGCTACCTTCTTCGTCAAAACCTAACAAGAAAAAGAGGAGTAACCCTCCTAAGAAAGTACAAGCGCCAAATAATTCAAAGGGCAAGGCGCTTGCCACTGTTTCACACATAGAGCCTGACAGACAGCCGCTTATCACAGAGCCAGTTCAGAGATCAGCTCAGAGCCCGCCAGTACCTGAGGTTCAGCCTCAAGTTCCTACACCAGTTTCAGAGCCTTCACCAGTCCCAATTCACATCGAATTGGATTTAGACTCTCCACCTCGCAGTGGGTCTTCTACACATTCACTCTCATCAGTACCTCCTGTCGCTAGTGCAAATCCTTCTAGTAGCATTAGCCGAGATCAATCTTGGATCGAAGCTCAACTAGGAAGGAAGAGGAGGCAGCCATCCTATGTTCTTAATCATTCTGATTTTGATGACATTTATCAGGATGCGCCAGATAAGAGAGTCAAGAACATGGTTCACGTAGAGAGAAACACTGGCATGGAGATTGTCGTTGAGACTGCCGTACCTCCGCAGGGGAAGAACTTGGCTGAATTAGAATCTCAGGATTTTGAGTTGCTCGCCACAACCTTTTGGTCGCACACGCCATTAATGGCGTTAACGTTCGCCCAATCAGCAATCGTGCCTATCTTCTACAAGTTGCTACGACAGTGCCGGGATAGAATACTAAGGACGAAGAGGATAAGGCAGCCCTCAAGGCCGAAAGAGGTCAGCCTTGTGTGCATAGACCTGATGCCATTAGTACACTCCCACCGATGCTTGAGCCTCCAGCAGAGCAAAGTCAACTCAATCACTTGGTTGCATATGGCAAGCGTTTGGAGGAATGCGAGGAGGAGTTCGTTGCTAGAGGCCGTACTATGCTTACAGAGTTATATCAGTTGCGGTACAATGCACGTGAGCTCCGTCTTCGTCTTCAGGATGAGGAAAGAGATATGGCAATTAACAAACCCCGGGACGAGATTATGATTGCTCACCTGAGTGTGGCTTATGATACAGTCACAGATGCAGAGGAGATAATGGCCATCACTTCAGTTACGGAGCCGCCAAAGATGCCAGTTAGTGAAATGCTAGTTTGAGTGTGCAAAGATTGCTCAAGTTGCTGACATTCAGATGCTGATGCAGTTAACAATCTCGTTGAGGGATTGTTCGAGATCACGAGATACGTACATTTCCTCAGCCTACCATTGATAGAGCTGCGGCATTAAAGCACCGGACCCCTCGCTTCGTTACCGTCCTCACCTCATGCATATCTATTCTGAGACGCTAACACTTGGAGTTTTGTTTTTAGGTTTTTCGTTAACTGATGGTAGTCTTCCGGTTAACTTGCTTTCAATAGCGACTGCATGCTCGCACAATTGTCCATTTTAGATTAGATGTTTCCGCTTAAACTGAGGGTAGTTTTCCTGGCCTGTTGCGCCTACCTTGCCCTCAATATTGCTCTTTTGGTATTTGTTCATGTGTCTTCGCTATTATGATTAAGTGTTATGCCACATAGGGTTTCATGCAATTGTAATGGTGGATTCTTTATGTCTTGTGAATCTTTTATCATTTCAATCAAGTGTTATGCCACATAGGGTTTCGTGAGATTGTGATGATAAAATCGTTTTGTGAAGTCTTTACTACTTTCAATCAAGTGTTATGCCACATAGGGTTCCATAAGATTGGCGTGGTAAATTCCTCCCATAGTTAGATCTGTTTGAACATATTTACCATTGAGGTCAATTGTTATGCCACATAGGGTTTCAAGAGATTGAGATGATAAATCTGTTTTGTGTATCTTTACCATTGTGATCAATCGTTATGCCACATAGGGTTTCGTGAGATTGTAATGATAAAGGCTGTTTTGTGAAGTTTTACTATTTTGATCAAGTGTTATGCCACACAGGGTTTCATAAGATCATCTTGGTGAATTCTTAAATCTGTTTTGTGCCCAATAAGCTTGTTTAGATTGAGATGATAGTTGCGCCACCTTGCCTTCAAGTAGAGAATCTAAACACGTTTATCGTCTATAATCATCCCTGCTCCATTTTCCTCATGCTCTGTTTTCTTGAGGAAACTGGATAGACTTAAAGTAGTTAGCTTAGTTGTAGTTAATGATCTACGAAACCAGAAAATCCTTAGCTGCAACGTTCTTGGTTTTCTTAACCTTGTGCCTCTTCCAGCTGAGAACAACAAGATAGGACTTAGATTACTTTTCTTTTTCATGCATTCCAGCACAATGAGGGAGCTTCCCCTCCTAATTTGAAGAGCACTCATTGCGTAGTGTACATAGCTGTCTGTACAAACCTGCACTCCAGAGGTGTTAGATTTTACGCCAACAACTAGAATAGCAACTAATGCCTCCAATTCATCAGTTTGTTCATTCAAGTCTTTGCTAGCTTCTTGAATTTCGTTCTTATGCTCATAGATGAACTTGGATATGAACTGAATTATATTTAAGGTCTTCTTAATGAAATCTACACTGTCCTCTTCAAGAATTGATTGCTCCAGGAGAGTGAACTTAGGCACCTTGCTGATGTCTTTCAACTTCTTGACATGTTCTCTATATTCTTCATCTTGCTTCTCCAGAACTTCAACATGTTGATTCATTTCCTCTGTCAAATCAAGTGCTCCTTCATGAAATTTGAAACCATCAGCCAACACTAAGTCATCAACTTCCTTCTTGCTTAGTAGGACCAGGGTTTCTGGAGCAGCAGCTTGTTGAGAAACTGGAGTGGAGACATCCTTAAGGAATTTGTGTAACTGATGCAATTGAGCTTTAAGTTCATCCTTTTTCTACTTATCTTTGATCATTTTGGATTTTGTGGAGGAAGCTACAATATCAATGAGATTCATCTGTTGGTTCCTTGTAGGTATCCCCAAATTGATAGTGCCCAATTGGTAATCAATTATTTGCATGTCTTCTTTGTCCTTATCCACCACTGGAATTGTACATTCAGTAACAATTTCTCCTGCATCCATGAGCTTGGTGGAATGAAGAACTCTGGCCTTCTTCTTGGGTATGTCCTCTATTTCCTTCATCATTTCATCCCAATTGAGAGGCTGAGGTTGAACTATCTTCTTTTTCTCAAGATCAAGTTTTAACCATGTAGGAGCAGCAGGAGTGGTGACTACTTGTGTTGAAGAAGAGGTAGCAGTGGAAAAAGATAAAGGTTGCAATATGATGTTTCTAGGTTGAGAATCAACCTCTCACACATTCTTTCATTCTCTTTGTGCATCTTCTTGTGCAAGTCTCTTAGCTTCTTCTTTATCCTTTTTCTCTTGTAACCTTTTAGCTTCCAACTCCTTTTCCAGATGTTCTTCTTCCAATCTCCTTTGCTCATACATCTGGTCTCTCTGTTTTTCAAGCTCCTTGACCTTGTCCCATGCTTCTTTAGACTTATGTTCATGCAGAGAAAGTTCTTTAGCCTCCTTTTCTCTTCATAGGCATTCTTCCTCTTCTTTCTTTCTATGGGATTCCTCAACAACCTTGAATTTAGCCTCAAGGGATAATCTTTCTCTTCTCTGTCTAGCCTTATCCTCTTCAAGATCATGGATCTTCTGCAACATTGCAAATTTATCCCTTTCTTCTTTGGTTTTGAGTTCCTACTCTTTTTGTTGTTGTTGCTGCTTAGCCAATTCACCAGCCTTGGCTTTAGCCTCCAATTCTTGTTGCTTAATCAATGCATCAGATTGTGCCTTAGCATCAATCTCCTTCTATTTAGCTAATGCCTCAGCTTGTGTCTTGGCATCTACTTCTCTCTTAGCATCCTCAAAAAGCTTCCATTGATCTTCCTCTGTCAAAACATGTTTAGTCCCTGCATCCTTAGTTACATCAAGAGATGCAACCACATGAGTATCCCTATTAGATGGGGTAGCATCATAATATGTATCAATGTCATGAATCTCTATTTCAAGCTCCTTCTCCAAATATTCAGCTTCCTTGTGAAGGGTTCCCATAGGCATCTCTCCACTTGGCTGCTTTGTGATAAAGCTGAGTTGATTTTTTTCCTTGAGCAATTGTTGAGGCACCAGGTTTTGTTGTGGCCTCTTCTCCATGCGCTTCAGGAAGAGTCTAAGCAAGGATTTCAATCTCCTCTCCAGAATTGGGAGAGAAAAACTCTAAGGGCTCTTTAGGAGCCATTCTTCTTTTTGTTCTCTTATAGCCTTGAGTGGTGCCTACAACCTTTCTCTTCTTGGAGGTCTGAGCCTCTGGCTCCTTGATTCTCATGACAACCCATTGGATGCTCCTATCCAATACTGGCCTTGCAATATGTTTTATCAATGGACTCCTCCATGTTCCAATCTACTGGATTCAAGTCCCTGGTACCTATTTTCTCAGCATCATATTGGGGATCCAAAGTTACCCCATCATCTAACAATGTCTTAGGGATGTCCTCCTTTATCCCATACTCAACCATGAGTGGGATAGGAAATCTTTCATACTTTCTCCTTCTCATATCATATTCATCTTGTAGATCCATCCAAAAGTCCTCCAGCAGATTAAAGTGTTTATCAAAAATAGTAGGCAGCAAGGCCTGCATCTTGTGTTTGGGATCAAAATATTTCCTGGAGGTGTATAGAGCCAACCTTAAATGAATTAATTTATCACAGATTACCTTAGCTTCCACGTTGTGTGCACAACTATATTCACCCAACTTCATGGTGAATTTATAGCAACCAGTCTTGTGTTTATTGGAAAATTTGAGATTGACTACTATAGCCTGATAGATGAACTCCATCAAGACAATCCTGTTGTTGCAACACCTAGGGAGTAGATGAGGGTGGCCATCAAAACCAACCAACCTAAAATAAGTAAATCTAGGGTATTGCATATACCAATGTCCCTACTCCGCAATAAAGGCCATAACATCCCTGCTCAGTCTGTAGCTTGCATCTCTTGTAATCCGGTTAATGATAACATATAGAAATGCATCATTAACCCTTTTGTAGTGTGACTCAGAAGTTTGTAAGGTGAGTTGATCATAGTGATCCCACACCCTTTTTTGTCCTTGGGCTTCTCCCAATATGCCCATTGCATTCAATATAGGAAAGATGCCCCTTCTAGCTGCTGCATATATCACATAAGAGGTCATAAAAAAACTCTTGGTTTCTCACTCTGAGCATTTGGTTATGTATGCACTCTGACACAATCATAGGCCAATCAAATTGTTTCCTGCCATCTAGGATAGTCTGAATGAATGGAAACATCCATTCCTTGAACTGGGAGGCATCTCTCTTCCCAAACACTCTAGAGAGCATCATTATTATATCTCCAATCTCTTTGTAGAAATCTACCCTTTTAAGTTGGTCAAGAAGCTTGGCTAGGGACTTATTTTCAACCCTCATCCAGTACTTGTTTATGTGAGTCCTGCTAGTCTCCTTCTATTTTCCATAGAGTTGTAGGGCTTTAGCCTCATTGAGCTGCCTGGGATTCTGTGGAGTAGGTGTATTGAACATAAACCTTATCATTTGTGGTGTAAGGTCAATGATAATGTTTCCCTGCAAGTCCACACATTGTTTGGTGGTAGGATTGTAAGCTCCAACTGTTGTAAGTATCAACTCTGGACATTGGACAGATAAAGGGAAGAGGGCAACATGTGCCAAACCAGACTGAACAATTCTCTGAGTTCTCCCTGAGATATCTTCACTAAATGTTTCTTCATACAACTCTTCATAGTTGAAGGGGCCCAAGTTTGTATTGTAATATCGGCCCAATCTGAGTCCACCTTACTAGCAGTGATGGTAGGACTTTGATGCTTATACCTCAGAGTATATGGGAGCTGTTCCACCTTGATCTTCTTAGGCTTAACTCCTTGCCTTGAACTTTCTGTAGGTTGGATTCTTTGAGAAGCCTCTTTTGATGCTCCTGACATCTCTTATTTCTGCAATAAAACCCTGTATTAGATGAACAAAAGCATGACAATTGATACATCATCTAATACCATCCTCTACTTCCTCAAGAAAACTTTCATACTTAGTCAAATTTAATATTCATCGGAAGCAAAGTCACAAGAGAATAAGGAACATGGAACCATTGAACAGAGGTGGGATCGGGACCAGAACCAAGACGAGACCGGAATCAGAATCGGAACGGAAACCAAACTCGAAACCAATCAATAGTTCCAAGTTCGACCTCCACTTTGGTTCTGCTTCCGCCAAAGGGAAACTGTGAAGACCAAGATCAATAGTAATCAGAAGCGGGATCATTTTGGGAATGAACCCCAATGCAAACACTTACGGGACAAGTTCATTCCTGAGCTTGCTTCTGCTAGTTTACTACTCAAAACAAAGCAATTCATTGAAGAGGTTGTCACATGAGCTTAAGGACCTGAGTCACATGGGATAATATGAGAATCTCAAATAAATGGTCTTAACCTCACCCTTTAACCGAATAAAGACCAAATTTAACTGTAGGACTGGATATCTGTAAAGGTCGTCGAGCAAACCCTAGTTTGCATGACACGTCGAATCAGATAATTAGGGCATCAAAAACCCAACATGGAAATCATTGAACCAACATGAAAATAAGATCAGAGGGGTCTCTAAACCAATTCCAATGCATTTAAAGCACAAAGAACCCCATCAAACAAAACCCTAGTTGGAAACTAGGGAACGACAGAACGAACCTGCCACAAAAGTGACAACAAAACAAAAAACAAACAAATGGAAAGACAGAAAAAGAAAAACAGAAAATAGAAAGAGACAAAACCAAACCAAAAAGACACAAAGGAGCAAGTGAAGAGTCATAAGAAAAGGTCCTGTGAATGCGCCAGAAAATGAAAATGAAACAACAAAGCACAAACGGGAAAAGAGAGGGAAAAGACCCTACCTCAAAGTGCCAACAAGAAAGACTGAAACTGGATGAAAATCTGCTCACCAACACGCCTACGCAATCAAATCACGCTCCTCTCAAAATTATCCTGGCTTTGGTTCACTAAAACAACTTAGATAACAAAGATAATGAGCCAGTTAACCTCGATTAAGGTTTTAAGATCATTTCGTGCATGTGAAGAGGCTACAATTAATTCCATAAATGCGGTAGGTTGGGGGTAGAGCAAACAACATAAACGAACAGTCAACTAGTGTGGAAATTAATGGCAAGGAAAATGCGGACCTAGATCCTGAACAGGACAAGAAACCTTTAGCAAATCTCTTACCCAACTCTGAACCAGATTTTGGTCCCGCAACAAGCACATGCAACAAAGGAAGATGGGGGCGGAATCAAAACCAAAACTGGACCTGGGACTTTTGCAAAGTTCCAAGTTTAGTTGTGATTCCAGTTCTATTCCTGACAAAGGAACAAAAACCAAGACAAGGACAAAGAAATAACGGGAAGCGGGGCTAGAACGAAAACCAGACCCGACCTAAACACCAATGAAAACAAACAACACAAAGCAAGCGAGTGGGAGTAGGTTCGAAATGAAAATTGAATCTGAAAATTTTCCAAAGTTCCAAGTTTACTTTCAATTCTGGTTTTTCTTCCGCTCGAGCAAAGAAAAAACAAAAGGAAAACAAGAAACAACTCAAGGGAGAAATGGACCCAAGAGCACAAGACCAACAAAAGACAACGAAAAGAACAAGGAAGAAGGGCGGGATCAGGACTGGGACCGAATCTGGACTTGGAACCTTACAAAATTTCTAAGTCCACCTTCCATTTTGACTCCGCTTTTGCCAAACCAAAAGAAACAAGAACTTAGGAGAAAAACAAACAATTCCTACGACCAAACAAAATAGCAAGGACAAAACAAAAAAAGGGGGACCCATTTTGATCCAAAAAAAATGGGGTGGTTATGCAAGGCATAAAAAATAACTCTCCTCTCCCATCTATAAATATGAGAGGATTCCTTTGTATTATTTACCTTTCATCTTATGCAACGAAGTGCTGCTCATTTGTGAAGCAAATACTAAAACTTTGAGTTCTTTTTTGTGAATCTATTTTTGACAAATAAAGAAGCTAAGTTTCACACCAAACTTTGTGTTGGGGACAATTATCTTGTTATTTGATTAAATTGACAGTGTTTAGTAATTGGGATTGAAGGGATTTTTAGTAAATCTGTGTAGACTTTGAGCTACACCCATTGCTTGAAATTGTGATATTGTTGATATTATTGGTGAATTCTCTATAATAATTTGTGCTTATATTTATTCATGTTGTTTGTGGGATTAATTGTGAAGTATATCGAAGAATTTGTGCTTCTTTTACAATGTTGATTGCTATTTTGAAGAGTTCACTATCAAAAACTACGGAACAACTTTGAGCCTCCATGAGCTTTCTTGTTTGTTACTTGTCTTTATCATGCTGGTATTCCTAGACTTTGCTTTGACAAGATAGGAATATTTGAATTATTGCTTAGTTTTAATTTGAAGTTGTATTGCATCTAGAGATTAAAATTGTGAAACATTGTAAAACATATTCTCTAAAAAAAGAGAGAATCATTAATGTGACACACCCCCATATCGTTATTGTAGTGTACATTGTTGTAAATATTTGATTAGTTTTCCTTAGATTCAATAAAAAATAAGAAGGGAACCTCCCCTTTCAAAGAGGAGATATTCTATCTCACATAACTGTGGCTGAAATTAAGTTTTGTAATCAGTTAAAAGGGATTATAGAAATTTCACCCAACAGGATGGGGAGTCGTGATTGTAGACATGCTGCTACAAGGCACTACATATGCATGGGGGCCCTGTTTTCTTGCTCAATTATATCATGATATACATCAAGTTTGTTATAGAGGCACTACCAACATCTCAGTAGGTGTGACCTTTTTACACGTCTGGGCTTGGGAGAGGATCGTAGTTACTCGACCAAAAGAGATTGGAGAGAGGGATGATAGAGACCCCTACTCTTATGGGTATTCTAATTTTCTTACATATAAGCAACCGTGGTAGCTGCACTATTGGAGGGTTCAATTCGATGATATGAAAAATTCATATGGCACCCGTGGATCTAGTGTGAGTTGTGGAGGGATGATCACCTTCATATGACATATTGTAGATAGAATCAATGGTTGATCAGGTGCACAAAGCTCATTTTGGAGAGGTATCTTCCAAATAGGGTCCAAAGATAGTTCCGTGAGAGGCATATTATTTTCAATGCTGATTACCATGCTTGATATGCCCACACCACCAAAGAGATTCTTGTCTAGGGTCCTAAGACATCTTCATAGACAACTTTAGTAGAGTTTGCTCAGATGGCTCCCCTGGCATGGGGATGGGTGGGTGGTTCAGATGATCTAAGGATGATCCAAGATTATGATGCCCAGTGGGCTCAAAGATGCCCACTTAGATTTACACTAGCTACAGGAGTTGGGGCACTAAGAGTCATTGGGGCTCGATGGAGGAGGAATAGAGCAATGGGTGGCTGAGAGGTTAGGAAAAGATAGAGGGTTGCTATAGAGCAAAAAAAATTGAATAGGTTGCTTGAAAAGATCCTCCTAGTAAGGATGATCAAAAGAGACATGATTGAGAGGTACCTCAGGATGATTAGAAGCAAAGACCACCTCCAAAGCCAGATCAGGGGGACAAGAGTGATTGCTATCATGATGCAAGATTAGATGCCATCACAACAGAGAGAGATCAGGCTCAACAAGAGCATGATGCATTGAGGGCAAAGCTAGAACAACTCTCATAGATAGAGACACTCAAGCCATAGAGAGGGACACTGAGATAACACATCGCCAAATAGTAGAGGGGAAGGTTACATAGATCACAACCAAGAGGGATTAGGATCGCTCTGAGAGGGATGCTATGATTACAGAGAGAGATACTGAGTGTAGCTAGCACATACAACTGGAGATAGCAAAAACATCCATAGTGAGCAAGGCCCATTATATGAGACAAAGAGCGCTTGATTTAGGAGATGAAATATTATCAAACTCTTTATGAGGCAAGTGTCCCGAGGGAGAGGAGGATGCCGAAATTTGCATCTCATAGTGGCACTGTAGGTGGAGAGCCTAGTAGATTTGGGAGTGGTTTAGTTAGTAGGCCATCACAATAGACCCAAAGGCATATTTTATAACCACATAGATCACTGGCACATAATGAGCACACACAAATATATCGAGGATACATAGATGATGGGCATATGAGACCGCCTCCTGATCAGGAGGAGCATAGGGAGGGATATAATTTTGATGTATATTGATCTTTTGATATTTTATGTATAGACTTGAGGTAGACATGATTTTTTTATGTACATACATTAATCAACCTTTTGAGCCTCGTATATATGTATTTATAATGTATCACACATGTGACAGTTTGCGATGTATGAAATTTTCATTTTTTATGATATATGAGATGACATGACTTTGATGTAGTTAATGATATGCATGTTGATTATTTTATATGATACTTATGATTATGAGATTACGATGATGCTACTGATTTATGATGTAGGATGTGATGTTATGATATGATATGTAGATATGATTTTTTGTGTACTTTTTTGATATTTGATGATATGGACGATGTATGGATGTTATATGATATGATATGATATGATGGATAGATGCATAGCTAATGAGGTTGTGGATGCAGGGTGCATGCAATACTAATGATGTTAATGATGCAGGATGGAGATGTAAGTTAGAAGAATTGTTAGAGTGATGATAGAGAAAAAGATGATGTTGATCAAATTGTTGAAAATCTATTTGTTATGAGTGATTGTGATGTGAATGATGATGATTCGATACTTGATGATGTATGAAAAAGTGTGATGAGTATGCTTTTTCTTTTTGGGGAAAACTAATGATTAACAATCCTTATTAATTTAGAAAATAGACATGATATATTGAGGTATGAAGAACCAAGGCAACTTTGTATTTATTGCATGGACTTTGACTCTACAAGCAAAAGGAGTATTCCTATTCATACATGACATATGGAAACCTTGTTAAATAATGTGAGAATGAAGCCATCAAAGTAAGGAGACTAATACACAAAAGGAATGAAGAACCTGATATGCACTAGCCGTTGTATTACTCGAGACTATCCCTACACACACAAGGAAAGTATTCACCATGGTCGTATTACAAGGATATCCAACAAACACAACATACAAAATCAATGAAGAAAATATCAACACATATGGAAAAAGCTGCCATATCACTTGCCAATGATGTTTGTAGTTTAGGAATGTTATCCATTGACGATGCCCATTGTAGGAATAATATATCCATTAAGGCTCATACTAGGATGTTGATTGTACATATGATGATTGATAGGCATTGTTTTATTTGATAGTGATAAGGTTTTCATGATTTTTCCTTGAATGTTCTACATTTCGATGGTTGTTAGGTTGGGTTTGATTGATTTGTGAAAGGATGAGGGTGATGATAACTTTATTATGGATGTATAGTTTATTGTGGATAGGCGATGATAAAGAGGATTTTTTGAATGTTTTTGTGCTTTTGAGTTTATTTGAGGCTATTTTTGGTATTTTGAAGTATTTTGATTTTTTTGGTATTTTGAAGATATTTAAACCCAGAGAGGGGGACCTAAGGGAATTGACCTAATTCCTTGAGGGCTCATCAATGATTACCTTGCCAACATGACACACATAGAGGTTACACAATTCGATTATTGGATTGGGCTATTAGCTCATACTTGGATGGCTAATAATGTTTTTGATGTTTTTTGACCTTTTATGAAAGTTTTTTTTTAATTTTCATGAATATTTGGATGTTTTTTATTTTTTGATTATTTGGATGTTTTTGATTTTTCAGGATTCTATGGATGTTTTTTTATTTTTGAGGAATATTTGGATATTTTTTATTATCTAGATGTTTTTTATTTTTAAGGATTATATGGATGTTTTTGATTTTTAGGATTATATGGATGTTTTTGAATTTTTAGGATTATACACGACTTGAGATATGAACAAGGATCTAATTTTTCTACCAGGTTTAGGAAGATGCCTCCAGTTAGATATATGATTACATTTATTATGGATAAATGGGATGATGTAGATAGAGGATAGTGATAGTACAAAAGGTTAGACACTTAACAAGTGATCAAGCCATGTTTGGACGCACGTTTATTATGGTGATGGATGGATGGAATGAGATGGATGAAAGCATGATTATGATAATGAATGGATGGGATGGATGCGAGCTTTGATAGATGATGAGGAAAAGCTTATTCAAATGTGGTACATGTTTTCCAGGTTTTCACCATGGTACATGTCCTAGAAGCGCCACAAGAGTGGCTTTACTTAAATGATTTATTTCTCTTTACTATTTTTTGATATTTTTCTTTTTCTTTTTCTTTTTTTTTTTTTGGTAGGATATTCTAATGGGCTAGGTGTAGAACTTTTTAAGATGGCTATTGTTGAGAGGTTTTGTCAAAGGTTCTCCTTCAGGGGTAGCCAACTGATATGCACCAAATCCATAATTTATGGTGATCACAAAGGGTCCTAACCAATTCGGTTCAAAATTTACTTTTCCCTTTTGATTTAGCTGAATCTTTTGATTTTACTTTAAGACTAAGTCGCCCACTTGGAAGCTTTTGTTCTTGATTCTCTTATTGTAACTATGCTTGTGATAGTTTTGGTATGCTTGGAGATGGTTTAGAGCACTCAAACGTCTTTCGTCTAACAACTCAAGCTCATGGAGTCTGGATACTCGATATTCCTCATTGTTGACCAGATTTTGCAAGGATACCCTTAAGGAAGGAACTTTGACCTCTATACGCAAGATAGCTTTGATTTCATATACTAGGGAAAAAGGGGTAGCACCAATGGGTGTGCAAATGCTTGTTCGATAGGCCCACAAAGTTGGATTCAGTTGGAGGCTCCAGTCATGACCGACATCATTAACAATATTCTTGAGGATTTTAAGGATAGTTTTATTCAATGCTTTTGCCTAACACCTTCCCTAGGGGTAATACGAGGTAGAAAAGCGATTTTGGATGTGGAACTCAAAACAAAGGTCAAGGATGTCTTGATTCTTAAATGGAGTTCCATTGTTAATGAAAATGATTTGAGGTATGTCGTAGTGACAAACTAAATAGTTCATGATGAATTTAATTATTTGCTCAAGCCTATGATATAGGTTAAGGGTACGACTTCTATCCACTTCATAAAGTATTCCATGGTGGTTATGATAAATTTATGTCTATTTGATGAGGTAGGGGATATCTTTCCTATGAGGTTGAGTCCCCACTATGAAAAGGGCCATGGTGTAGTTACTGGGTATAAGTATTGTGTCAGTGCATGAATAAGATCATTGTGTTGCTGGCATTGAAGACATTTATTTACAAACTAATTACCTTCTTGCTCCATTGTAGGCTAGTAGTATCCAATACTTAGTAGCTTCTTAACTAGATTAGGTCCGCTAGAATGAGACCCACAAACACCTTCATGTACCTCATGTAAGGCTATCAATGCCTCTTCAAGGTTAAGACATCTTAGCAATGTTCCATCAAGACTCCATTGGTATAACGTATCACCAAGGATGGTAAAGCACGAGGTTTGTTGGATAAAGGTTTTATTTTGGTTCTTATTAAGGTTTAGGGGTATGGTACCATGCTCAAGATAAGCAAAGATATCTTGATACCAGGGTGAGTCGGGACCAACAACGTCCCACACAAGTTCAGACTTCGGGACATCAAATGTGGGTAAAAGCAACTGCTCTACAAGGAACTCATATTTAGGACTATTTTGTGGTATTCCCAGAAGATAACCAATAGTAGCCATAGCGTCAACAAATCTATTATTTATCCTTAGTATTTTCTCAAAGAGAATGACTAGGAAGTACTGCTTGAAACTATCTACCATCCTTTTGTAAGGAAGCCGTTTATCATCCTTGGTTTGGTATTCATCATTCACTTGTCTAATTACTAGTTGTGAATCTCCATAGACTTGTAGTTCCTTGATCTACCATTCATTTGTCATTCTTAATCTAGTGATCAATGTTTTGTAATTTGCTATATTATTAGTACAAGGAAAGAAAATATTTTATGCTTTGGGTATACTATCTCCTTGGGGTGTAACAAAGAGAATGCTAGCTCTGATCCATGTTGGGTGTGAGATCCGTCAAAGTACAATTTCCATAAACTTACTTCTGTTGTCATAAGGATTCCTTCATCAAGGAATTTTGATATCAAAGGGTGGTGGTAATCAAGAGGTGATTCAACTGACTGATTCACTATCACTTGTTGCTTAATTGATTTTCTATCGACATATTCTATGTCAAATTCGGTAAGAATCATGACCCACTTTTCCATCTGACTAGTTAGAGCTGCCTTAGCCAAAAGATATTTCAACGGATCCACTTTAGAGATGAGTTTGATTTGTTGGTTAAGCATATAATGTCTAAGCTTCTATGATGCAAAGACAACGAATAAAAATGCTCGCTCCATAGGTGTGTATTTTAGTTTATAGCCTACTAGTGTGTGACTAATATAGTACAACACCCTCTCTTTACCGTTCTCATCATGTTTTTCCAATAAGGCACCTAGGGCCGCTGACATCGCTAATAAATAGAGGATCAATGGTTTGTCTAGTATGGAATCAAAATAGGAGGTGACACCAAATAGTCTTTAATCTATTGAAAATATTGTTGGCACTTATCTTCCAACTTAAAGGCAACATCCTTATGGAGTGGATGCATGAAAGGATGACATTTATCAGCTAACTAAGCTATTAACCTATAGATTGACTAAAGTTTACCTTAAAGGCTTCACAATTGTTTCAATATCCTTGGTGGAGGAATTTCCATGATGGCCTTAACCTTAGTAGGATCCACTTCTATACCTCTTCGAGATACAATGTATCCTACAAGCTTCCTTGATGTGATGTAGAAAATACATTTCTTCAGATTGGGGTGTAGATTGTACTCTTCTAACCTGTCAAATATGTGTGCTAGGGTATCCAAGTGACCTTGTCTTGTTAGGGATTTTTATAGAATATAATATACATAATCCTCCACGGTGATGTGAAATAAATCATGAAATATAGCGGTCATCGCCCTCTGATAGGTTGCTCCCACGTTCTTAAGGCCAAACAACATGACATTCCAACAATAAGTTCCCCAGGGACAAGTGAATGCTGTCTTATGTTGGTCTTTAGGTGCTATTTTGATTTTATTGTATCCCAAATATCTATCCATGAGGGAAATCATTTCATTACCTTCTGTTAAATCCATTATAATATCTATATTCGACAAGGGAAAATCATCCTTTAGATAAGCCTTGTTGAGATCTCTAAAGTCAGTACAAAGCCTTATGCCTCCAATAGGATTAGAAATATGTACAATATTTGATACCCACTCAGGATAATCAATCAATTTGATGAAACTGACATCTAGAAGTTTTTGCAGCTCCACCTTAACTAACAGTGCTATTTGTGGATGTATCTTGTGAAGCTTCTGCTTTACTGGTTTTGCTCCAAGAAAGAATGCCAAGTGATGAACCACCAAGGATGGGTCTAATCTAGGAATATCAGTGTAGGAACAAGCAAAGTTGATCATACAGTTTCCTAAGAAAGATGTGAAATTATGTTTCTCTTCAGGATCCAAAGAAGCTACATAGAAGGTGATCTAGGTACATTTGATGTTCCCACGTTTATCTACTTAGAGTCTTCTAGTGCTGCTGATCTCTCTTGGTGTTGAAAGATGTTGAGGAGATTGAATCCTCCATCTTCATGTGCCTCAAAGAGGTTTTCACCCTTAGATATGTCTTAGGTGCTACCACAATACTATGTCTCACTTTTGGGATGTGTTGATTTTTGCCTGAAATCACTATTTTTAGAAAAACTAATGATTTAAGTCTTGAGAGGCTCCATCTAGAGGGTTTTAATTGAAGAGAGATAGATAAGAACCCCTTAGATCAAACGCCCTTGGATAGAACCCCTGTAGTATTAAATCATACCCACAATGGAGTCTCCTTCACAACTATCAAAATGTTGGCAAAAAACCACTTTTTCTTTAACTTTTGAGGGATTAAATAACACCATTTAAAAATTATATTTTGCAAGATTGTAGCCCTTGAAACGAGCTTTCCAACAAGTATAGGTTTGATATGTTTTCATTTTATCATGTATTTAATTTTAAATGTTTACTAAACATAGGTTTTTCTCTAAACATCAAGCTCTTTGTTGTGTAGAGGTGGAAAAATAGTGAACCATTGTAAACAAATTCAAAAAATACCCATTATGTAGGTATTGATGTCCTTATTTCACCTAAAAAAGAAAAATTGGATTTTGATAAATACACAAAAATTTAGGTTGTACGACACACACGTATGTCCAAATTATAGTTACAGTGACTTCAAAAATTATAGTTTAGACCATTTCCTGGTGGAGCTGAACATAATTGGAGGGTAGGAATTGCTGAAGGCTAGTTTCAAATTTAAAAATATGTGGTGGTGGGATCCTAGTTTACCTAGTCTACTGGAAAGCTGGTGGAAAGAAGCTAAGGTGGGAGGTTCGATTAATTTCAAACTAGTGAGAAAACTTCAGATTATAAAACATAAGCTCAAAGACTGGAACAAGGAGAAGTTTCAAAATGTTTTTGTGGAAAAAGCAGCTGTGGAAAGTGAGTTGGAAGCCCTTAATGAGAAAGTCATTAGGGACGACATGAGGAATGAAGAAATTCTTAGAGAGAAAGAGCTGAAAATGAAGCTGGCCGAACTCTTGAAGCGGGAGGAAATATACTGGTGCGATAAATCTGGGGAGGTTTGGTTTAGTGAGGGAGATTCCAACTCCAGGTTCTTCCACACTTCAATACTGGCCAGGAGAGTGACAAACAAGATCGAAGAAATTCATTCTATTGATGGCCACTCTATACGTAGCAGGGAGGAGGTTGGCAAGGTGGTGGTTTATTTCTTCAAACATCTCCTTGGTGGACAGGCTCAACAGACGGTAGGTGTTGGTTTCCTTGAATCGATAAGCCACCGGGTGAGTGAAGAAGACAATAAAATTTTATGTGGATCAGTCTCTAAAGAAGAGGTAAGGACTGCTTTATTCTAGTTGCATCCTGATAAAGCACTGGGACCCGATGGGTTAATGGCAAGGTTCTTCCAGACATGTTGGAGCTTCGTGGGGGAGGATCTCTGGAGGCTTGTTGAGGATTTATGTAAGTCCAAGAGGTTCGTAAAGGATTTGAACAACTCGGTGATAGCTTTGATCCCGAAAAATCTTGAATGCCTTTCCTTTGGTGACTACAGGCCCATCTCACTCTGCAACACCATTTATAAGGTGGTCGCCAAAGTGCTAGCCAATAGACTCAAATTGGTATTGGGGAAGGTAATATCTATTGAACAGAACTCCTTTGTCCCTGGATGGGAGATCACAGATAACATCATGCTTATCAATGAGGTTGCTCATAATCTTAAATCAAGTAGGAAGGAGGGGATGTTAATCAAATTGGATGTTTGCAAGGCATATGATAAAGTGCATTGGGACTTCCTTTTGAAGGTCATGGAAAAGTTGGGGTTCGATAGTCAATGGTGTGATCTTATCTCTCATTGCATCTCCTCTGTCCAGTTTTCGGTCTTGGTTAATGAATCTCTCCATGGTTTTTTTCAGGCCACCAATGGCCTTAGGCAAGGTGACCCAATATCACCATTCTTATTCGTGATCATGGCTGAATCTCTAAGCTGTGCCATCAAAAGAAGAAGCTAGCGTTTGTAGTGGATGGGGGTGCGGGTGGCTCCGAATGTTGATCCTGTCACTCACTCTCAATTCATAGATGACACCACCTTGACCGGTGAGGCAAGCATTAGGGAAGCTAAATGCATCAAGGAGGTGCTCACCGAGTAGGAAGTGCAATCAGGACAAAAAATCAACAGGGAAAAGTCATGCGTGCACTTTTTTAACACAAGGCTTTCATTGTAGCAGGCCATCACTGCAATCTTGGAGTTCCAAGTGGGGAAGCTCCCGACTAAATTCCTTGGTGTGCAAATATTTGAAGGGGTGTGCAAGGATAAACACTGGGAGGAGGTGGTGAGCAGGTTTAGGAATAATGCAATGGCATGGAAGAATAATTGGCTTACATTGGCTTGGAGGATCATAATGACAAAAGCGGTCCTATCAATGATCCCAATTTATATAATGTTCTGCTATGAATCCCTTGCAAAGACAAAGAATGACATGGAGAAAGTCCTGCAAAAGTTCTTATGGGAGGGTTAAAAAAATGACAAGATACTACTTATGGGTTGGGATTTAGCCTGTAAAGAGAAAGAAGATGGTGGGGATGGTTTACGCAAAATCAGATTGCAAAATAATGATTTGGGTGCTAAGCTTATATGGAAGATGTACAGGTGCCCCGAGAAGCTGTGGTGTCGTATTTTATAGAATAAGTACCTAGATAACATGGAACCTTCGAGAATTTTAACTACTACAAACATCGAAGGTGGTTCGGCGGTTTGGAAATACATTTCAAATTGTAGTCCTTGATCACTAGTCACCTATCATGGAGAATCGAGAATGGCAGATAGGCTTTGTTTTGGTCAAACTCATGGGACAACCACAAAAGTATGACAAAGATGTTCGCCTTGGAGAAATTCGTGGATAGGTTGCAAGAAAAGTTTGGTGATAAGGTGGCAAATTATATTCATTGGGAAGAAGACTCTTTGGGCCGCCATTCCAAATGGATTGATGTTGGCACTTTTTCTTTTCTGCAAGAATTAAAAGAAGGTATAGCTTGGAAATTATAAAACAAAATGGTCAACTTGAGCAATAAAGAAGATTCAATAATTTGGTGCGGGGCTACTTCTGGTGAATAATCAACCAAACTGGGCTACTATCTTCAAACTGTACAAGGAAAGGAGAAGACTTGGATGTCTACCCTTTGTTGGAAGCGTGAAGTATTACCTAAATCAAGAGATTTTCTTTGGGTTGCCTTACATCAACAATGCTTGATTGGTGAAAGATTGAAAAGAATTGGGATTGTGGGCCCGTCTAGATGTGTTCTTTGTGAGAAAAGGTAGGAAGGAGTGGATCATTTATTTCTTTATTGTCCTGTGGCTACTTATTGTTGGGATTGGTTGCAGGGGATATTGCATTTCCAGGGTCCAAGACATTTCAAGCTTTGGTATTTCTTAAACAACTGACCAATAGCCAACAAGAAGGGTTATTGGTATGGGATCTGGGTAATGGCGCCTTCCTTGGTTGTTTGGTACATATGGAAGGAGAGGAATAGGCGAATCTTCAAGGAGGTTTCCCTAAGCTGTGACAAACTTATTACAAAGATCCAAGGTGCAATCGTTGAGACAACAAATAATAGATCCCATATTGGCTCTAAGTCAAAATTTTTAAAATGGGATGAGAAAATTCAGAAGGCCTGAAATGATCTCAAAATTCCTTAGTCCACGACACTTAGATCAAGCAAGGTTAACAGGAAAGAAGTCCATTGGTTACTTCTAGTTCGGTTAAAATGGAAGCTAAACTTTGATGGGGCAGCCAAAGGCAATCCTGGTCGAGCAGGGGCTGGTTGTATAATTAGAGACTCAAGTGGTAAGTGTGTCTAGGTGGCGTCGAAGAACTTGGGGGTTTTCTTGAACAATAATGATGAGATGGAGGCCTTGTGGCTTGGCTTATGGTTATGCATCCAGAATGACATAGACTTGGTGGAAATTAAGGGGGATTCACAGTTGTGCATACAGGTAATCACCTCAAGACAATCGCCTAATTAGAGAATTGGAAATTGGATTGTGCCAATTAAGGAGCTCCTAGGTAAGCTTATTTTTTTTCCCTAGTGCATGTCTATAGGGAAGCTAATAAAGCCGCTGAATTTTTGGCGAACTGGGGAGTATCCCAAAATGATCGGGTGTTGGTGGACTCTTGCACAACGCGTTGGTCGGGACTGTAGGAAATCATTGATCAAGATATCTCTAGGATACGAGCTGATATGCTCTATGCTACCTCAGGCTTGTGACTGGATGACGTACTGTGTGATTCACATGTCTACGAATGTTGGTAGGGCCTAGGATTTGTCTTGGATTTGGGTTGGATTTGTTGTCTGAATTCACCTAGTGGTGGTAGCTTTGGCTGTCAATCATGAGTTGTGGCTCTACGGATTTTTATACCCTTGGCTACTTTTATACTTTGCATTCGAAGCAGATCGTGATACTGGGGCGTTTAATTGTGATCCAAGATGGTGCATTTTTTTGGTTTGAGTTGTTTGTGCTCCGACGAAATGCTTGCAAAGCAATGCGGCTGAATTTTCTATTTCCATTGCCCAGAGGTGGGAACCATGTTAGTGGATTTGGTGTCGGGGGTGCTGAAGGCGGAAAGTCATTGGTGCAATGGAAAGGTGTATGAGACTGTGATCAGGCCTATGGTTGATGCTATTGGCTCCTGGGAGAGGATGGTAGAGCTATGTAATGGGTTTGTAATGCTTGCAAATGCCCCGATCGTGGAAAATGCAACCTTGGCATTGGCTGTGGAGGGTTTGGTTAGCCATCTTAGGATCTTCTTTGATCCTGCTAACAATAATTTCGAGGAGGACGAAGGGGAGGTTTATATAGTGGAAGCCCTACAACAACACAGGGTAGCGTTGGAGAATTTCATGGCGAACGTGTGGGAAGTATTCAGGGCTGAGATGGTGAATTCCAATCTGGATTCCTTCTCTAGATACATGGAAACTGGTTGTTTGTGGCTCAGTGCAGGCAGCCTGGCGAAGGTGTTGGAGGTGGGGAGGTGTTTGTCAGTGATGTACCGCTATCTATAACTATAAGGGTGGCTTGGCTAGTTCGGGTGTGTTTGTTCTTGGTTTCTTGAAGTTGTTTGCTTTTTGGCATGGCTTGCTATAGACTATTAATGTACTTGGGCGCTATCCCCTTTGATAACACTTATCAATACAAAAAAAATTATGAAAAAATATCCTTTCCCTAGATATTGATGTTGAGAATCTATATTTGAAAAATTAGAATTTAATCCTTTATAGAAAAAAAGTTATGTTGTATGACACAAACGTTATTTTTTGAAAATGTTGTTTTCTGTCTAAAACTAGTTATTAAAGGATATGTTGAAAGATTCACGATTTATTTAAAAAAAATGAAAAAAATATATTTAGAATCTACACACAAATTGCCAGAAATCACTAGTTCACATCGTCTTCAAATTCTTAATGGTTTAGTTGCTATAGATCTCAAAAGATGAAGATTTAGTTAAAAATATTGATGTAAATGTCCATCTTGGGAAAAAAGTGAGACACAGTATTGTGATTTCACCCTCCTTTATTTTTTCTTTTCCATGATCCAATAGTGCCATATTATGGTTTTCACTAGGGGATATCTTTTTGATTTTTAAAATTTTACTTTTGCAATTGAAGGACCCAATCTATCCTCCAAAGTATGCTTCTGCACCAGGTCAAAGTGTACCTTATGATCTTTGGGTGGTATACCATCTCTTAGTCCCATAAAATCAATAATAGCTTCGTGATTTTGGAATATGTCTAAAACTAGTGCTTGTTGTTGGTCCCAGTCAATTAATTGAGGATAGGAAAGTTGAAGTTCGTGTTTCTTGGATGGTTGGTCAAATGAAAGGGTAGTGATGGTATTAATGAAAGCATTCCCGAATAGGTCAGTGATGTACATGAAAGATTCTTTGATGGAATCATTGTCATCAAATGTCTTAACCACAAGAGAGGAAGGTCCTTCCTCAAAAATAGTACTTCCAATGTCAAGAGTAACATTGTCCAATGAACCATATCCTAGTCCTTGATTCTTCTTACACTTTTTAGGGATAATCAGTTCTCTCATACTTTTCCCATGTATTCCAATGCCACCTTTTCCTATGAATCCCATGCTTTTAACAAGTTGGAAACCTTTATTGTTGTGATCAAAGGGGATAGGTTCTAGCTCTTATCCTTCTTCATTGTATAACCAAGTAGAAACATCTTATTCTATGATTTACTTAAATCCCCCCATTCAGAGAATACTATGGGTTTGAATTCAATGGTAGTAGTATTCATAGCTTCCTTAATTTCTTGTGATTTCCCATATGATCTTGGTGATAGCAGAAGCTTTCCAACACAAAGAGATTGTTTCATATGATAATCCCCACAACCATTGTCTAGTACTTGGATCTTGAGATTTGGTTTAGGTGGGTTTGCTGAGGATGATGGATCAAGGGAAGATGAGGCTTGAGATGATGAGGCTAAAGATGCTGGATTAACATAGTCAAATGAGCGAAAAGAGATATCATTTCTAGGAACTTGAAAGATATTTACGTACTTCTCTTTTATGTTCTTACAATAATGGAAGGGTTTTGGATTGACATAAATGGTGACCTCTTTGTCATTATAGGGAAATTTCAACCATTGGTGATAGGTCGAAGGGATGGCTTGCATTAAGTGAATCCAATGGCATCCCACTTGAATAAGAAGTTTGATAGTGCCCTCAAAATATCTCTCATTGTCATCAAAGGATCTGATAGTAATGCTCTTCTGCTTTTGAATAACCTCATCAGAATATCCTAGCTATTGTACAAGCTTTAAGGTATAAATGTTTAAGCTCATGCCACTGTCTATCAATACTCTCTTGATTTTGTGTTTATGGATGTCTAGGTATAAAGCTTGGTTATGATATGTGTGCAAGGGAAGATCTCTTTTAGAGAAGATGAGATGATGGGTAGAAGTAATGTGACCTACCATGGCTTGAAACTACTATGTTTCAATATCATTGGGTATAGAAGACTCTACTAAGGCTTTATCCAAAACTTCTTTATGAGCTGGGGATATTTTGAGAAGTTCAAGGATGGAAATCTGTGCATAAGTCTTTTTCAGATGGTCAATAAGGTTATACTCAGCTTGTGGAGGCTTAGGTAAAGCTTTAGTTTGTGGTGGTGCTCCTTAGATTGTAACTTTTCCTCATCATGTAGTAACATTACACTCAAGATTTTTATCGACTAGAGTTACAATTGAGATTTGGTGATTGGATTCAAAAGTAATACCCACTACATTATCATAGGAGTATGCAGTTTTATTGTAATCCAGTCCCTTACCTTTGCCATTTCCTTTATTATAGTCAGGGATTGGATCCTTGTAGATTCCCAAGTCATTGTTACCAAATATTCCAGGACGATGATCAATGTCAACTTATCCCTTATCAATTATTAGATCTTGTATGAGGTTCTTGAGTTTCATGCAATTATTGGTCTTATGTCCTTTAGCTCTATGGAATTCACATTGGTCATTCTCATTGTACCAAGGAGGTTTGAATTGTGGCCCCTCATAGTTTCTTTGTTTTGGTAATTTGATAAAGTTTGTTTGAAGCAATTTTTGTAAGACCACTTCAATAGGTTCTCCCAAAGGAGTGTGTTTTGTCTTGTTTGATTGAAGGTATTGTTAGGTCTTGATGGTCCTCTTGGAGGATTTTCATTTTGATTAGATAGTTGATTTCTTGGATTTTTTTGTTGATTTCTTTGAACATTGTGTTGAGGATTATTAGGAGGTTGTATGTTTTGCACAAATTTAGCATCCACTACTTCATCATTGGTAATGTTTTTGTTCTTTTCCCATAGACGTGGTTTATCATTTGAATTAGAAGGTTGATCTCTATTGTTGTATAGGTTGATAAGTCCTTTTTCGATAAGGTCCCTTTTGAAAGCTATGCCTTTTTCAATGATATCATCAAATGTGTTAGGACATAGCATAGTTAATTGGAAGCTTAAATCAATGTTTAGATTTCCCATGAAGATGTCAACAAAGTCTCTTTTCTAGGATGGGCCATTTGCATTACTTGCTTTATGTCACCATCATTGCAAGAAGAAAGCAAAGGACTCACCTTGGTTTTGATTCACTTTATACAAGTCAGTCATAGTGATTTCTTGTTCTATGTTGTACTAGAAGTGATTGATGAATTTTTCTGATAGTTCATTGAATGTTTTGATTCCAAGAGGTAAATGAGAAAACCATTCTATGGATTGTCCACCAAGGCTCCTTGGAAAGAGTCTCATCATGTAAGAGTT
>VDFB02271358.1:135469931-135540803 GCA_007258455.2 Sequoia sempervirens | reverse complement strand
GGGAAGGGTTGTGCCATATAGGGGCTTGCCTAAGTCAAACTCCATTTTGGTATTTCCACCTCTACAATGGTTATGATGATGTAAAAAGAGAGCTTACCCTCAATCGAGCAAATGCTAAATGATAAAAAAAAGTAATGAATTGACTAATCTGCAACTAACCACTCAAATCTACATTCCTTTATGGAATGAAGTCAAGTATTCATCACCTTCAAGGAGAAATTGTTGCTTGATTTTAAGTCTTGCAAGTATTAGTACTCACAAAAAAAAATTAAAAAATGAAGACACTTACATAGAAACATGATGAATGATTAAAATGATGATTGACTGAAATAAATGTTGCAATAATGTTGATAATTTTGCTCTTGATTGCTTTTAGGATGCTCAGTTTGCTCAATAAAAGTGCTAGGATTTATTAGGATTTCAAATGGTGAAAATACTTTGTATTTATATGCAATTCTTCTAATTTCTCAAAAATCAAATATCGATAGCTGACAAATGAATTCAAATTTTCAAATAATAAAATATTGACACTAACATATCCAAAATGGAGCCAAAAAGGGTTGGGTAAGGGTGTGGAGTGCCCTAGTCCATAACCAACCTTTTTTTGGGCCTTAAATATCATGGGAAAATATTAAATGCTTACTTTCATTTCCATTGTTTGATTTTCTAAAGATATTTATAAAATGGGTAATTAAATGCATAATTAGGTCCAAGCATGTAGGGGGTGTTGAAGCTAGTGTGAAATTATTAAGGTTGACATTTTTTGATGCTACACCTTGACATGCACCAATCCTTCCCACATCCCTTACACACTAGTTTGATGACAATCCACATGTTAGGTGTCTTCACTACGCCCTAATGACTTAGTAACACCAAGACCCCACATAGAAGGCACACATCACAAATTTTATGATACTACAATAAATTTAAGGAATTTAAATAATAAATAGGGTTTTGAGCTCTTTAAACAATGTTGATTTGACATAATCAAATGTTTATAATTGATTCACCCCTACACAATAAAATTAGGAAATATTATACAACTTGATATAATCCAAAAGTTTTATGTTTAACTATGTGGATCACTTTCACAAATCAAGCATTATATTGTGTGCCCACAAAATCAATTGTGCAACTATAGATTTGATCCCTTTGCATGGGTTTGAAATATGACTATGCATATGAATTTCTCTAAGTTTCAAGTGTGAAACATGCTCACCTTAACTTTGTAACCTACACAAAAAATGGTAGTGTGTGTAACAACTCAATATGTAACTCACATTTGTCATAAATGTGCTCATATTATATTTATTCTTTCCATTTGATCAAATAAATAAATAAATAAATTTTGTAACTCCCATAAAATCTATCATGAATATAAGTATTATTGTCATAGTTCTATTCTTTATGACTCTCCTTCTAATATGCCAAGTGTCATCACATTCATTTCCTCCATAATCATATGCTTAAAAATAAAAATTAATATAATACTTTTATTCAAATAATATTTGCATTGTCAACTAAAAGAATTTGAAATATTTATTCATGCCCTTTTAAATTTTAATAACTCTAAATAATATAAATTGATGTGGTATAAATTTTTTTTTTTTTTTATAGTGAAATTTCTTCTAATACTTTAGTCCACTATAGCATTAATTAATTAATTTAATTTAATTACTTATTATTTTTTAATATATTTCTTCTTTATCTTTAATAAATAATTATTTCAAACCTTGTTACATGAACTTAATTAAAAGAGTTTTGCAAATGTTCTAAGGGAGAGGGTTGTGACAGTGTGGATACAAAGGAGTTCAAAAGACTCAAAATATTTCTCCTTTTGCCAAACTCCTAAGATAGTGATTTAATGATTTTGTATCAAGATCAAAGATAATAAGTAGTCAATCATGCAATATGTCCTAGAATGTAGACACATTGTTTATGTCACATGAAAATAGTTTGATGTTCCTTGATGTGTGCACTTTTTTTCTTTAATATGCTAGATTCTAGATGTTCAAATGAATAAGGGTTAGTCCCTAAATCTAAATCAAAAGGTTGCAAGTGAAATGCTTTGTCCTATGAATCATCACGTAACAACCAAATTGCGGTAATAAAGTGGATCCAAATTTTGAATTTGAAATTCAAATATTATCAATCATTTTTTGCTTGTTGCATAATTGATTTAAGATTAGTCCTACAAATTATGAATTAAAACCGAAATTAAAAATAGAAAAACAAAAAAAATCAAAATAATTCATAAAAATAAATACAAATTAAATTAAATAATATTTAAATTATATGTTAACTTTTAACAAAACAACATACCAAATATACATTTATCATTACTTTAAAATAATATAAAATAAAAAAAGAAACTAAAGAAAAAATATGCAATTTCTTACTTTAAAAAGAAAGAGAATACTATGACAATATGAAAAAATATGCAATTTCTCACTTTAAAAAAGAAGAGAGTACCATGACAATTTGGCTTACACATTATTGGTCACAGGTTAGACTCCCAAGTGTGGCACCTAATGGACCAAAACCATGCATAAAAAATAATATACTTTTTCTCCTCACATGTGTTTTTTATTAACTAGAAGACAACAATACATTAACCTAATGGATTAAGTAGTCTAATCTGAAGATTCTTTTAGATATTGGATATCCCATCTCCTACCATGAAAACTATGGCATAAACAAATATATTTATTATTTATAACTAAAGGTCGAAAAAGTAAAAAAGCAAGGCTTATAAAATTAAAGCTTTAGCATGCTTATCAATGATGGGGAGATGCATGGTGTGCCCCTACCTATTAGTATCTAGTTTGGATCAACTTTGGCATATAAGTCAATCTCCCATAAATCATTGTTGAAACATACTAAGTCACATGATGGATTAGCTTGGGTTGCACTCTCTAGAAGCAAAATGACCCCTCTAAGTGTTAAATACTTTTTCAAACTTCTTGATAAATGTAAAATAAAAGAGAGTGTTTATGATAGCAACTAAACACTAATATTCAACATTAAAATGGCATCTTTCATATTCTAATGATACCATTCCCCCTGTCCTTTCTCATGCTATGGTCCCATGCAAAATAACCCTAATTTTTTAATGCCCATGCCCCTTATACCCTAGGCTTACTTTTCTTTCACCCTTTTGTCTGTGTGAAGTGGGTCCCACATGTCCCTCTATTTCCATCTGTCCCTTGTAAGTACATCATCCCTCATCATGTCTCTCATGTTTCTCACTTCCACACCACCCCCAACTATCATCATACAAGTATGTGTTAAAAAAACACTAGAACATACACTTAAATACTTAACATATTTTTGACCCTAAACTTTAGGCAATATAATATGTGACAAATCCTTGGGAAGCAAGACAATTTGATGCCCCCGAGTGATTTTAAGTGCTTTTAATTTTATCTTTTATCTTTTATGATGGTCTAGTCTTTTCAAGACTGAATAAACTTTGTTTGTTTCCTGAGATGCTCCCATCCACTTGTCCAAGAATTACGAATAGCATGATAGTGGACTTTCACGGGGAAATTTATTTATAGTATTGCTTGCTTTAAACCCGAAAACTCTTGAAAAAGGAATGTTAAATTTTTTTGTTTTTATTGATATTCTTTTGTATTTGTTTTTTCACTTGGACTTTTACCATTTGTATATGATGGGACCACAAACTGATTTGAAAGGTCTCTCGTGGGAAAAAGAGCTCATCCAATTGTTAATGGCTGTAAAGGTAAAGGAGTAATTTCTACGAAGCCAAATATCTCTATAGGGGCTTTGTCGGTATTACTTATTTTATTCAAAGGTGTGGTACATGGGGTGGAGGTGGGGAACATTTTTAATGCATTTGTCTAGGGAGAAATGATTTCTAAGGTTACTTCAAGGGCCTTGCTATATATGGTGATGTATGAATATAAGGGTGCTTATAAAAAAAATAATAAGTTTTCTAAAAAAATGATGTCGAATTTTATTGTAGATTTTGATTAAAAAGTTTGTTGTTTTTATTAGTTTATAAAAAAAAAAAAGTTTTTAAAAAAATGATGTTGAATTTTATTATAGATTTTGATTAAAAAGTTTGTTGTTTTTATTAGTTTCGTATTTTCAAATAAGATGATTAACTAGTTCACTTTTAGAATATATGATTAATCATATGACATTTTAATTGTTGAATTCCAAACTAAGATGTCATGGTCATAAAGGTCTATGATAATTATATAAAGGAGATTAAAGTTGTAGCAATGAAAATTGCATACCTTATGCTTCTCCCTTTTGTTTTGGACTCAATTTTTTTTTTTTTTATGGGGGGTTTTATATCAAATCCAGATTCATTTTGCAATCCAATAAAGGCACACAAGCTATAGGCTAAACCTCTTCGGCTAAGAGCCAAGGACTGAGGGGTATCCATTCTGCCAAATTCGCTCGGGGCACAATCCTAGCCTCATCCCTTATGATGTTGAAACCTTGCACTCAACAAGACTTGATCCATAGTGGGCTCATTTAGAACCATTCAACTTCACCAACAGACCAAGGATCCATTGACGTTTTGGACTCAATTTGATTTAGTTATTTTTATGCAATGACAAATATGCAAATGACGTTTTTTGATAATAGTTGGCACATAACTTGGTTTTTCTATCTACTTTCATCTACACTTACTCTAAGAAAATGATCCTTGAATTTTTTATTTTCAAATTCAAATTTAAGGTCAACCTAACCCTCCCAATTGATTAGTGTATGTTGACCTAATGCATAAAACATTTCATTTGTAATCCTTGGAGTTGTATTTAAAGAGGTAGCATTGGTTCATTTTGAGACACTTAGAGATCATCCTAAAATCATTTTAGAAGAGTATTCAACATACACTCATTTGCATTGTCAAAGTATTTGTTGCTACATTATTGGCTTGCATCATCATCTAAGGCATCCATTGCATTTTTGTGTGTTGTCTTTAATTATGTTCACTATTGTTAACTTAGTATCCTTACAAGGTTTGACATAAAATAGATACTATCCCCATCACATGTAAACTCCTAACCACAACACAAGTTTTATGTAGAAACCAATACAAAAATTTCACGACAAACTAAAGGAAAACATTTAGAGATTCATAGAGATCATATATGTTCATCACATCAAATTCACATGTTCACATGTTCACAAGTTAGAGTCATATATGCATGATCAATCCCATAGTGAAGTGACTTGCAATAGCAAACATAAACTTAAATAGTTCTAGAACATTTTCTTAAGATTTTCTATTTTTTCTACACCTAAACAAATCAATTCCCAACATCTATGACAACCTAACTACATTGAAATTCTAAGTATCATTATTGTACTATTTATTTTTTATGCATTTAATTATGTTCTATGATTAGTCACAAGTGTCTTATTTTTGTCTAAAAAAATCTAAATAATTTGATTTATTATGCTGAGGCATTCTATAATAATGCAATGAACTTTCATGTCTTGACCATATAAATAAAAATAAAAATTAAATCACAGTCAACATATGTTTTTAAAAAACTAAAACTATTCAAAGCCAACATTTATTTAAAAAACAAAAACCGTGAAATGATTCTTAAGTAAATAAAAAGAAAGTAAAATAAAAATTGAAAGATTCTATTACATTATCTATTTCCTAATAAAATCCAATTAAAACATCACATGTATTAATGATAGAAATTTTAAGTATATTATCATAAGAGAGATTTAATTGTAGAATGTGTATATTCAAAAATATCTAATAATCATTTCATCATCATTTTCCAAATGTTTAATTGTTTTAATTACAAAATTTAAAAACTATATATTTCTCATATACAAAATTGAAAAACTTTTTAATAATGATATTTACTTTGACAAATTTTTAGGGTTTATTTTTTTAAAAATTAACTTGTTCTTCTTCAAAATTAATTTAATAAATACAATTTTACATAATTACTTACAATTTAATGTAATAAATATTTTTTAAAGTAATAAAATATTATAACTTAAAATATGAAATTTCAATTATAGATGGAAAATTTAAAATATAATTTTAAAAAAATAAAAATACAATTTAATTATTTAATCACAAATTTAAAACATAATTACACTTTTTTTCTTTCTCCATTTTTATTTTTTCTTAATTTTTGAAATCACAATTTATTAATTTATAAAAAAATATAATAAAAAGTAATACAATTGCTCTTTCCAAAGATATCTTTTAAATTTTTAAATTAAAAAGAAACAACATTTCACGGACACATATAGAAGAACTCAAAAAATTAAACCGAAACAAAACTTTTTTGACTTATTATCGTTTCGGGGTGTAAGACAAGTCTTCTTCAAACTTTCCAAATCCAGCCAGTTAAAACAAAGGTGTCTTGTAAATATAACCCAACAGCGCAAAACAAAAAGTAAAACACCAAAAATACACAAGTAATTCCGTAAATAAATTAAATGATTTCGGTTGCAAGGAAATTTACGGAATCAATCACAATAAAGTCCACATAAGTGTGCTGTAAAAGTAGGCATTCTCACCAACTTTTATTCTGAAGGAGACTTTTCATAAACCTCTATTTATTTTCCATGGCATTCTCAACTTTATGTTATTATATTAATTTTCCCTTATAGGACAGCACATCGCTATTTACATTGATTTTTGTCCTCACTGTTTGATCACACTCCACGTGCCTTCTTAATGGTTAGGTCTTATCCAACCATAAGGCAATAAAGGTAAAAGTAGTATAAAAGATTGTAAAGAGCAATAGAACTTTCCATGAGCCTATTGTGTAGGCTTAAATCAATGAAATGCATACCTAACAAACAAACTTATTTAGACTCTTTTTTATTTATTTGTAATACGCAATCAAGGTTGCAAGTTTTTTATCGGAGTTATGAATCAGTAAGGTCACAAATGGGGACCGCATCCTATCATGGATGCACAACAACCACCATTTTTGTGAGCACGGTAGCCCAACAAGGGCACAAGGCCCGAAAGCACACCAACCCAACAAAGGAGTGGGCCCCAGACACTAATGCCTAGTATAATGGCAAGAACACCAACAACAATAGCTCAAAAATGCTACAGATCAAGTCTGGAGACTTGAACCCTAGTGACCACAACAACACCACCACTCATCCAATGCACTAGAGGCTCATGCCCAAACTTAGACTAATTGATGTCCATAGATAAAATGATATATTATGATAATTTGTCCAAGTAATTAAATGTAGAAATATAAATAGAAATAAATATAATTTAATTAATATAAAAATTGAAGTATATATCAAATTTGATATATTTCATAATTAAATATAGATAATAATTTGTTAGTATTCATTTTAAAATTATAATATTCTATTGATTTTGTTTAGGGATGAATCTGATGATCAAGAATTAATTTACGATCAAAGATTTGTCTCACACATAGTTTTATATTATACAAATTATAAACCTATATTCAGTATGATCATAGTTGGTCCCAACTCTTAGATTATGAGGGATTACCTTTTATTACTAGAAATGCTACAACATTGGTTGTCTTGTTGCAAATTGTCTCAGCTTCAAATCTAAATCAAATCTTGTCATGTGGTGGAAAGATGTTAGTCATCACCATTACTTTGTTGATAGCACATTCAAAGAGCATGAGCCTTTGGTGGATATGGGCAATTTGTCTACACAACATGATTCATATTAAGCTAAGAAAAAAACAAGTATCAACAATGCTTACAAATGATCAATAGCTTCTCAAGGTGGGGATGGTAAGGCATCTACACCTCTTAAAACATATATGCCTTCACTTAATTCCTTAAAGACACATAATAAATAAGACATCAACAAATCATAAGACTTGGTGTAAAAGAAAAAGAAAGTTACCTACAAACAAGATAACATCCATCATAAAATGTACTTGTGGTCCCATTCCAAAAAGGGGGTTAATACTTCAAAACCGAATTGAATAGAACATGAAGTGATCCTAATTTTATAAATCCTTTTGTATAATGCAATGCACCCTTGTGTTGAGGGTCTGATGCATTTTTTTGGAGCAACCCAAATTTTACATATTTTTATTTTTGTAATTTTATGGGTATGCCCCCTAAGCCAATTTCACTTAGAAAAATAAACAATGAATGTAATCAATATTTTTCAAGATAATGATAAAGCAATGCATTGCACAAAATTATGTTTAGTTGGCCTTAGGTGGGGAGGGTAAGGATGAGATTCAACCAAATTTTATATTTATTTATTTTTAATTTGGGTGAGACAAGTCTACAATTGCAAGGGCAACCTTGTGACTATTGATTTGTCATGAAACATGAAAGGGGCTCAACTAAGGTGGATAACATGTTCTTAGGCGATTCCTTAAATTTATCCTTTAGAATGTCTTTCCTAAGAGACTTCTTACCCTCTCTTATCCTATAAGGTCTCACCAAGGCAATAACTTGGCATGCCCTAACCCTCTTTTGAGGTTTTTCTTGAGTGATAACTTATCCTTCCTTTGACATCCAAAGAGGTATTGTCTCAATGATAGATACTAATCTCCAATTCCTACATTATTCTAACATTCTAATATGTTAGATCTCTAAATAGATACATTCACAAGTACTAAATTTGAAAACTACAACCTAATGATTGAACTAGCCTTTCTATCCAAGTTTCCTAGTCTTTAATAATAATTATCTTTTATAGCCACAACAATCCACAATTCACAATTAATAAGAGGTCTTCCATTTTTAGTTGCTATAGCTCAAAATTCTTTCTATTAAAAATTCCAATCTTCATTCTTCTAGAAGTGTTAGCAATTTCTTAGCACTTCAAAAAGATTCACTTATGCAAAAAACTCCCAATAAATATGAATATTAAAAATAGAAAATTAGGCTTTGATAGCAAATGAAAGGAATGATAAATACAATCCTACTCAATCTTCATATAGAAGAGTCGATATATAGTTACAAAATTTTACATTTAGTAAATAAATAACATAAAACTTAACCTAAAAAAACCTTATATAGTAGAAAAAATTGTAAATAATAACACCATTCAAATTTCATTCAGAATAGATTATTACAATACAATAAAATCAAGTATATGTTATTTAAAAGATCTTCAACATGTAAAAAATTTAGATAACATTATAACCACCAACTTCCAAGATCAATCTTGACAATATTTACCTACTCCAAAATCGCACTAACTCGAAACCTAGCATTAGATTTGTAACCAAAATCCAAAAATCATTTGTGCAACTTGGGTGCCCTAACTTATATAATAAAATAGGATACAGCAAAAATCACCTCCTAAGAATAACCTGTTTTAAAAGAAACTTGATTTGCAAGTTAAAGCAAACATGCAATGCAAGCAATCTTAACTCCCACACAATGAGGAATTAACTTATTAGATAATTTTAATAACTACTAGAGAAATGTGCCCATATGATCAATGTTTAAAAGGCTTGTCACCCAATAAAGTCCACTCATAATGACTATTATAAAAGGGTGTGAGTCAAAAAAATTATTTTAAATTTTAAATTTTGTGGCAAAATCTCAACCAATTTAGGCTCAATCCAAGGCATTCAAGATTGACCCAAGATAGAAAAGTCCAAATTTTAAAACATGGAATTAATGTGTTAGCATGAGTGTGAATGTAGATTCATTAATGATATGTAAATGATGTATGTACACAAATGCAATATAAATGAAAATAAATAAAACTAAATGTAAATAAATATACAACAAATAAAGATAAGTAATAAACCATAAGTCAAAGATCCTTGATAGACACTTTTTCTTTTTTATTTGATATGTCTTCTACATTTGTTACTTAATAATATCAAATAAAAAGAGAAAACTATAATCTTTGTTGCTATACCCACACCCTAGTCCTTAAATGCACTCAAGATTGATCCAAGATAGAGAAGTCCAAATTTTAAAACATGAGAGTGAATGTATGGGCATGAATGTGAATGTAAATTGACTAATGATATATAAACACAAATACATGTACATAAAAATAAGTGTAAATAAATGTAAACAAATAAAAATAAGTATTAAATCGTAAGTCAAAGATCCTAATAGACACGTTTTCTTTTTTCATTTGATATGTCTTCTACATTTATTATTTATATAATATCAAATAAGAATATTGTTGCTATACACAATTAGAGTCTAGTTCTTAAAGACATTAAAGACACTGTTGAAACTATTGAAGCTTTTATCATTCCAAGAGATTTTTTGGATTTCTTTGTCTGCAAGACTTTGACCACAACCATACATACTTTGCCACTCTCAACCACTTTAGGATCAATCCCAAGGCATTCAAGATTGACCCAAGATAGAGACGTTCAAATTTTAAAACATGGAATGAGTGTATGAGCATGAGTGTGAATGTAGACTGATTAATGACGTATGACCACAAAAACATGTAAATAAAAATAGAATAAAACAAGATACATAAAAATAAATGTAAAAACATATAAAGATAAATATTAGATAGTAAGAAGTCAAAGATCTTATAGACACATTTTATTTTTTCATTTGATATATCTTCTACATCTATTATTTACATAATATCAAATAAAAATATTATTGATGTACACAATCACACTGTGGTCCTTCAAGAACTTGTTGAAACTATTGAGCTTTTATCATTCCAAGAGATTTTTTTGGATTTCTTTGCCTGTAAGACTTTGACCTCAACCATATGCCAATACCATATTCGTGGAAGATTTTGGAATGAAATGCAAGCACACAACATTACCGGTGGAGAGTGGCAAAGTATGGTTTAAAATACGAGGATATTTTAGCGGCATTAGGTAGGTACTACTTTCTTGGCGCCTTTGGACACGGAATGCGTAGGTTACTAAATTCTAGCGACAAAAATCTTCTTCAAAATAGTTATCCGTTAACAATTTAAAAAATATTTCCACTTTATTTTACATTCTTGTGGGCGTGACAATCGATACCAAAACTTTCCTGGGAACAAACAAAAGGAAGTTTGTCAACACAATTCCCCCATAATATGTGCCCGCAATTATTAACACTTGCCCATGTTTGTTCACAGGTTACACGGACTAATCCTGGAATGGGGGGACTCCACCTATCCACACTGCTTCACGCCACCGGCCAAGGTATTGCGAGCCGGTCAAATCGAAACGAACAACCGGGCGGCTTAGCATTGTAACTGCTAAGCTCAGCCTGTAAATCCCGCCACCCGCGCCTCGGGTGCCGTGTCGTTTATGTGCAACTGCTCTCTGTTCACACTTCTTCATATATATAATATGTTTACCCAACCAAAAGTTACATAAACGTGACCGGCATTTGCCCATAGGTGGGAGTTTGTAGTAAACCCGAGCCAGTTGCGTATTTATATGGCGTTGTTTTCGGCTAACATGCGGGCACGCCACTGCCAGCTCGAACGGCTTGTTTTTTAACTGCAGTCGACGAGGAGGTGACCTGGCCTCGAACGAGGAAAACGTTTTAAGCAATACGGGCTAAGCGTGTGTTGTTGTCTCCCGAAATGGGGGCGCATAAAAGTGTGTAGGGATTTAGCCCGGCAGAATTAAGTTGGCTAGTCGGGTGGTCAGATGGGCAGGTCGAGGGGCTAAATCTAAGGGGGGAGTGAGTCATAGGGCAGTCAAAGGCGTTGCCACGCAAGGTATAGCTGACAATACTGAAGGCGGCTCCACGATTCCTTGCCTTTTATAACACCCCAAGGCCTTGCTTGCTTTGTCTGCCTATCAACTCATTCTCTTCTCTTCTCTTCTCTTCTCTTGCATGGGGTTTGCCTGCCTGCGTTAGAACATAAAGCACTAGTGTCTCTCTGGGTATACATACAATCGAGGAAAAAGGCTTTGTTGCCATGGGTCACCTTGTTCATTTGCATCCTGCTGTTAGCTTGGGAATTAGATAATTGTGGGCTGTTTGTAGTCTGTGAATTTTGTTCCTTGAACGTTTTTGGGCTGTTTTTCTTGCTTAGAGGATTCTTCCCTCCCAGTTGGCCTCTGTGCATCAAATTTGGGTTCATTGTTGTAGAATGCATTAGAGAGACAGAGAGATCAGTGTCCCATTGTTCTTTCTTCCTGGTTATTGTGTAGAATTAATCACATCTGACTGTTGGTGAATTTGTTGGTATGATGGCGTGGAATGCGAGACGACCCTGCTTAGATCCAAGTAATATCATTTTAATGCAGCCAAATGGCGGTAGAAGCAGCTCCAGAGAAACCCTGTTTTCGGTGTTGGACTATCCCTTTCCTTCTCTCCGAGGTAGTTTAGTTAGTTGGCCATTGTTATTGGACTACGATTTAAAATTATCTGGCTTTGAACAAACCCATAGATTTGATCGATTTGCTGCTTTCTTGTGAATGTAGGCTTGCAGGACACTAGACCTTCAGGTTTCTTGGGAAAACGGCCTTATTTCTCCATGTTTGATCACCAAGAAGACGACATGGATGACAAAATGTTTGACTGTAGCTCTTCTCAGCTGCATCATGGAGACAAGAAGAGAAGGCTGAGTATTGAGCAGGTTCGGTCCTTGGAGAAGTGCTTCGAGGCGGAGAACAAACTCGAGCCAGAGAGAAAAATAAAGCTCGCACAAGAGTTGGGATTGCAGCCCCGCCAGGTGGCTGTGTGGTTCCAGAACAGACGAGCACGTTGGAAGACCAAGCAGCTCGAGCGTGACAACGATGATCTCAAGGAGAACTATGATGCTGTCGTGGCAGAAAACCAGAAGCTCCGCGCCGAGGTGACATAAAACTAAACTGAACAGAGTCAAAACTGAATGGGTTTTGGTACCAATTGCATGTTTCTGGATTCTAAAATTGCTTAGTTTGTTGCAGGTTGCAGGGCTGAAAGCCGAGCTGGAAGGCTACAAAAGCAATGGGAACGATGTTGGGCTCAAGAGCGTGAAAAGTGAGTCTGGTGAGCAAGAGGAGACTGAGGCCAATGAGCCGAGCCAGACTGTGCAATCAGAATCTGGGAGCGAAGAAATGTCGAAGAAACTAGGAAAGGATAATTTCTCTACTTGCTCTGAGGTCAGCACTGATCAAATAGGAGATACTGGAACCACCCACGAGCAAGCTTTTGCTGGTATAGATGGGGACAATGCCTCCTCTGTTCAAGCTGTTTCCGCCATGGGCTCATACTACATCAATTTCTCTGACAGCCCCGATGGCACACCTGTTAATGGGTGCAACGAGCAACACTTGCTTCCCCAATTTGGGCATTTGATGAAATACTGTGAAGCAGAGGGAAGCTATTCGTTTATTTTGGACTCTGAGTTAGCAAATATGGATTACACCGACAGTTATCTTTGGGGCCCGAATTAGTATGTTTTCTGTTTATCTAGCTAGTATGCACATAACCATGTATAATAGTAGGATGGGCACTGATGAGAATTAATTGGCTCCTACGTAGCTAGATATAACTAATGTTTATATAGTGGCAATCGACTGCTTGACTTACTACTACTACACAGAATTTCATGAACTATGAAAGGAAAGGAAAGGCAACGTGTTTTGTATAGGCCTACAGCCACGCTTGTAACATGGGTTCTTGGCCAGGAAAGCCAAACGTGATCATCAAAAGTTTATCTAATTGTAAGCCCATTGTCTGTGTCATTAACCTTAATTGTATAAAATTATTCTTCTTGGCAGCAGATCTTTTCTTTTCTAATCTTCACAGATATGGTTCATGTAGACCCTTTTCACAAGAAAAATCTTCTATGCTTTGCAGACCTCACTGTCTTCATTTCTAAATTGCATTCTCATAAATTAATGGTAAAAAAATTCAGTCGTAGGGTGGAATTAAAGCGGAATGTATGAAACCAATGTTAAGTTAATGCACAGATTAGAAAAACTTATGGTACAGCAATCAAGTACTGAAGTGGTTTTCATTAAGTTGCTTAGAATTTCATGAATCAAAAGGCAGGAACGAATCACTGGCTCTCTGTGTCTTTCATTAAGGAATAATCAAACTATTGAAACTAATGAAAGACACAGAGATCTGGACAATAATCAAACTATTGAAACTTGTTTGTCACATTAAGTAAGGCCCTGGTGTATGAAGGAACGAGTTAAAATGCGTGGGGAGAAGGAATCTTGATCCCAATTAATGATTCTATCACTCACTGTAGGATAATGACTAACATGAAAGGCAGCCTATCAGAAGCACTACTAAGGTAGAGTGTACAGGCAGGTAAGTATTTTTCCAAGTTTTAGCTATAGAGTTTTTGTTCGCTAGTGAAAGGCTGCAGAATGGCAGGTTGTGTTCTGACAGAACCCCGTATATCCGGCGTTAATATTGTTAACGGCCATGTGGACTTGCAAAACTACTCAACAGCTGGATGATTGCTTTCTCTTTTCTTGGGAGTCCATGGCGCGGACAACCTTGTACGCAACATTAAATTTAGCCCTCCTCTGCAGTACTTTATCTGCCTTGAAAACTCAAGTGGATCTCAAATACACCTAATCTTCGCAACCATGTTTCTCCCAACCTGAAAACCGTTTGTTCTATCTATCTCTCTAACGTAATTCCAATTCCAGAGACTACTGCAACTTACTTATACTGGTGCCAGGGCCCACCACTTGTACCGCACGTGCGTTCAATCTAGGGTATTAACGTTGTGTTGCATGTAGTTTAGGAACGCGGCGCAGTATGGGTCGTTGATTCATCATCCATTCTGTACGTTAACGGGGAGACATCCCCCGTGATTTTCAGCAGTATAACCTGTTCGTCAACCTTTCGGATAACGCAGAGGGCAGTATAATTATTCTTAAAGGGGGAGGTTTCCGTGTAGGTGTCCGCGCCCTAAAAAGAAATGCTACTAAATTGAAAATGTAAGGCTTTCCAGATAATTTAAATGTTGCAGGGAATCTCAAGTCACAGATGGACAGCATGCTCTTCTAATTTATCATTTAACCTGCTCCTTCAATTAATTTACTGATTCGTTACGTATTCTAATTTGACTGTTTCTCTTTTCTGCCATTTTCTTATTCTTTAATCAAAACCAAATGGCATTCTGCCTTGGGATACAGGCTGCAAGTTGTCAAACACATAATTAATCTGCTTTTAGCTTCTGGACAAATCTTAAGATCAACCAGGAGATCGAACGAAACGACGGAACAACCAACCTAAAAAGTCTTTGTTATGAAGAAAACCTTCTGTAAAGATAAAAGTAGCAGACGTGGATTTAATATTATATAAGATTATCAGCCAACGGTGTTGGCATTTATTTTAATGGACGTTAAATGTCGATCTTTGCATTTTGGATCTGGCCTAATCCAACCATGCTTTCGCATGATTATATGTACACAAGTATTTATTTATTTCAGAAAACCTGGCTCACAATTGTGCATATCTTATTAAGATTGTTTCTGGATATATTGTGTATATTTTTCATTATCTTCCTTTTGATGATGAATCTTGTTTTTGGATATATTGTGCATATTTTTCATTATCTTCTTTTTCGATGAATCATCATCATTATTGAATATGAATCATCATCATTGAATATAATCTGAAACATCAAAAACATTTTTTAAGCAGAAAACTCATGCTTAACACATTGACATTGTGGAAATGAATCTATAAAAATAAAAAGAAGAGGGCCACACAGCCAAATGACAACTGAAGAGTATAGTAGGTAAACAATATGAACGTACTAGCATCATTTTACTCACAATTTTCCTTCCTTGCTTTGTTTTCAAAGAACCTGTCACTAATATTAATGCAGTTAAAGTGGGCAAAACAAATTTTTTGACTCTAGGTATCTGGCTAATTGTTTTTGGATATATTGTGCATATTTTTCATTGTTTTTATTTCAATGATCAATCATCATCATTGAATGTGATCTGAAATATAAAATAAAAATATATACACAGTGAATTCAAAAACAATCTTTGTGCAGAAAACTCATGCTTTAACACATTGACATTGCCAAAATGAATCTATAAAAATAAAAAGAAGAGGGCCACAAAGCCAAAGTCTTGCAAGCTGGATTTCATGACAACTGAATTAGTGTATACTGTATAGTAGGTAATCAATACGAACGTACTAACATTATTTTACTCTCTCGTTCATTCTTATTGGACAATTTTCCAAGTCTTTGCATTGTTTTCAAGGAAGCTGTCACTCATATCCAAGCAGCTAAAGTGAGCAAAACATTTTTTTTGACTAGGTATCTGGCTAATTGTTTCAGAGTACTTTTGAATTGAACTGCATATATCTTTGTATTATATACAGAGTTCAAATCATTCTTAGCAAAATTCTTTATAGGTTAAATCATGTCCCCCGCTATGTCGTGAAGTCAGGCAGGTCTTTCCCTTGGAGGTGCTACTCGCAGGTAATCTAAGAATATCTATTTTAAAAGAAGGTACCCATTTGAGTGGGGTCACAATTCCAATAAATTGGAGAGGGGCAAATCCCTCAAAGAGCGGATTTACCTACCTAGGTGCAGGTGGGCGGTGAAGGAAGGATTGTGCCTAAATGCTAAGCTAAAAGTTATCTGAGAGTTTTAGGTGCTGAAACCGAAAAGCAACATGAACGAACTTAGTTGCGGGTGAGGCATATGATGTTATTGCGATGAGACAGGGACTGAGGAGACGTCTTGTCCACAAGGAAGAGCATTGATTTATGCAGTCAAGTCAGTCAGAAACTAAAAATAACAATCAAATTCCAAAACTACACTCAAGTCTAGGCAATATTGCTGGTGTGACGTGGCATGGGAAATGGATTAGAGAAATATAGGTAGATGTAGAGTAGAGTGGAATCCCACTCACGAGGACCGAGAGAATACTGTCAAAGGCCAAGTAAGTATCGATCATAAACATGCTGTTTTGCCCAAGTACGTCGAATTGTCGTAACCCATTTCAAAAGGAAAGCGAGTGAGGACCACAAGAGGCAAGGTAGCCTCAATAGCGAGATGGAACAGGCTGGCCAGGCGAGAAAGGGTCACGGACTCAGCCGCCATTTCGACCACCTTACAGGAGAAAGGACATTCGTCACTCCTCTGTTCGTCTTGGGCACAAAACAAGTACAGTCGGGAGTGCATGCTCTCTCATTACTTTCTTTCTCCAATCAAATTCATTTGCGCACCATTTAAAGTATGGCTTGAAATGCCGTCCGCATACAGTCTCTCGAAGCGGGGAAGTGCCATGTGTTGCTGACCCACCTGTCAGGCAATGACGCGACGCCATGATCGACTTCCCAGTCCTTGTCCTGCACACCTGGAAGCCTTTCACTCGACTCGCATCAATCTGCCTACTTTCTTCCCGCATTTGGACATAAGTGGAAACAAACATCCAATAGTCCAATGCAGCACTTGGGTCCGTAGTCTTTTGCAGCGAGATATTTTCCTCTAACTGGCTCTCCCTCCATTCAGATTGCGCAAACTGGCTCTCCCAGTGCACACCATGATATAAATAATGCCCACATCCTTGTCAAGCAGGACCGTATAACTCACCCAACCCCCTTCATCCCCACACCTGTCTTCTGAGAAATCATCACCTCTCCCTCCCCGCCCTTCTCTACCTAAGCCCTGGATCAACCGTTTCACCATCTGTACCAAATCTGAAGATCAACGGCCCCTACCCATCTCGCCTGTCTCAATTAAGTGGGCCCGACCGGGGCCCCTCAAAACCTGCCATTTTTCTCCATTGATGAAGCCCCCGACTAATGATCAAAAGACACTTGCTCTTAAAGAGATAAGGGACAGACGGATTGGACACGGACTATCTAATATGCTCGTCCTAACTCTTATGTAACGTTTTCGGTCCTCTGGCCTGGAACTTTAAACGTCCAGAATCTCTTGTCTTTCTACTTTTATGCTCGTCGATTAAGACAAACAGCTTAAGCACCGTTCACTCCCGTTTCCACCAAGGAGACGAAGTTTTTGCACTTGGTGTACTAAAATATTCTAGTGTGGCAACTCTGTGCAGGTACCACGCCGTTCTAATTAGTAACAATACGTTTCTTTGTACACACCGCCATGGATGTAGCTAGGAAACTTCTGTACTCATCACGCATGCGTCGTTCTGCCCACTTCATATAAGTGTAACTACTTATACTTTATTAGGGAATGTTGTCATAAAGGTATTTCTTAATGTGAAGGAGAAAAGTGCACGCCCACCGTTTTTTATTCTCTTTGTTTTACACCATATTATTGGTCATCCATGTCTTCTCATGCTTAATTTCATTTATTTCGTACATAAAGTTGACAAATCTCAAAAGATTATTATCCATCAATAGATAAAATCATTTTTCTCTACACCCCATTTCTATTTGTTGGGCTTTTACTGACTATGAGTGCAGATTTGTTTTCTATGGTTCTTCTAATTTAAGTTCATTTGCTCATTTTTAGATATCATGACTATTTATAGATATTGACTTGTATGTCAAATAATGTTTGAAATTGAGTATTTAGAATCTTATATTTATAGACACACTTTGAATTATTAGTTTATCATGAAATTATCATATTAGAAGATTTCATATCAATAGTATTACATCAAATCTTGTATTAGCATTTACATTAATTATATTATATTATCATTTATCATTTATTTATCGTAAATCTATTTGATGTGCATTCTATTATTGTCTATCATTAATAAAAATTTGATTGGTGTAAAGAAATTTAAAAATTATATACAAAAGTTAAAAATGATAATTTAAAGGAGAGGTCCTTGTTGAAATGATTTTTATTTTTTGCTTGCTTTTTTATAAATAGTAAATAAATAATGTGAAGTCCCATAAAAACTATTGCATTTTTAGTACATCTAACTTAAACATTTGTTAAGAACTATTGAAATTGAATTTATTCAATGCATTCCCTAAAGTTTCAAGAACATGAAAAAAAATTATTATAAGAAAAGTGAAGTCTCATTAACCTCAATTTTTGCACTTATTAAATTATAATGTTATTTTTTTAAAACTCTAAATAATTTTTAGATTTTTTACAAAATACAAACATAACTATACTATTTTTTTTAATATTTCATTAGTTTGCATCATTTACAAAGTTAAAATGTATATGCCACTTTCAGATGCTTCAAGTTAAAAAAATAGATCCATATTTTCCATTTTCTTTATAAAAGTGTGACATAGATTTGTGTTTTTATCTTAATTCACAACTATGTCTAGAGACAAAGCATAGACACTACATACATGTTTGTGGTAGCTAGTAAAATGTTGATCCATTATTTGAAATAAAAATTCGATCAAACAAATTCTACCTTAGAAATTTAACAAGTGATTATCAAAGAGCAACAAACAAAGCTATGTACATCCTAACCCTCTCTTTATCAATTTCATTTATAGTCTTAGCTCTCAAATTTAGGTTGATTATTTATTTTAGTATTTATCTCAATCAATTAAGCCCTAAATTAGTGTAGAGCCATTTTATTTTTAAATACATATCAAACTGGCATTTCACTTGGTAACATTTAAAAAATTGAGTTTAGGGTGAAATTTCAAAGTCGTGTCACACTTTTATAAAGGAATGACCAAAGTTGATCTCATTTTTTAACTTGAATCACTAGAAAGTGACACATGTGTTTTGAATTTTGAAATGATATTTAAATTTATTTTATGTTTTTATTTTTAATTTTTTTATTTTTTTTTGTAAAATTGAGACTATAATTTAGTTGGTAATAAAATATTGAAAAATGAGGTTAATTGGGAAGTCGCTCCATATAATAAATTTAATTATTTTTCTTTCAATTTTTTGTCATATTTATAACTTAAAACTTTAGTGCATAAATTTATTTATTTATTTTGAGAAGTATATGTTTTTAAATAAATATTAAAACATATGTGTACAAAAAACATAACTGTTTTGGTGCGATGTCAACTTTTGTCTTAATTATGTATTCAAAATAGAAAAAGAACTATATCTTGATATGAAATCTTTTTTCTAGTACATCTTATTTTTTAAAAATAATTTAAATAAACTTTTCTATTTTTTTCTTGACACGATAATTTATCTTATATTTTTTTGTCGATGACCTACTTTTAGTAAAAAATATATGTAAACAATAATTAAAATATTAAAATTTATATTTTTTAAAACTACACTTATAAATCTATAAAAGAGTATTTTTTAAGAAGTATTATTTATATGAATAGTAGTTGTGAAAATAACAAATTTTTTATTTATTTTTTAAGTAAATTGGCTCCAAAGTAATGTTATGAATGTATTTATTGGTCACTTCTTCTAAATTAAATTTATTTCTTGATTATTTATAGATATTTTGATTATTTATAGATATTGACTTGTGTGTCAAATAATATTTGAAATTTAGCACTTAACATCTTATATTTAAAGAGATGCCTTGAATTATTAGTTTATCATGGAATTATCATATTAGAACATTTCATATCAAATGTATTAGTATTACATAAAATATTGCATTAGTATTCATATTAACCTATACTCCATTATTATCTAGGCATCTTAAATATACTTCTTGTGTATTCTATTTGTGTGACCCATCATCAATAGGAACTTGATTGGTGTAAAGGAATTAAGAAATTATACTCTAAAGTTTATTAAGATTTTTGAAAAAATACACCCTATAGGAGAGGTCCTTATTGAGATGACTTCATTTTTTTTTTTTTGATAAATAGTTTAAAAAAAATGTGGAGTCCCATAAAAAAAATATTGTATTTTTAGTACACCTAATTTAAACATTTATTAAAAACTATCAAAATTGGATTTATTTAGTGCATACCCTAAAGTTTCAAGTCAACAATATGAGAAAAAATTACTATAAGAAAAGTGGAATCCCATTAACCTCATTTTTTGCACTTACTAATTATAATGTTCACTTCTAAAAATTCTAAATAATTTTTTGATTTTGAAAAAAATACATATGTAACTACACTATTTTTTTATATTTCATTAGTTAATATCATTTACAAAGTTAAAATGTATATGCCACTTTTTGATGCTTCAAGTTAAAAAATAGACCCATGTTGTCCATTCTATATAAAAGTGTGACATACATTTGTGCTTTTATCTTAAACAATGTTCACAACTAAGTCACTACACACATTTTTGTGGTAACTACTAAAGTGTTGATCTATTATTAGAAATAAGAATTCAATCATTGATCATAGTCTACCTTAGAAATTCAATTAGTGATTATCAAAGAGCATCAAACAAAGCTAAGTACATCTTAACCCTCTCTTTATAAATTTCATTTATAGTCTTAGCTCTCAATTTTTGTTTGATTGCTTATTTTAGTATTTATCCCAATCAATTAAACTCTAAATTAGTGTTAGTGTCACTTTATTTTCAAATACATATCAAATTGGTATTTCACTTTGTAGTGTTTTAAAACATAGCTTGAGGGTGAATGTTCAAAGCTATGTCACACTTTTATAAACGAAATGATAACATTGATCTAACTTTTTAACTTGCATCACTAGAAAGTGGCACATAGTTTTGAATTTTGAAATGATGTAAACTAATGACATTTATATTTTTTTATTTATTTAATGTTTGTATTTGAAAAAAATAAAAACTATTTGACTATTTTTTTTAATAAAAGACACTATATTTTAATTACTAATAAAATTCTTTAAAATGAGGTTAAGTGGGATGTCGCTCTTTATATAGTAAATTTTATTATTTTTCCATTTTGATATATATAAACATAATTGTTTTGATGGGATGTTAGCTTTGGTCTTAATTTTTTTATTCAAAAGAAAAAATGATATCTTTAACAACATCAAGTTTCCACCGTCCATGATAATTAATTGTTAAATTTTTGGATTGAAATTGTGTGCATTTTTTAAACATTTTAGATCAAACTCCATTATCCATTATTTTGCTCTCTTGTTGCATGCATATTATCCTAATGATGGATCATGGAGTTTGATCCAAAACATTCAAAAAATACACACAATTTCAATCTAGAAAATTAACAATTAATTAAAATGATATCATTCTAATATAGAATCTTTTCTCTAGTGCATCATTTTTTTTTCAAAATTTTAAATAAACTTTACTATTTTTTCTTGGCAAGACAATTTACCTTTTATTTTGTATTGATGGCCTACTTTTAGTTTAAAAAGGTATATACACAATAATTAAACTATTAAAAATATATATTTTTGAAAACTACGCTTATAGTATCCAAAAGGGTATTTTTATATTTTTTAAGAAATATTATTTATGAGTAAGAGTTATGAAAATAATAAGTTTTTTGAATATTTTTTAAAAATTAAATTGGCTCCAAAGTGATGTTGTAGGGGTAAGTGCACCAAGATGTGATACAGGGTCTTAAGATGCCACTTTTTTTTTTTTTTGAAATTAGTAAACTTTGATATTTGATGAAAAATGAAGATAGTTATGCTCAAAATTTAAAGATGCAACAAGAATCAGAGTTGTAGTGCTCCAAATATACTTTCTAAACTACTATTTTTTAAAAAAATTGGTAAAGATTAAGGATTTCAAAAGTGGGGGCCACATAAAGTGGTCATATTTTTTTCAAAAAAATATAACATAACGTCTAGTGTGCTCCCCCTAAAATGTTAACTTTTTTAAAAAAATCAAAAATCACTTCGGTGAGAAATTAGCTAACACCATGTAGTTTATGTTAAACTTTTCGGTTAATTTTTTAATGAATATATGATTTTTACTAATTTTCAAAGTGGACACATCCTAAAAAATAGAAATTTGAGCGTGCTCCCCCCTAAAAATTTTGAAAACTAATTGAAAATCAATATTTTTTTCAATACATATGTAGAATGGAGTCTAGTTTATAAAAATGTAATTTGTTTCAAATTTTGATGAACGGGTAAAAAACTATACCCAAAATACCACACGTTTGTTTTTGACAAAAAATGAACACACTAACAAAAGAAATTAAAGATGAAAACCTTAAATAATCAAAACATGAAAAAAATATGGTTAGATAGCTAAGAGAGCTTAATTTCATCATGGTGCTTTTATAAATTTGCATTGAAACACATGCAAATTTGATGAAAAGCATGACCAAAAATGTGTAACTTTTTTTTTACTTTTTTTAAAAACACGTCTTTGGCATGAAATCGTTGTCCAACCCTTTGGGTTGGATGCCCAAGGTAAATCCAACCAAAAGGGTTGGTATTTCCCAATGTAAATCATTTAGCGCTAGCCAAAGAAAATGCATTTTTAGAATGTTAGAGCCAAATTCTCTTTCTCTTTCTCTCTCTCTCCCCCACTTTGATTAAGGCTTTGATTTTAGGGTTTACGATTGATGATGGATAGTTGAGGTTTTACCTTTCACTCCATCTTTTCCTCCTTTCCTCTTTATCAATATTTTCCTTTCTCTCTCTCTCTCCCCTCTCTAGGTCTATCTCATTCTCTCTCCCTCTCTACCTTACCTTCCCTCCTTGCCCCCATCTATATCCCTACCTTCCTACCTCTCTCTTCTCTCTCCCTCTATTATTGTTTCTCTCCCATCTCTCTTCATTCTATTGATCACTACCTCTCCCTCCCAGCCTCTCTCTCTCTCCCCATCTTCAAGTCTCTCCCTCCTTCCCTCTTTACCTCTCTACCTCTCCCTCCTTGTCTCATTACCCAACTCTCTCCCTCTATCTCTCTAACTCTATCTCTCCCCTATGCCTCTCACCCCTCTCTCCCTAGGCTATAGGTCTCTCACATTTATCTCTCCCCTCTCTAGAGTTATTTCCCTCCCTCTCCACCTCCCTCCCTCCTTACCCCGCTTTCCCTCTTTGTGAACTTCTCTAGATCTTTCCCTTACCTCTCTACCTCTCCCCTCTCTAGGTCTCTCAACCACTCCTTATCTACCTCTCCATCCCTCTTTAGCCCTCTCTTTCTCTTCATTCTTCTCTCTCCTCTTCCCTCTCCCTCCCCTCTCTAGGTCATCACCTATTTATCTCCTCCTTCCCTAGGTCTCTCACTCCATCCATGTCTACCTCTCTCTCCATCCCTTATTACTCCTCTTTCTCTTTTATCTTTTGTCTCTCCTCTTCTTTCCGCTCCCCTCTCTAGGATGTACCCTCCCTTTCTTCCTCTTCCCATCTCTATCTCCCCTTCCCTCCTTAAACCCCCATATCACCTCTCTCCCCCTATAGGTCTCTCACCTCTCTTCCCCTCTATTTCCTCTTTCCCTAGGTCTCTCATTCCCTCCATTTCTACCTCTCCCTCTATATCTTCTTACTCCTCTCTCTCATGATGCATTCACATTGCAACTATGTGGATCACAACACTTACACTCTGAAGGATGTGACAAATGTTCATAGTGATCTTGATGTTTTTATCAAAGAATGTTCTATGGTGATCACATGGGGCCAAACTTATCTATTTAGTGTGCAAAACAGTTGGCCTTGGGTGAATCTTAAATAAACTTGGAATTAACTTTTCACATTCTTTAGAAGGCAAATAAAATTAACACCTTTCAAGATCTTTCTCACTATCAAAAGATGGCATATTAGTAGCATCTAAATTATCATAGAAGTAATAATTACTCTTTTAGAATCACAATGGCTATTGATATCTTGAATGGGAGGTAGATTCTTTTGACCTTCATATTTTACTATATCTATAAGATTGTAGTCATTTCTAGTTTCTCCATTCTTGAGACATCCTCTCTTACATGTGCAACATTTTATATTTTTTTATGTAGATAAACCAAGTTGTAGCTGAATATGATTATCAAGTTGCCTATTTAAGTCCAAAATTTCATTAACACATTTATTCTTCAAAGTGCCCTAGTTGATTTCTTCAATAGACAGAAATCCTGGTGAACTTTTCTTCTACATGTTAAGCTTTGCATGCTTGACAAAACCTTTCACAACATCCACCTTGTTCATTGTCTGGTTTGGATGGTCACTTAAGTCTCTGATTCTATCATAAGGGACATTTCTTATGTTGACCTTTCCATGTGATGCACTTGAATAGCCAAATCTTCTGACATTAATATCATAAGACATTAGTTTGTAGATGGGGTATATGACTTTATATTTCAGATGACATTTCAAACACTTCACATGGAATTTCTTGTGGTAGCACCTCATCACTTATAATCTGTTTAATAGACTCTTTGTAATCATGTGCAAACTTTCTCATTTCTCGATTTACCAAAGTCTAGTCCACAAGGCCTTCCATGCCTACAGAGAAGATGAGAGTTTTTGTTGTAACATGGATTGTGTTGTTTTTTAAATATGGTGTCAAAAAGCTAAAGCTCAATGAATCAACTCCATCAAAATTACTACCATCATGTATCAGGGTAAGTGTAAAAAGATGGGGGGCCAAAAGGGGTCTTAAGTGGCCACTTTTTTATGAAATTAGGAAATACTGACCTTGGATGAGAAATTGAGGATAGTTACACTCAAAATTTTAAGATGCAACAAAAATAATGTAGCAAGTGCTCTAAGTCTTCTTTCTAAACTACTTTTTTTTTTTTAAATGGTATAGATTAAGGGGTTCAAAAGAGGGAGCCACATAAATTGGTGTTGTTTTTGTCAAAAAAACATAACATAGCGAATTTTGTGGCTCCCTCAAAAGGTTAACTTTTTTTTGGTATCTTTCAAATTGCTTCAGTGAGAAATTAGCTAACAACATGTAGTTTATGCTCAATTTTTCTGATAATTTTTTAATGAATATTTGATTTTTTACTATTTTTCAAAGTGGACACATCCTAAAAAACATAATTTTGGCCGTGCTACCCCTATAAATTTTGAAAACTAATTGAAAATCATTTTTTCTAAATATTTGTAGAATGGAGTCTAGTTGCTAAAAATGTAATTAATTTGAAATTTTAATGAACGGTTAATTTATAAAGAAAAAGTATCAAACACTGGTTTTTGCAAAAAAAAAGACACAAACAAAAGAAATTATGAAAGGCTTAACATTGTCAAAATATGAAAAAAAATACATTGTTAAATAGCTAAGAGAGAGTGGGCGGATGCAAAAAGATGGGGAGCCAAATTGTGGCCAAAATTTCAAAAGTAATTTTATAGGCTATAACGTGAGTGCATTATAACACGAGTGTGTTATAACGCACTCACCTTATGGCTTGGTGTGACTAAGCCAAAGGCTCGGTCATATCGATCCTATAACGCACTCGTGTTAGCTTATAAAAAAAAAAAAAAAGCAAACATCATTTTATTTTTATTGTGTTTTTTTGTTGTTTGTGACCAAGAAACCTTTCATTTGCATGTTTGCATTTTGGAAGGAGCTAAACTTACAATTTCTTCATTGATTTGTTGCAATTTTGTCGCCAAGATGTTGCCACATTGACGGGGAGGTCAAACAAGTAAGAATTGTTTTTTTTTGTGAATTTGTTGTTAAATAGGTAATTTTAGGTTGTTTTTTATATTCATTTGTTTAATTTGTAGGAGATGTTAATGAACCTGAAAACTCTCCTCAAAATCCTAAAAAAACACATCAGCAAGCACACGAACAAAATCCTCAATGTCCACAACAACAAACTCCTCCACCAATTCATCAACATCCTCCTGGCACTCAACAAAATTTAATGGGGGTAATTGAAAATAATATAAAACAAATTGAAGAGTTATTCAGGAGGTTGAATGATCCTGTAAGTTCAACCGTAGAAAGAATAAAATTTGCGAGTTCACTTCAAGATATGTTAAAACATGTAGATGCAATCAACAAACAATTAAGTGGTTGGGCAGATAGGAGGCAGGTGTGGAGGATTTTTTATGTAGATAAATTATCATATAAAGAAGTAAAAGATGAAAAAATTACAAAATATGATTTGTGCTCACTATTCACTGACCCATGCACAAAATCAAAATCTTGACCTTAATGCCAAGAGGTTTCCCATCCATTGGTGCCACCACCAAGGGATTAGGAATAATTTTTGGGATAGGTGGTACATGGTTTTTGACTATCCACCATGCAACGATTGCGAAGTCCCCCAATATTTCTTGAGGAAACTCTACTATGAGTTCATCCTCAACAAAATCCCTAACTATTTTGATATGAGGGAATTTTAGGGGAGAGGTGGAGGGTCAGCACAGGATAGACGTGGTACATGACAAGATCCTCAGTGGCAAGGGAGATGATATCTCGCTAGGTCATCTCGTGAGCACATCACTAACCCTTCCGTCACGAAGGAGAGTTTTGAGGTGTACACTTTGCATTCTATCAGCTCTTTGACCCAGAGTATCATCCAGCATGCTAGTCCTATAGTACAACACCATCCAGGGGAGTCTTTGAGGGGTAGGCTTCCACCCCATTCTTGTCAGGTTTGTGGGTTGGCTTGTATAGATGAACCCACAAACACTCAAGAGGATGGTGCGCAGGATACTTCTGCAGTTACGGGGATGGTCATGGCAATTGACATTTTGAATGACGCTTTCGGCATCAATACTTGGGTAAATTTTAGCATGGGGCAGGTGCAAAAAGATGGGTGGCCAATTTGTGGCCAAATTTTAAAAAAAGTTTTGAAACCTCATAACGCGAGCGTGTTATGGCTTGGTGTGTCAAGCCTAAGGCTCGGCCACAACGAGCCCATAACGTGAGTGCATTATAACGTGCTCACATTATGGGTTATTAAAAGCAAAAACAAAAAGGAATTTGAAATCATTTTCATTATGACTGTGTTTTTTCTGTCTGCGGCCAAAACCCTTCATTTTTGTGCTCACGTTCTAAGAGGAGCCATTTTTCAAGATTTTTCATCAAATTGTTCTTGTTTCATCGCCAAGATGCCACCACGTTGACGAGGAGGTCTGAGAGGTAAGGATTGTTTATTTTTTGTTGTGAATTTGTTAGTTTTACATTATTTTTATATTTATTTTTTGAATTTGTAGGAGATGTTAATGAACCTGCAAACCCTCCTCAAAATCTTCAACAAGCACAACAAGAACAACAATAACAAAATCCTCAAGTTGAACAACCACAACAACAATCTCCTTCACCAATCCCTCAACATCCTCCTGACACTTAGCAAAACTTAATGAGTGAAATTGAAAACAATAAAAAATAAATTGAGGATTTAATCAAGAGGTTGAACAATCGAAATGGTTCAACCATGGAAAGAATGACCCTGGAAACTTCACTCAAACAAATTTTAAAACATATAGATTTGATCAACAAACAATTAACTGGTTGGAAAGATAGGAGGTAGACGGCGAAGGCTTATTATAGGGATAAATTATCATATAAAAATGTAAAAGATCTAAAAATTACAAAATTTGATTTGTGCTCATTATTCACTAACCCACGAACAAATGCAAATCTTACCCTCAATGCGAAGAGGTTTCTTATCCATTGGTGCCACCACCAATAGATTAGGACCTTTTTTTGGGATAGGTGGTACATGGTTTTTGACTACCCACCATGCAGTAATTGTGAAGTCTCGCAATATTTCTTTAGGAAACTATACTGTGAGTTCATCTTGAACAAAATCCTAAATTATTTTTATATGAGGGACTTCTAGGGGAGAGGTGGGGGGTCGGTTCAAGATAGACCCGGTGCACAATAGGATCCTACGTGGCAAGCGAGATGACCTCTCACTAGGCTGCCTCATGAGCATGTCGTTATCCCTTCCATCGCGAAGGAGAGTGCCGAGGTAGAGACTTTGCAGGCCATCAACTCTTTGACCCAAAGTGTCATCTAGCATGCCAGCCCTATACTATAGCACCATCCAGGGGATTCTTCGAGTGGTGGGCTTCTATCCCATTTGTGTCAGTCTTGTGGGGTGACTTGTTCATATGACCCCACCAACACTCAGGAGGGTGCTACATAGGATACGTCTACAGCTATGGAGATGGCAAGGGCAGCTAGCATTTTGAATGAGGCCTATGGCATTAATACTCAGGTAAATGTTAGCATGTTCATTGAATTTAATTTATTAAATTTCAATTTGAAATGCAAGATTAACTAATTTAGTTTTATGATTTTAATAAAATTTCAGGGTCACAGTGTTGATAATGGATACACCGGCCCTACACCCACTTATTTATCTACTACATCTACCATTGAGGTATGTAACTAGTAAACAATTATAAATTTATTACATGTTAATAGCATTGTTTTATGAATGGTATTTTAATATGTGATTTTGGATGTTGAATAGGCTAATATTGGAGGTTTCAAGGGAGCACCTCCCAATGCTAGTGAATTTAGACAAACCTACACATAGGTAATAGAATAAAGAGCTTAAATAATGAATTGTAATTAATATATTTGTGTAGTTTATATTCATATCGTTGATTATGTTGCATCGCACATCTTTCAAACTCAAAGCATTACTTCACATTCCATAAATAATAACTAGATGTTGATAGATGATAAAATTTCAACTACAATATAGTTGTTTAGAAAGTCAACATAAGCAGTGATGCAATTACTTCACATAGCATAAGTAATAAATAGGAGTAGCTTCCAATTTCATTTGCTTGTCATGGCATTCCATGAGACCACTTTTTACTGAGGCATCTTTTCAAACAATTCACTGCCTTGTCTATGCTATGGATGCTTGGAAGAAATATACAAAAGAATAATAGTAAGAAATAGCATAGAAAAGGCAATAAGTTGTTTGAAAAAATGTCTCGAAGAAATGCGGTCTCATGGTGATGTCCATCACCATGAGACCCAATTTCTTTGAGGCACTTTTTCAAACAGCTCACCGCCTTTTCTATGATACCACATTTTCCATACATGTCTACCAAATCATTTTATCAAACCATTCATTTCCTCGTTGTTATGGCTAAAAGCTTAAAAAAGGTGCTTTCCAACAAACTATGGATGCTTGGAAAAAATCTATCAAAGCATAATAGTAATCAATAGCATAGACAAGGTGAGTAGTAGTTTAAAAATGCCTCAAAGAAATGTGGTCTCATGTTGATGGAATGCCATTCCATCACCATGAGACCACATTTCTTTGAGGCATTTCTTCAAATAGCTCACCACTTTTTCTATGCTACCACATTTTTCATACATGTGTACCAAAGCATTTTATCAAACTACTCACTTCCTTGTTGTTATGGCTAAAAGCCTAAAATAGGTGCTTTCCAACAAACTATGGATGCTTGGAAAAAATATCAAAAGCATAATAGTAAGCAATATCATAGTTAAGGCAGTGAGTAGTATGAAAAAATGTCTTGAAGAAATGTGGTCTCATGGTGATGGAATGCCATTCCATCACCATGAGACCACATTTCTCTGAGCATTTTTTCAAATAGCTCACTGCTTGAAGAATAGAAACCAACCCATTACCCAAAATTTCCCTCCAAATTATTTTCAAGGTCCTCATCCTCAATTTACCAATTCATAGAACCTTCCACCTTTTATTCCACTTGTTCATGTCCGCACCCCCCCCTCTTCATGTCATGATCACCCTCCATCTCATAACCAAGGCCACACTATACCATCCACCCCATCCCAACATAATACCATAGCGAAGGCAATGAACTTTTTGAAAAAATGCCTCAAAGAAATGTGGCCTTATGGTGATGAAATGCCATGACACATTTATTTGTAATGGCATTCCATCACCATGAGACCCTATTTCTTTGAGGAATTTTTTCAAACAGTTCACTGCCTTCTCTATGCCACCACAGTTATTGTACATGTCTACAAAAGCATTTTATCAAACAGTTTACTAGCTTGCTGCTATGGGTAAAAGCCTAAAAACATGTGCTTTTGAACAATATATGGATTGGAAAAATAATATGCATGATAGTCATAAATATATAGTTTAATAAGTACTCAAAATTTTGTTCATTATCTCATACATTATAAGCCATGGCATGGATTGCTATTGTGTTTTTCGTGATTGAATAATTTGTTGTTTTATTTTTAGATGTTGCAAGCGGATACACCTCTGAATGTTCAGAGGGAAATGGAGATCGGTGTTTCATCTGCTATAGACTCCTCGATGGCTCTAACAAGGGAGGTATGAGGCAAATTAATAAATTTCAATTTACATTCATTGTTATAGATGTTAGTTAGTGAAAAATCAAACCATTATTGATTCGTAGTTTAATTTCTATTTGTATGGTTTATATAGGGCTTTAGCACACCTTAGCATGGGAATTTGAATATTTCCCTCATGGAGAGTGATCATTAGATGGCGGTAAGTGATTATTTTGTTAAATATATCATTTTTTATAATGTAATTTCTATATATTAATGTATTTACTTCTTATTGTAACAGATAAGACTTGACCACAAACTAAACCCTAGGAGGAGCACAAGGAGCACTCCTCGACCACAGCATAAATGAGTGACAAACGTATCGCAATAAAATCAACAAGCAAAGGGCAAGATTTTATTTCGAGAGAATGGAGAGCAATGACTTTTGATTCCAAAGCCCTTTGTTGTATTCCTATATGGCATTTTTGTACATATTTTGTATTGGATATATTTGACATTGTATGCCTATATGATATTCTCATAAGCCTATATGGCTATTTTGTACTTGTATTTTATACTTATATTGGCATATATTGATGTATGCCTACATGGCTATTTGGTTAATACAAATCTTTCTAATCAATGGTGTCCATATTTGCATTATAAATTCATGGTTCAATAGCTATGAGTTACATGTATTCAAGTGTATACTTTACAACTTACGTGTATACTTTGTGACTTACGTGTATTCCAATGTATACTTTACGACTTACGTGTTTTCATGCGTATACCTTGTATTCATGCATATACTTTGTATTAATTTGTGTATACTATGTATTCGTGTTTATACTTCAAGGTTTACATGTTTTTGAGTACTTGTGCTTCCCTTATTCACATGTACATGCTTGACTTATTATTCACATGTATACTTATTAATTGGTTAGCTCTAGCATTGATCATTGTTGTCATTCATGGTTTGTCTTGAATATTAATTGATTGATGCTAAACAACTTTATTAGTCGATGCTAAACAACTTCAATATTTCTAGGAATAGTAGTAGAGTTACAAATTCTAAAATTGCACAAATTGAAAAGAAAAGATTAACTGTAATTAAATGCACTGATTATTAACTTGATAATTGATTAAGAATGAGAATAAAATATATCAAGAGATGAGTGTTCTAGAATAGCAACTTCCAACTACAAAATAGGCAAAGTATTCCCAATACTTTGAAAGTAATAATCCACCCAAAACTGCAACGGGAGAGAAGGATTATTTAAGATCCTTGAGCAATGCATTTCCTAATACTCCCTTGTTCTTACATATCTCAATTTGGTTTAATCCAAAGAGTTCCATGAAATGCTTTATCTAAAAGTAAAAAACATGTTTTCAATTGGTATTCCATGAAATGTTTCATAAAAAAATTCCAATATATTTAATCCTTTAATTGGAACAACTCAATTAAGCAAAGGATACATAATCTTCAGAACACTTGCAAAACATAATATTCATAGTAGATGATGAGTAGTTAACTCCATGACACATTATATCATACAAACATTTATCTTGAATAGTCTTTAAACATTTTCACAACATAATCCTCATAGTGCAGAATGAATTATTATGTTCTTGATCCATCACCATATAAACATGTTGAAAGATGTATATGTCAACTTTTTGTAGTATTATTTCTTGTATAGGAAATGGACTTGGGAGAAAGAAAGTTATAATTTATAATACAAATAAGAAATAGACTCAATGGTGGAAACTTTATTTATCACACCAAATAATAAATGTAAGTGATAGCATCACTTGTTTCTCTTAGACTCCAATTTTCAAGCATAGCAAATCATTTCAAATGAAAATGACAAAATAATTCATAACCAAAGTTGTTAATTGAGGAAAAATAAAATGTTTCCAAGTTCCACCATTGTACGCATTTACAATTGGTTGTCTATTCTTGTAAGGGAAAGGAGGATAATTAAAAAACATCTTGCGCTTGCTAGACTTGAGGATGATCAATGTTTTTTGTGTGAAAAACTTAGACTTCTCAATCGTCGTGTGTATGTTTCTCTTTTCAATTTTTTTGCATGCCATTATAAGGGATCAAGCCGATTGAACGTAGCTTGGAGCGATTCTGTGTGTTTGGGTGTGAAAGAGCACCATGCCTAGGGTAAACATACCTATCGAGACGTGTTGGAGCAATTTGTTTGGTCACACGAGTTGCAAAACAAAAGTTGCACCACTTTGCAACTTTACACTGCTTGCATTTGACACTTTTTCCATCAAGTAAAAATTGGACGCCATGGTAAAATGACTCTGAGATAACAAAAACTAAGATAGCTTATTGTAAAGAGGCCCAACGTGATCCCGTAGGCTCAGATAGAGAGTTTGTAAGCATCACATTTTTTGAGTAATAGCCCATCAAATATTGCTTCCCTTTTACACTTTGGACCCTTAAAGGATCGAGTCGGTTGAGCATAGCTCGGAGTGATTCTGCATGTTTGGGTGTGAAAGAGGACCATTCCTAGCATAAACGTACCCATCCAGACGCATTGGAATAGTTTTTTTTGTCACACGAGTTGTAGAACAAAAGTTGCACCACTTTGCAACTTTCAACTACTTGCATTTGACAACTTTTTCCCAAAGTGAAAATTCGCCACCATGGGAAAATGCCTCCGAGATAGCAAAAACTGAGAGAGTTTATTGTAAAAGGGCTCAATTTTATGCTATAGGCTCAGACGAGAAGTTTCTAAGCATCATGATGTCTAAGTAACAGCTCGTCAAAGATTGCATCCATTTTGTACTTTGGACTCTTAAGGGATTCTATCGTTTGAATGTAGCTCGAAGTGATTCAACATGTTTGGGTGTAAAAGAGGACCATTCCTAGTGTAAAAATACCCACCCAAATGCATTAGAATAGTTCATTTGGTCACACGAGTTACAGAATGAAAGTTTCACCACTTTGCAACTTTCAACTACTTGCATTTGACAACTTTTTCCCCAAGTGAAAATTCATCACCACCGAAAAATGCCTCTGAGATAGTGAAAACTAAGAGAATTTATTGTAGATGGGCCCAACGTGATCCCATAAGCTCAAATGAGAAGTTTCTAAGCGTCACGGTATTCGAGTAACAACATGCTGAAGTTTGCAACCATTTTGCACTTTGGACTCTTAAGGGATCGATTTGGTTGAACGTAGTCAAAGCGATTCCACATGTTTGGGTGTGAAAGAGGACCATGCCTAGTGTAAAAATACATATTCAGATGTGTTGGAACAGTCCATTTGGTCACACGAGTTGCAACACTTTGCAACTTTCAACTACTTTTATTTGACAACTTTTTCCCCAAGTGAAAATTTGTCACCACAGGAAAATGCCTCTGAAATAGCGAAAACTGAGAGAGGTTATTGTAGAGGGGCCCAACGTGATCCCATAGACTTAGATAAGAAGTTTCTAATCATCATGGTATCCGACTAAAAACATGCTAAAGTTTGCAGCCATTTTGCACTTTGGACTCTTTAAAGGATTCTACCGGTTGAATGTAGCTCAGAGCAATTCAGTGTGTTTGGGTGTGAAATAAGACTATTCCTAGCATAAATGTACCCACCCGGATGCATTGGAATAGTTCATTTGGTCACATGAGTTTCAGAATGAAAGTTGCACCACTTTGCAACTTTCAACTACTTGCATTTGACAACTTTTTTGTTGGGAATAAAATACCATTTAATTGCAATCCTAAACATTATTTTATGTATCTACTAAGTCCTTGGAAAGTGTTCCCCAACACTAGGATTAGAAAGATATTAAATTCAAATGAAATAAACATGTAAATTGAAATTTTTAATTAATTATAAATGATAGGAACATGTGGGGACACCCAAGAAGGGATCCTACAAAATAGGAGCACATGGGGCGCCCACATGGAAGGTGGAACCCACCTTGAGTTAAGTTAATTGTTTGGAGAAAAGATAGCACTTCAGTAATGCATGTAAAGATCCGAGAAGTTAGGAATTGATATTTACATGAGTGGAGTTCAGTTTAGTTATCTTAAGTTGCATGTAGTTAGTTTTAGTTGAATGCTAATTGACTTCAGTTGACTTAGAATGCATGACTAATGACTTGAGTTGCATGACAAATAACGGGTGATACATTCAGTTAAGTGGGGATGATCAATCATGCATCATGTTTGCATGAATTTGTGGAGAGATATGTTTCAGTTAACTACGATTGACTTGGAACCACCTTGGGCGCCCAAATTGGCATCTTGGAGTTAACACCTTTTGCATGAGAAGATATTTACAAGGCTGAGTTAAGTGGGCCCATTCTTGGGCGCCAGCTTTGAGGAGAAGCTTACAAGATATCTTGTAATCAACGTTGAATTAAGACTTCAGTTTGGGATGCCCAAATTAATGAAGGACTTGGTTTGACATTTTTTTCACTGAAGAACTCTATTTGCACAAGAATGGCGTAGATATTTGTGAGGAGCTTTATCCTCTTGTAATTTTCAACTCTTTGGAGTTTACAATGTTCAAAATTGTCTTTTATTGCAGCAAGTTGTAGAGAGTTCTAAAAGAGTACTTTTGTGAAGCATGGCACAGGATGTGTAGATTCATGCTTGGACACATGAGAGTTTATTGTAGGTTGTGAAGAAGAATTGTTGAAGGAAAAAGAAGCATCTCAAGAAAGGATTGATAAAGAATTATTGTAATCTTGTTCTAAGGTTAAATAATACAAGAACTATTGATTTTGGTGGTGGGTGTTTTTCCCAAAAGGGTTTCTCCATGGTATATGATGTGTCACTTCTATCTTTTGTTCTTATTCTTCTACAATCTTCTGTCTACTACAATTGGTAAAATGAATCCAAACAGATAATCATATACAAATAAATTGTAACAAAGAACACTTAATTAGATCTACAATATCATAGTTTTACAAAGTATTAAGCTACATAATTACCTTCATTTTAAACATTTAGTATCAAAGCTAATGGTTGGGTAGAGTTTGGGGCATCTTTCTCTTAAAAGTTTGAAGGTTTTTTGGCTGTAGTGGGAGCTTTCACTAATTTTATTGCAGATTTGTAAAAGAAGTATGTTACAATGTATTTGGGTTGATGGCTGTAAGGCTTGGTATGGATTGCTCAATCCCTGAAAGGAAAGGCCTGGTAAGAGAGGAATTCTCCCAGGTGGTAAGGGGAGGGCAGTTGGGTTAAACTACTTCTTGGGTTAGAGTTAGTGGATTAACCTTTAGGGGTCTTTAACACATGGTTTTGTGCTAGTTGAATTGGTCCATGGTTTTAGAGCTCATGGTTTTGAGCCCATGGTTTTGCATGTATGGATGATCTTCATTTAGGAGATGGTTATCACGATGTCATGGATAGCTTGATTACATGTTACAGTGGGAGTTTTTTTACAGTGATGGTTTGATGTTTATCTTGTTGCCATGTACAGCTTGGTATCACAATTCAGTGGGAGCTTTGGTAGGATATGGTTATCTTCATGTGATTTGAAGAAGTTTTAACATCTTGTTTCATGGAGGACCCTTAGAGTCTTTGATAAAGGTGTATTTCTTTTTAGGTTTTAATATATCCTTTGGAGAGGATGTATTTCTTTTTAGTTTTGAGTATTAATCATTTTCTTGGAGCTTCATGATTATGCAAGTTGCATTTGAAGTTGACATGGATTGATTAGTGGGTGCTCATGGACACTAGAGAGACTTGGGTTAGGTTGGATATTTCTTATTTTAAGAGATATATGTAGGAAAGTTTACTTGTAAGAAAATCCTTTTCAATAGTAAAGACCAAGAATCCTACACCTAGAAATGGATATGAGTCCATCATAGACCTAATGAGAAGGTTGTCTATTGTATGCACAAGACAATCTTGTATCCCACTCTTGGTCTACTCGACAAGTAAAATGATCTAAGAGGTGTTGCCCGCCTGATTATTATATGCATTATTAATATGTATCTTGACTTCTCTTATGCATTGTTGAGAAGTAGATGCATGATTTTATTTATTTCCATTATTCTCCTTGCAATCTTGAACTTGAGTTAGTTCTGAGGATTTGGGTAGGAGTGGTATGGGAGATATTTAGTGGCTTTGGAAATATTCCCTTTTGTTGTGGGAATGTTTGGCTAAGTTTGATCTACTTTCTATGAGAGGTTTACATCTAAGTTCTGCCATGTTTCATTATAAGTTGAATGGTTATATGTTGATATCCTTTCAGTTTGGGAGTGTTGAAGGAGATCTTACTTTACACAGTTTGACACTATAATAGAGGAGTTAACCACATCCTCTATGTGAAGTGTTATAGGAGGAATTGTTAATGTTGTGATCTTGTTTTCATATTTGACATTACCTGTGCAATGGGAGTTCCAGAAGGTATATGTGTTTTGTATGAGAGGGGTACCTCTCTTGGACTGGTTACACTTTACTATAGTGAGTTACTTCAGAGGTTTTTTATCACATGTTTATGTGTTGTTACCTTGGAGTCTTATTTTACAGGATGGTGGATATAAGGGACTTGTTTACAGATTTGGGTTGTTGTGTTGATAGCATGAAGTTCTACTTATAACAATTTTGGATGAGCTAGCAACTTGATATGGTTGTTATTCCAATTTGGTATGAGTGTGGCAGTCACTCAGAGTCTTTTGTTATCATTTGAATTTGATGCTTGTGTTCATAAATATATTGGTCTAGGTTTCAGTGGCAAAAGAAATGGTTACAGAGACTTGGGAAAGGTATTGGTTCTTGGTGCAAGAAGGCCATTGGCCTTGAGTCCTGTACTTGCTTTATAAGAATGATTCCTTATTTAGAATAATTGCAGTGTATAATGTCAAGTTGGAGAATGTTGGGAATAGGATGCCATTTAATTAAAATCCTAAACATTATTTCATGTATCTCCTAAGTCCTTGGAAAGTGTTCCCAACACTAGGATTAGAAAGAGATTAAATTCAAATGAAATGAACATGTAAATTGACATTTGTAATTAATTCTAAATGATAGGAACATGTTGGGATTCCCAAGAAGAGCTCCTACAAAATAGGAGCACATGGGGTGCCCACATGGAAGGTGGAACCCACCTTGAGTTAAGTTAACTATTTGGAGAAAATATAACACTTCAGTGATGCATGTAAAGATCCTAGAAGTTAGGAATTGATATTTACATGAGTGGAGTTCAGTTCAGTTCAGTTAAGTTTAGTTCAGTTATGGGTCAATTATCTTAAGTTGCATGTAGTTACTTTCAGTTGAATTCTAGTTGACTTCAATTTACTTGGAATGCATGACTAATGACTTGAGTTGCATGAAAAATAATGGGTGCTACATTCAATTAAGTGGGGATGATCAATCATGCTTCATGTTTGCATGAATTGGTGAAGAGATATGTTTCAGTTAACTAAGATTGACCTAGACCCACCTTGGGCGCCCAAATTGGCATCTTAGAGTTAACACCTTTTGCATGAGAAGATATTTACAAGGTTGAGTTAAGTGGGCCCATTATTGGGCACCAACTTTGAGGAGAAAATTACAAGATATCTTTGTAATCAACGTTGAGTTAAGACTTCACTTTGGGACGCCCAAATTGATGAAGGACTTGGTTTGACATTTTTTTTCATGGAAGAACTCTACTTGCACAAGAATGGCGTAGATATTTGTGAGGAGCTTTATCCTCTTGTAATTATCAACTCTTTAGAGTTTACAATGTTCACAATTGTCTATTTATTACAGCAAGTTGAAGAGAGTTCTAAGAGAGTACTTTTGTGAAGCATGGCACAAGATGTGTGGATTCATACTTGGACAAATGAGAGTTTATTGTAAGTTGTGAACAAGAATTGTTGAAGGCAAAAGAAGCATCTCAAGCAAGGATTGATAAATAATTATTGTAATCTTGTTCTAAGGTTAAATAATATAAGCACTATTGATTCTGGTGGTGGAGTTTTTTCTCAAAAGGGTTTCTCCACGGTATATGTTGTGTCACTTCTATCTTCTAGTATTATTCTTCTACAATCTTTTGTCTACTTCTACAATTGGTAAAATGAATCTAAACCGATAATCATATACAAAGAAATTGTAACAAAGAAAACTTAATTAGATCTACAATATCATAGTTTTACAAAGTATTAAGCTACATAATTACCTTCGTTCTCAACACTTTTTCCCCAAGTGAAAATTTGTCACCACAGGAAAATGCCTTCGAGATAGCGAAAATCAAGAGAGGTTATTGTAGAGGGGCCCAACGTGATCCCATAGGCTCAAATGGGAATTTTCTAAGCATCACGGTGTTTGAGTAACAACACGTTGAAGATTGCATCCAATTTACACTTTGGATTCTTAAGGGATTTTGTCGGTTGAATGTAGCTTGAAGTGATTCTGCATGTTTGGGTGCAAAAGAAGACCATGCCTAGCATAAACCTACCCATATGGATGAATTGGAACAATTTTTTTGGTCACACGAGTTGCAGAACGAAAGTTGCACCACTTTGCAACTTTGCACTACTTGCATTTGACATTTTTTCCATCAAGTGAAAACTAGACACCACGGGAAAACGACTCTGAAATAATAAAAACCAAGAGAGGTTATTGTATAGGGGCCCAACGCAATTCCATAGGATCAAATGGATATTTCGTAAGTGCCACATTTTTTGAGTAATAGCTAGTCAAATATTTTTGTCGTTTTGCAGTTTGGACCCTTAAGGGATTGAGCCAGTTGAACATAGCTCAGAGCGATTCCGCATGTTTGGGTGTGAAAGAGGACCATGAATAGCATAAATGTGCCCATACATATGTGTTGGAACGATTCATTTGATCACAAGAGTTACAAAACAAAATTTGCACCACTTTGTAACTTTACACTACTTGCATTTGACACTTTTTACATCAAGTGAAAATAGGACACCACGGAAAAATGACTCTGAGATAACAAAAACTAAAAGAGGTTATTGTAGAGGGGCCCAACGTAATCCCACAAGATGAGACGAAAAGTTCTTAAGCATCAAAATTTCTGAGTAATAGTCTGTCAAAGATTGTTTCCCTTTTGCACTTTGGACTTGTTGATGGTTCTGATGAGCACAACAACAGTTAAGCAAAATATTACTATTTTGCTCTCCTGAAAGAGAAAGAATAACACATGTATATCTAACTCCCAAGGTCTTTGTAATCGGTTCTCGACTGTGTTGATTTCACTTAGTGGTTGATGTGAACTATAATGTTCAAGGGGCCTGTTGGTGTTGAGCTTCTGGATTGTTCTAAAATCAAACATAAATTCAAACCTACTTTAACTGGGGTTCTTAAAGAAGTAGAAAAAAAGATAGATCAAAGCTTTGGAACTAAAGAGAATAATAATTCATCCAACTTAACCAGACTTGTTACCTTTCAAGGAATTGCTAACTAAAACTACAGAATAAAAGTAACTTGTGATTAACCCACAGTTTTATTCATTCATAGTGCTAATTTCAACAGCAGATTAAAAATTACTGTTTAAACAAAACATAAAATAAGACTTCATTCCTTGAAAGCTTTTCAAATCAAATGATTAACTGAAGATGAATACCATTCAAGAACATAATATGAAGTAGATTTAAATCTGGTTGCTTCTACTATTAGTGAAACAGATAAGCAACATTTACAAATCTGGCACAATCACCAGTGTACAAAAAACCTATATCTTCAGACTATTTCCATCTATACTAAGAAAACTTGAAAGATATGTCACTTCCTTCTGTCGAATCAAACTCCTATTCTACTGCTCCTCTTAAGTTTCTCTACTACTATTGATTTCTAAAAATTCTCTCTATCTTTTTTTAAAACTCCTTCCTTTTATGAAAGAGGCAAAAATGCCATATATACAAAACATGCCAAAAAGAATGTGTTGGCCCCTCTTTAGGGTTTTACAAAATATCAGTTAGTTTCAAAAGGTTCAGCTCTCAGATCTTTTGGAATGAAGTCAATGTTGCATTGAATATGCATCCCCGTGTCCATGTTGGTGAAAGATCGCCCTCAGGAGAAGCCTTCAGGTCTTATGGAATACTTGCATTAACTTCTAACCTTTGTGTCCACCTTCGAACTTCCATGTCAAGCTACTTTGAATGCCCTGAAGCACTATCATTAATGTCTATCTACCTTTTCCAGTAGACACCACAGTTGTCCCTGAGATTCATGGCCTCTTCCTCCTTTCGGCGTTCTTCCTGTCCTAGATCTTTCTGCATGTTGACCTCCTCTGGAAGCAACATCAGATTTTCCCGTTAGATCCCCACACCATTTTTTACTGAACTTCTCCATCACTTTTGATCCCAAAGTAAGTCCATGTCATTTACATTTTGTTAATTTCCTTCATAGGGGGAGTCAATCAGTCAAATGGCCAATGGTTTTCCTTTAGCTCCCCTTGATTGGGTGAACACATTCCACGTAAGATTCCTGAGTGGTCAAAGGTTGTTCACATAGAATCGCATGTCGATGAGACACTAATAGTGTCTCCCCAATGCAATTATACCTCATAGTAGCTATCGGCATGACATACGACGGTCAGAAAAACTTCATATCGAGCCCAACACATTACACCAAAGGCACAAAACATGTCGACGAGAATACCACCAGTCGGCGAGATATCATGCTGATCTCTTCCATTCTCCCCAAGCTCATTCTGTTTCGGCGAGACCCTTCATCGATCGGTCGGCGAGACCTTTCATCGAAGCCACCTTGTCTTAGCGAGAACTCACATCAGTCGGGAAGACGTTACCCTATCAGCCAGACATTATGGCGAATTCAAACCTTTCGTCGAGACCCTTTATCGATCAACAGGACTTTCCCCAATCGGCAAGATGTTATGCCGAAGGCAATCTCTCTCTGCGAGACCTCGCCTCTTCGGCAAGACCTTATGCCGAAGGCATAACCTTTCACCGAGACCTCCATCTAGGATCACCACTCCATGTTGGCAAGACCCTATCGGGTCGGCAAGACTTCTCATCGAAGCCACCTTGTTTCGGCAAGAGCTTATTTCATTTCAGGGAGACCTTGCTTGGTCGGCGAGACCTTTCGCCGAGCTTAAAACTTTTGTTGAGACCCTTCATCGATCGGCAGGACTTCTCTCCAAGGCCTTCATTTTTCAACGAGACTTCGCTTGATCGGGAAGACTTCACCCTTTGGCCAGACATCATGTCGAACTTAAATCTTTCGGCGACACTCCTCGTGTCGGTAGGACTTCTCCCCGAAAGCACAACATTATACCAAAGGCACCATCCTTTCGGTGAGACATCACTCGGTCGCCAAGACTTCATGCCGAACTTAAATAGTTCCCCGACACTGTTTCACTTCAGCAAGAGTCCACCCTATCAGTGAGACTTTACCCCGAAGTCACGCCCTTATGTCAAACTCAAACCTTTTGGCGAGACTTCATGCTGATGCTACCCCCTATCGTTGAGACTTCCATTTGTCGGGAAGACTTCTCCCCGAACCCAAATCTTACGGCGGCGCTAGCCTTGTGTGCAATGGTCAGCGAGACCTCAGCAGTCGAGGAGACATATAAAAACCCACGGCGATTAAAATGTCTAGCCGACTGGTATATTTTAAGTGAACAGAACCAACTTCTAGTCGGCAAGACAACAGGAGGGTCTCAGCGACTTTCTTCTTCAAGAGTTTTATGCCAAATCTGACTGAGGTAGGCTTTCCAACTGAGTTCCTTGAGAAATGCATCAGGGGTATGATTTAATCCTATAACACAAATGCCTCCATTAGTCCTCAAAGTATATAAAATATATCATTTTTCATCATTTGATTCAATTTTAACAAAAAGAAACCCAACTCAAGCTGAAGCAAAACCAAAATTTGACAGAACAAAAGACAAACTTGGGAGGAAAACAAAAGAACTCCTAAGACCAAACCAACAACAAAAGGGGAAGAAAACAAAAGAAAAGGGGGACCCGTTTTGTTCCAGGATAAAATGGGGTAGTTATGCAAGGCATAACAAATGGCGACTCGGCTGGGAAAAATGGTTTAACCACTTTCAAGAAATTGAAAGATTTAGCTACCCAGAACTCCTGGTTTATGAACATCACAACTCTAGTTGGGATAGTTTTAACAACCAAGGTTGAGCTAGAATCTCAAAGGTAAGTCAACACTGGCTACCCCTGAATCTAAGTGTGTGCTTAATGGTGCGTCATCCTTTTATAAAGTTTTCCTCGTCTTTTGAACAATAATGTGCAAGATTTGAACTACATGAGTTGATTCCCTTTAGCTGTTTGTTGATGGCGGTTTTGGCACCACAACAATGCAAACAAAATATTGCTATTTTGCTTCTCCTGAAAGAGAAAGGCAACACATGGATGCCTTAGGTCCCAAGGTCTTTGTAGTTGGGTCTCAACTGTGCTGATGTTACTCAGTGGTCAATGCAACAGTAATATTCAAGGGGCCTACTGGTGTTGGGCTTCTGGATCATTCTAAGATCAAGCATGAAAGAAAACCTACTCTAACTGAGGTTTTTAAAGAAATATAAAAAAGATAAGTCAGAGTTTTGAAACATAAAAGAACAATAGTTTATCCAACCTTAACCAGACTTGTTAACTTCAAGGAATTTGTAAACCAAAACTGCAGAACAAAGTAAACTTGTGATTGACACACAACCTCCTTCACTCACAGTGCTAATTCGCATAATAGATTTTTAATTACCATTTAAATAAAACACAAAATAATATTTCATTCCTTGAAGGCTTCACAAATCAAATGATCAATTTAAGACAAATATCATTCAAGAACACAACATGAAGTAGATTAAATTCTGATTGCTTCTACTATCAATAAAACAAATAAGCAATATTTACAAAGCTGGCACAATCACCAGTGTACAGAGAATCTGAGGCTCCAGATTGCTTCAGACTACACTATGAGAACTCAGAAAATACATTATAGTCTATACTGAAATCTTACTGCTAACCAAGGAGACAAAGAAGCTCTCATTACTAAGAATCAAGATGCAATTCTATCTCCTTCTGTTAACTGACCAACTTCTAACAGTTCTAACTCTAAAATGGTTCTCAGTCTAAAAGTTATCTAAATCTAGAAGTTCTAATCCTTTACTGTCTAACCTTTACAAAGGGGAAAGAATGCCATTTATACAGAGTGTGTACCAAAAGAATGCACTGTCCCCTGCGCCAGGGTTTACAAAATATCTGCATCTAGGAGATTCGGCTCTCAGACCTTTCTGAAGAAAGTCAAAATTGCATTCAATGTGAATCCTTGTTGTCCATGCTGATGAAGGATTCCTACTCGTAGGAGAAGTCTTTTTAGATCTTTTGAAAACTGCAGCATTAACTCTCCTGTGTGCGTGTCCATCTTCAAACTCTATTGGGGTGCCTTGAATGCTCAGAATATCTTCATTAATGTTGATCCACCTCTTTGCCAGTAGTCACCATAGCTATCCCTCTAAGTCATGGCTTATTACTTCCTTCAGCCTTTCTTTCTATTTTGGACTTCTCTATAGGTTGACCATTCCTCTGGAAATGCCATCGGGCCTTCTTGCAGATCTAAACATTTTGCCTAAGCTAAATCATCGCCACCTATTTCTCAGAAAGAATCCATCTGGTTTGCATTCCATTGGCCTTCTTTCCCAGGAACAGTCAATCGGTCAAAAGAACCAATGAATCACCCTCTAGCTTTCCCCTGATTGGTTAGACATATGCCACGCGACCTTCATCAGGTGGTCAAAAGTGGTCCACCTTGAATTGCATGTCAGTGAGACACTCATCATGTCTCCCTGATGCGATTTTGTCTTTTACCAATCATCGGCATAGCCTGGGTCAATCAGTGAGACATCTCGGCAAGCTACAGGAGTTATATTGAGCTCACCAAGACCATCGGCAAGACCCATCGGGTCGGTGAGACTTCATGGTGATGTCCCCTTGGTTATATCAATACCTCCTTCACTGGGAAATCCATCGCTATCGGCAAGACCTTTAGCAAACTCCTTTTTCATTCTCGCCAAACCCACTTTCTTCCTTTCAGCGTGACTTTCTTCCTTCGCCAAGACCTTTTGGCGAAGGTATGATCCTTGGCCGAGCTCCATTTCTTTCAGTGGGACTTCGCTTTATGTCGGCATGACCTTCGCTTGTCACCGTGACCTCATAGCGAAGTCGCCTCATTTTTTTGGAGTCTCCCTGAATTCCTTTTGATGACCTTCCTATGCCAGCTTCTCTTTTTTGTTTCAGTGTGACCCTCATGAGTCGGTGAGGCATTACACCAAGTCCCATATCCTTCAGTGAGCTAAACTTATCGGCAGGACCCTTCCCCTTCGATGAAACTTTTCGCCGAAGGCAACACCTCTTGGCGACCTCGCCCTGCTGTCGCTGAGACCTTTCTGTAGTCACACCGATGCATTTCCTTTGTTCCACATGTGTTGTCGTAGCATTCTCTTATCGAGGAGATGTTCTATAGAAAGCCTAAGTCTTGGCGAAAGCCTCTGCATTTTCTTTCTTTGGTCGCTGAGACTTACTAATTCTCTCGCCAAAGACCCTTGATAGAATCCCTCTATGGCATGTCGATGAGACTTTATGAATTCACCGAGACCATATGCCGAAGAAGATGACTTATGCCGATGCCGTTGTTGTCGCTGTGACCTCACCTCTTCAGCCAGACATTATTCTGAAGGTGAACCACTCTCCCCGATGCAATTTCTTATTGGCGATTGGCAAGACTTTAAGATTTCGCTGAGACATCTCTCTGAAGACAAACTCCCACCAAAGTGTCCGCTAGTGGTGGTAGTCGGTGAGACATTAGGGGTTCACCGAGACATCTTGGTGAAGAGAGAACATTGTCGACAGTGTATGCCCTTTTTTCGCCCGTCGGTGAGACCCAAAGATCTCGCTGAGACTTCTCTCCGAAGGAAACCCCTCATTCTGATAGGAAATTCATGTCGCCAAGACGATGACCCCTGTCTTTCCGACGGATCCTACATATGATTCTTCATCGCTATGACATCTCTAGGGTCTTGTTGATAGGCAACATAAATGCAGATTTGAACTAAACAAACCATGAGTCAGGGAGACCGTGATAATCTTATGCCGAATTTTACCTTAGCTGATTTTCGTGACCAACTGGACAGAAGAATGCCCTTCAACTGAGCTCCCTTGGAAAATATCATCCCAGCATGATTTAATCCTACACTCAACAAAGAAAACCATAGTAAAGATCACACAGACAGATGTTAAATAATCAAAATCATCATTGAAATGAATCCCATGTTAGTAAGGTGCAGTTAAATTTTCAAACAAAATGATCATACCAACAAGTTCGGGTTTCAGGTCGACCTGCAAAATCCAAGCCAGGGAGGAATTTCGGAGAATTCTGAGTCAGGCGGATTCTAACGGAAAAACATGAAAACACCCACTAGAAGCTTAATCCGATTATCATCAAACAAAGAACAACATGTGAGATCTCGAAAATAGCATAAAGGAAACATAAAATGCATCATCATTTGTTAACTAGCCTCACTACTCCATATTTCCTCACATTTTACCAGATTTTGGGGAAATCCATGCGGGATGGAATTCCGCGAAGGAGAAGACATTCTGGAAAACCCAGAACAAACAAGGAACAACGAATTTCAGGAAAATCCGAAAGAGAAGGACATCCACGAAAATCCGGTCCACGCAGAATTTTGCGAAGACCGAAAATCCCCAAACAACAAACACTCAGGCGGAGTTCGAGTAAGATCTAGGAAAATCCGAATGGGAGGGAAAATCCCGAACTCAGGAGAAAACCCAAAGAACCCCCAAAAGCAAAGCAAACAACCAAAGGCAAAGAAAGGAAAAGAAAGGGGGACCCGTTTTGATCCAAATCAAAGTGGGGTGGTTATGCAAGGCATAACACTGTCGTGCAATGATATCCTGAGCATTGCTCTGTTGCTAGCCAAGCGTCCATAGCCCCAATGGAGATACCTCTAGTTTTCTCACAGCATTGCTCTACTGTCAGCCAGGCGTCCATAGCCCCGGTAGAGATACTGGAATCACCCATTCATATTGAGTCCTCTCTTCCTTGTAGATAGTTTTTTTTTTTTTCTCTTGGAGTTTCAGATATTTCATTCAATTTTTTTTTCAATATGTCAGATGTCAAACATTTGTTCTAGGTTGAAAACTACCATGGACCTCATAACAGCATCCGGGAATCAAATTTTTCACTCAAATCTTACAACACTATCGCCCTAGGACAAATATACCATTACAAAAGGAGATGATCTTGATGATTTGTGACATATTCAGAGGTAGCTAACGAAGATTGTTTACTTTGCACCTTGTTTTCAAGACTTTCCACAACTCTTATTGGAAATGGGCATAAAACAACGAATTTAGGACAAAATCATCCACTCAGAACCTGAAAGTATCTAAACCACTTCTCTCCTAATAACCAAAATATACTTCAAATAACAACCCACCATTTCAAGATGGAAAGAACAGAGAAAGTCCCAAGGAACAAAACAAGACAGACACAAAAGAACAAAGGAAACGAAAGGACAGAAAGAAAAAACAAACAAACAAACAAACACCAAAACTATTTACAAACAAAAAAAAAAGGAAAATTATTTACATAAAGAACAACAAACTATTCACATAGAGAACATAATTATTTACATACAGAGATTATTTACAGGCAGAAACTACTTACATGAAGAAAAACCAATTATTTACATAAATGCACAGCCCAACAAGAATACCAAACTTCATGATTCAAAATAATGTTTAAGTAACTGTCCATTGGCAGGCAATGGAACAGGTTCTCCCATTAAATTACTCAGTTGGAAGGCATTTTCTCCTAGGATCTCAGCAATTTGATAGGGACCTAACCAGAGCTTATCAAATTTCTGGTGACTACCCTTCTTTTCACTAGCTTTATCCCATAGCAGCACAAGGTCTGATATTCTAAAAGCCTTCATTTTGGCTCTTTTGTCAAACCAGCGTTTGACAATAGCCTGGTGTCTAAAGAATTGCTGCAAGGCGGCATCCCTCTGCTCTTCTAATTTCAACAAGGTAGCTAATCTTACTTCTATCATATCATCATTGGAGTAAAATTTCTGCATAAACTCAAGGATAGGTATTTGCAAATGAATAGGGAACATAGGCTCTTGTCCATACACTAGTTTAAATGGTGAAGTCTTTAAAGCAGCCTTGATCCTAGTTCTATCTTCCCATAACACAAATCTTAGCTGGGTGTGCCAGTCCCTAGGGTTGTTCTCTAACAATTTTTTAATTACCCCTAAGAGATTCTTATTAGTTGATTCTGCAACTCCATTTCCTTGTGGGTAATAGTTTGAAGAATATTTTAAAACAATTTTTTGATCATAAGCCCATGAAATGAACTCAGCGGAAGAAAAGGAAGGGCCATTGTCAAATACCAATGCGAAGGGTACTCCAAACCTAGTTGTGATGCATTCGGTGAGGAACTTGATTACTACCTTTGTCGTGTTGTTCTTGTAGGATATAGCCTCTATCCATCTTGTGTAGTAATCAGTGGTAGTCAAAATAAAGTTGTTTCCTACAAAAGAATTTGGGTTAATTACCCCAATAAAGTCCAACGCCCATTGGGAAAATGGTCTTACCTCATAAACAGGCTGCAATGGCATGGCTGGATGGCGTTCTTTTGATGCAGAAATCTGAAATATGTGACATGTTCTTACATGTTGATGGGCATCTTTGAACACACATGGCCAGTAGTAACCCAATCTGAGGATCTGATGTGCTAACGAATCTGTAGACCCATGACCTGTGTCATGTTTCCATGAAATTCAACAATCATGTGTTTAGCCTCTTTGTGATCAAGGCATCGTAGGTACACTCCCTCAAAATTCTTCCTGTATAACAATCCTCCTTTGAGCATATAATGAGAGCTTTTCATTCTCAGCGCTCTCCTCTGAGTTGTATTCATTCCATCTAGGCACCGATTGTTGAGCATGAAATAGATGATATCGGCATACCAAGGGTCATTGGAAAAGGAATGTGTTGTGTATTGTTGGCAAATAATGTTCTCACCAGCATCAGCTATGGATTTAGACAGGCCCAGACCTCAGACAAGTTTCATAGGGTGAACCTCCATATTGAACTCTTGCAAAATGGCCATCTATTTCCCTCTTCGCTCTCCCAACTCACTCTGCATGACTAGAGACTTTACAGCAGCAACAGGAACTACAGCAATAATTTGACTTCGGAGGATGTAATGTCTGAACTTCTTAATAGCTTTGACCAACGCAAAAGCTTGTTTTTCAAGAGGTGGGTACTTAACTTCAGCATTCTTAAATGGGGAATTCATTAAATCAATTGGCCTCTCCTCTCCCTCTTCTCTTCGTTGAGTTAGGACAGCTACACAAGAATGTTCAAAAGCAAAAGAATAAATATAGAATGGCTTCAAATAGTTAGGGTAGGTGAGGACGAGCACTTTCGAAATGGATTGTTTGACTTGAGAAAATGCGGCCTTTGCCTCATCACCCCACTCTATTTTGGCATCTTTCTTCATCATTCTATTCAATGGTTTTACAATTTCTACAAAACCTGTGATAAACTTCCTCACAAAGTTTATCTTTCCAAAGAAGGATCTCATCTCTTGCTTCATGGCCTGGCTATTGTTGACATCCCTTTTGGCACAGCAACATGTAAAAAGAATATTGCTACTTTGTTTCTCCTGAAAGAGAAAGATGATCACATGGATATCTTAGCTCCCAAGGTCCTTGTAGTTCGTTCTCAACTGTGCTGATGTCCCTTAGTGGTCAATGTAATAGTAATGTTCAAGGGGCCTGCTGGTGTTGAGCTTTTTGGATTGTTCTGGAGTTAAACACAAATTTAAATTTACTCTAACCAGGGTTCTTAAAGAAACATAAAAAGATAGATCAGGGCTTTGGAACAGGAAAGAATGACACTTCATCTGAATTAACTAGACCTATCACCTTCCAAGGAATTCCTAACTAAAACTGTAGAACAAACTTAACTTGTGACTAACACATAGTTTCATTCATTCACAGTGTTGATTTCAACAGCAGATTGCAAGTTACCATTTAAACAAAACATCAAATCAAACTTCATTCCTTGAAAGCTTCTTAAATCAGATGATTAATTCAAGATAAACACCATTCTGGAACACAACATGAAGTAGATTAAGATCTGGTTGCTTCTACTATCAATGAGATAGATAAGCAACATTTACAAATCTGGCACAATCACTAGATTACAAAAAATTTGTGGCTCCAAATTGTTTCCATTTACACTAAGAAAACTGAAAGATACATTGGTCCATCCTACTGAATCTAACTCCTAGAAAATAGTTCTTTTTTTAATTCTAACCTAGAAGTTCTCTATAAGTTCTAACCTTTACAAAGAGGCCAAAATGCCTTATATACAGAATGCATCAAAAGAATGTGATGTCCCCTGTATTAGGGTTTACAAAATATTTGCTGACTGTCGAAGAGTTGGCTCTCAGATCTTTTGAAGAAAGTCGGTTGTGCATTCAATGAGAAGCCTTGCCGTCCTTTCTAATGAAAGATTATTCTGGGAAAGATCTGTAGATCTTTTACGGCTGCAGCATTAACTCTTTTGTCTTTGTGTCCATCTTTGAACTCCACCGGGGTTGCCTTGAATGCTTCAGAATATCACCATTAATACCAATCTGCCTCTGCCAATGGTCACTACAGTTGTCCCTGTGAGTCATGGTTTCTTCATTCTTCTTCAGCCTCCTTCATGTTCTAGACTCTCTGCACGTTGACCGTCTCATGGAAGCACCATCGGGTCACTTTAGACCTTCGCATTATCACCCAAGCCGATCCATCATCACCTGTTCTCAGAAAGAGTCCATCTGGTTTGCATTTTGTTGGCCTTCATTCCTAGGAACAGTCAATCGGTTAAAGGGACCAATGAATCACTCTTTTTGCTTCCCCCAATTGGTCGGGCATACGCCATGCGAGCTTTCTAGGTGGTCAAAAGTGGTATGAACGGTATCGCATGTCGGTGAGACACCATCGGTGTCTCCCTGATGCTATCCCATCCTTCAGTAGTCATTGGGGTAGCATGGGGCAGTTGGCAAGATGTTTCAGGGAGCTATAGAAGTCATATTGAGCTCGCAAAACCTATCGGCAAGACTGCATTCTTTCGAAAAGACCACATGGCGAAGTCCTTCTACTCTCGGCGAGCACATTCTGTATCGCCAAGACTCCTTTGTGTCGCTGAGACCTTTCATCGAAGCCCCCTTTCATTCTCCCCGAGCTTACTCTTATTGGTAAGACTGTGCTGGGTCAGCAAGAAGTCATAGTGAAGGCACCTCATTCATTTGGAGTCTCCCCGATTTCCTTTTGTTCTCCTCGAGCTCCTTTTGTTTCGATGTGACCTTCATCAGTCGGCGAGAGATTACACAGATTCCTACATCCCCCAGCGAGCTCCTTTTCATCTTCGTCGAGCCCACTCCTATCGGCAAGACTCTTCTCCTTCGGTGAAACTTTTCGCTGAAGGCAACACCTCTTGGCGACATTGCCCTGCTATCGCCGAGACTCCTTTGTATCGGCAGGACCTTTCGCTGATTTCTCTCACTCCCACTAAGCTTTCTCTGTGTCACTGAGACTTTCTTCAGTTGGTGAGACTTTATATAGACCGAAGCTTCCTTTTGCTGAATTCTGGTGTCGCCAAGACCTTCCCAGATCGGCAGGACATCCCACCGAACCCGTTGCATTCGTTTTGAGTCTCTCTGATCTAAAGCCTTTTGGCGTGACTTCCTTTCTTCGCCAAGACCCTATGGTGATACCCTCTATCTCCCCGATGCAATTTCCTTCTTTAGCGTAACCTCATCCTTTTGGCCAGACACTATGTCGAATGATGCTTGTTTGGCCGAAGTGTTCACTCATGAGCCGATCGGTGAGACATTGGGAGCTCACCATGACCTCATTCCGGTGATGATTTCTTTCGCCGATAGGAATTCTTCAATCGCTGAAATAATGAAAATATTTTGCCGATAATTACCTACATATGATTTCTGATTGCTGTGATGTCTCTGGGGTCTTGCCGATAGGCAACATAGATGCCTATCGACAGAATGCATTGGTAGTCAGCAAGACATCTGTAAGGTCTTGCCGACTTTCTTCTTCAAGGAAAACTATGACCAACTGGACTGAGGAAAGCATTCCAACTGAGCCCCCTTTGCAAATATCATCATGTGCGTGATTTGATCCTACAAAATAGAGTCCCCATCAGTCCTTAGAAGCACATAAGATACATTATCATAAAATACACCATTGCTTATAATTATTTCATTTAATACTTAGCAAGAAAGGAACCAGCTTACACTAAGACAAAACCAAAATTTAACACAACCAGCAGACAACTCAGGAGACAAGCTTGGGCAGAAAATAGAAGCACCCCCAAAGAGGAAAGTAAGTAACCAAAAGAAAAAGAAACCAGAAAGAGAAAGGGGGACCCATTTTGTTCCAGAATAAAATGGGGTGGTTATGCAAGGCATAACAACTATCTTTAGAATGGACTCAACTCAGTCTGGATCGATCGATATTCCCCTTTCTGAGATTATGTGTCTCAAAAGCTTCCCTTCAGAAACCCCGAACACACACTTTTTAGGATTTAGGGAGACACCATACTGAATACATCTTTCAAGAGCTTTAGCTAAGTCTACAGCATGGTTCAGTCTATCTTTAGAGAATATTTTCAGGTCATCCATGTAAATGATGATGCATTTGCCAATCAGATCTTTGAATGCTATGTCCATGGCACGCTGAAAGGTTGCTCCAGTGTTTATCAAACCAAATGGCATCCTTCTGTAAGTGAATGTTCCCCACTTAGTAGTGAAGGTTGTCTTCATTCTGTCTTCATAGTTAACCATCACCTGATTGTATCCAAAATAACCATCCAGGAATGATATCATCTGAGATCCGTTGATAGTCTGCAAGACTTCGTCCAATGAAGGGAGTGGGTAGTTGTCCTTTTCTGAAGCTCTATTTAGATTCCTGAAATCTACACATAGCCTAATCTCTCCATTTTTCTTACGGACTGGAACCAAGTTAGCCACCCATGTTGAATGTCATACAGGGAAGATTATTCTTGCATAAAGCAATTTCTGAACTTCCTTGAAGATCAGTGGTTCAATCAGGGCATTGACAGGTCATTGCTTCTGTCAAAATGGTTTAGCTTCTAGCCTCAAAGTAATAGTATGAGTCATCACAGAAGCATCAAATGTCTTCAAATCCTCATACCCATAGGCTATTGCAGCAATGTCCTTCTTCAGTGCCCTCAGTATATCTTTTCCGATTGCTTTAGGGAAAGCTTTCCCTATGTAAACATTTCTTTCCAGGCCAGAATCAACTAGGTTAATAGTTTGATATTCACCTCCTTTATCTTTGATTGATATCTTCTCCTGAGCCCCTGGGTCTTAATCAAAAATTCTTTCTAAGGCCACCATTCCCTTGGGAATACTATTACTTTTTAAATTGAGGACCCCCTCAGTATCGCAATCTTTAAGGTTCCAATCTCCTTGATCCCTGTTGGACTCATCAATGATCTTCCCTTCAAAAACATCTGAGCTTGCTAAAAAAGAAAGGATATTTTGATCATCATCAAAGACTTGAAAGTTCCTGACGTTATCAGGAACAGCTGGGGTGGAAATCAACTCTACTGAGAATCTCTTAAGCTTGGAGCCTTGCATGGGTTCCAGGGTACTTGCAGCAATAGCTAATGAATCAGCTATCTGATTCTCCTCTCTAGGGATTAAACTAATCTCAAAAGCATCAAAGTCCTCAATCAAGTTCCATACCCGATTTCTATAAGCTTCCAGCCTTTTATTGTGACATGTGTATTGGATGCGCACTTGCTTGATAACTACTTCTGAATCACCTTTAACCATTAATGTAGTAACTTTCTTCTTATGTGCAAACATAAGCCCCCGAGCTAGAGCTTCATATTCCGCCACGTTGTTAGTACATCTAAACTGCAACCTGTAAGAAGCAAGAAAAGTTTTCCCTTTCGGGCTGGTTAATTCAATCCCAACACCACAACCTGTTTTGGATTTGGATCCATCAAACGTGAGGGTCCATAGCTGATCATGAGCTGGAGTTGATCTTTTTGAGGTTATTGTTGGCATTTGGATAAAATGAGCCATAGGTGGGGCTACTTGATCTTTTGCATCAAATATGGGGAACGAGTGTTCAACAGGTTCCTCAGGTGCAATTTTCAATTCTTGCTCGAATATATCATGTAATTTGTGGCTATCCTTCTGACAGTCACTTACATCTTTGATTAATCCCTTGGGTTTTGGTATACTTGTGAGTGCAGGGGTGTCAAACAAACCTTGGGGTTGTTTTTTGTAACTATGTTGACCTGGTATTGTGACTGGGGTAAGTTCAATTTGAGAAGGAACTTCCTTTGAAGGTATATTATTCCTGATTAATATTACTGCTTCTTTGGCTTCAAATGAGAAGTGATCTGAAACGGTCTCGATGTGACTTAGGCTAATTTCCTGAGATTGGGATAGATGATTTAAAATGCTGATGCAGGGTTGGCAGGTCAATTCAGAATGATTTTGGTAATGCACCTTGCACCAATTAGGGAGTAGAAGACTCTACTGATCGATATCTTCCCCCAAGACCAGCCGATCCTGTTGCAGCTTCCTGATCAATGCCTGTTGATTTTCATTAATCATGGGGTCAGGGAAATTTTGTATTGACAATTCTTTAGGATTGAGAACTAAAAAGGTCAAAATTTCTTCTCTTTTATAAACCCCTATCTCGGTCTCAAAATAAGCTACCTCGTTGGGACAATCATATTTAGTGATGATATGTTTGAGGTGAGGTTCACTTTCAATCCTAATCTGCAAAGGCATTCCCCTCCATGGTAGCCACATATGTGAAAATTTGAGGGAGAGATATCCCCCTATACTTTTCATCAAATCTCTACTCAATAGCATACCATAAGTCTCGAGAATATCTGCTACTTGAATATCTATGTTGGTTAAAATCCTAGGATCAAACCCTACTTGCACGTGTATATTTCTCAATTCTCCAACTACATTAACCTCTGTTTTATCAAGCTGGATGACCTTCTTGTTTGTTTGGATAGGGTTCAATCCCAATTTCTTGCATACAGAAAATGGCATAACATTGCCAGAAGCCCCTGAATCTAGCAAACAATTATGTAGATTCTTCCCACAGATTCTTCAACTCAAAATAAATGGTGGGGTACCTACCTTGCTTCTATGCAACACTATGTTCACGTCTGTAGTAGATGCCACCTTTTTTTTCCCTTTTGATTTGTCAGCTTGCTTCAAAGATTTTAGCACTATCTCTCATTAAGCAGGGCACCACTTTAGGATGTCAAAGTATGATAAAGAGGTTTTTTGTCTCTGTAGCTCAGAAACAATATCAAACTTTGTCTTATAACTTGCATTACCTTTGACAACCCCAGGTGAATTACCTTTGTTATGGAAGTCAAGTGGGCCTTTCGGTGGAGGAGGGTTGTTATCAGCACTTTGATTCGGAGGCACCATGTGATTAGGCGGTGCTGATGTAGTGAACAGACCCTTATTCTGATTTCTTAGAAAGTGTCCTCCCTTTGTCTGAAAGGCTTGGGCATCATATGAATCTTCCTCTAGTTCATTCTCATCTTATCTTGGGAATGAAGGTTCCTCCTCAAAGAGGTCATAAGTCATTGTTGTATCTACTGAGCCACCTTCTTTATTTGAATTCCCTTGGAATGTTTGGGCATCTGCCTGTTCCATCTTGACAACTTTCTCCATCTCAGGGCATTTTACCTCAGAATGGGTTGCAGTATCATGCATCCTGCACCAGTTAGTCATAAAATTAAGGTCAGCCACATTTGCAGTATGTGACCCCTCCTCATTAGCTTGATAATTGTGAGAAACTCCACCATTATTTGGCCCTGTATTCCATTTTTGATTGTTATTTGGCCTTTGGTTATATCCTCTATTTTGATTTTGATAGCCTTGGTTAGGGGAGTTTTGGCCTTGATAACTCCTTTGGTTGTGATTGTTATGATTCTGATAATTACCCTAATTGTTATTGCTCTGATTAGGATAATTACCTTGGTTTTGAGGAGGGTTCAAGCTAACCTGAGCCATGTCATTCATAACTTGAGACAGAGTTTTCTTTAAGGTCTCCACCTCATTTTTGAGTTGGATTGTCTTTTCACTTTCCACATTCTTAACAACAAGTGGTTGATCGCCATGATTTGGTGTTCCAGTTTGGTTATGATGACCATGTGGACTATGATGAGCCTGTGATTGTTGAAGGAAGTTAGGAGCTTCGTTGGCAAAAAATGGAATGGGAGATTGATTCTGCAACTCAGACATAGGTCCATAATGGGAAGGACACATTCCTAGGATAGTATTGAATAAAGGGGTTGGGCTAGACATCTGATACCCCATTGAAGAAAAACCTCCTCCCAAACTTCCTTGTTGAGAACTAATTTGTTGTTGTAGCTTAATGGCTAGATGATAGACTTTAGACAAGGAATCAATATCTGTCAATTGAGAAGTCATTTGCAGGAACAATCCAATCAGAGGGTCTATAACTCTAAAGTATGCTTGAATGGCACTATTCTCAGCAACTAGGTAGGGTTCCTGCAGTCTCCTATACATGCATTGAAACTTGGTATTAAACAAGGGCAAGGGTTCACCTAGCTCCTTCCTAATGGTAGAAAATTGGTAGAACAAAATGGTTGGATCCACGTAAATTCTAAACTAATTGATGAAAGCATTCTCCAAGTCTGTCCAACTCAGAATAGAGTGCTGAAGAAGATTTAGGTACCAATTGTATGCCATATCCCCTAAGGAATAAGGGAAAATCCTACACACTACATCATGGTGAGCTATCTAAGCTCTGATAAAAGCGTCCTTAAAATATTGTATGTGCTCTTCAGCACTCCTTGATTCTCCATGAATGTATTTGGGATAGAATTTCTTAGGATTCTTAGGCATATCATGAAAACCTCCAGGAATAGTCCCCAATGGAGAGGGATTATTCTAAAAAAATGCCATTGGTAGCGGTGGTGGTTAAGCCAGCTATTGGATGGGTTGAACCAGCTGTAATGGCAATTGAGATGGATTCGATGGTGGATTGATAGGTATCCACTGGGGTATTGGTGAAAATCATGGTGGAGTGAGCGGAGCTAACAAGGGTGGTATGATGGTTGCCCCAGTCTTGTGACTCTTGTGTCTTATTGGGGTCTTGAGTTCTATCAAAGGAGGTGGATTTTCGGCTGATCAAAGAACTCTCTGGGACCTTTCTAGTGAGAAAAATTGAGTATTATCCAGCTTGCTCTTCTAGCCCCTCCTAATGCCAATTTCCTATTGATGGTTCTGATGAGTACAGCAAAAGTTAAGCAGAATATTACTATTTTGCTCTCCTGAAAGAGAAATAATAACATATGGATATCTAACTCCCAAGGTCTTTGTAATCGATTCTCAACTGTGTTGATTTCACTCAGTGGTTGATGTGAACTATAATGTTCAAGGGGCCTGTTGGTGTTGAGCTTTTGGATTGTTCTAAAATCAAACATAAATTCAAACCTACTTTAACTGAGGTTTTTAAAGAAACAGAAAAAAAGATAGATCAAAGCTTTGGAACTAAAGAGAATAATAATTCATCCAACTTAACCATACTTGTTACCTTTCAAGGAATTGCTAACTAAAACTGCATAACAAAATTAACTTGTGATTAACACACAATTTCATTCATTCATAGTGCTAATTTCAACAGCAAATTGAAAATTACTATTTAAACAAAACATAAAATAAAACTTCATTCCTTGAAATCTTTTCAAATCAAATGATTAACTGAAGATGAATACCATTCAGGAACACAATATGAAGTAGATTTAAATCTGGTTGCTTCTACTGTTAGTGAAACAAATAAGCAACATTTACAAATTTGGCACAATCACCAGTGTACAGAAAACCTATATCTTCAGACTGTTTCCATCTATACTAAGAAAACTTGAAAGATACATCACTGCCTTCTGTCGAATCAAACTCCTATTCTACTGCTCCTCTTAAGTTTCTCTACTGCTACTGATTTCTAAAAAATCTCTCTATCTTTTTTTAAAACTCCTTCCTTTTCTGAAAGAGGCAAAAATGCCATATATACAAAACATGCCAAAAAGAATGTGATGGCCCCTCTTTAGGGTTTTACAAAATATCAGCCGGTTTCAGAAGGGTCGGCTCTTAGATCTTTTGGAATGAAGTCAATGCTGCATTGAATGTGCATCCCCGTGTCCATGTTGGTGACAGATCACCCTCAGGAGAAGCCTTCAGATCTTATGGAATACTTGCATTAACTTCTGGCCTTCGTGTCCACCTTCGAACTTCCATGCCAAGCTACTTTGAATGCCCTGAAGCACTATCATTAATGTCTATCTACCTTTGCCAGTAGACACCAAAGTTGTCCTTGAGATTCATGGCCTCTTCCTCCTTTTGGCCTTCTTCCTGTCCTAGATATTTCTGCATGTTGACCTCCTCTGGAAGCAGCATCAAATTTTCCCGTTAGATCCCCACACCATTGTTTACCAAACTGCTCCATCACTTTTGATCCCAGAGTAAGTCCATGTCGTTTACATTCTATTGATTTCCTTCACAAGGGTAGTCAATTAGTCAAATGGCCAATGGTTCACCTTTAGCTCCCCCTGATTGGGTAAACACATTCCACGTAAGATTCTCGGGCGGTCAAAGGTTGTTCACACAGAATCACATGTCGGTGAGACACTAATCGTGTCTCCCCGATGCGATTATACCTCATAGAAGCTATCGGCATGACATACGACAGTCGACAAGACTTCATATCGAGCCCAACACGTTACACCGAAGGCACAAAACATGTCGGCAAGTATACCACTGGTCGGTGAGATATCATGTCGAGCTCTTCCATTCTCCCCAAGCTCATTTTGTTTTGGCGAGACCCTTCATCGGTCAGTGAGACCTTTCATTGTAGCCACCTTGTCTTAGCGAGAACTCACATCAGTCGAGAAGACGTTACCCTATCGGCCAGATATTACATCGAATTCAAACCTTTCGCTGAGACCCTTCATCGATCGGCAGAACTTTCCCCAGTCGACAAGACGTTATGTCGAAGGCAATCTCTCTCAGCGAGACCTCACCTCTTCGGCAAGACCTTATGCCGAAGGCATAACCTTTCGCCGAGACCTCCATCTGGGACCACCACTCCATGTCGGCAAGACCCTATCGGGTCGGCAAGACTTCTCATCGAAGCCACCTTGTTTCGGAAAGAGCTTATTTCATTTTGGGGAGACCTTGCGTGGTCAGCGAGACCTTTCGCCGAACTTAAAACTTTCGCCAAGACCCTTCATCGATCAACAGGACTTCTCTCTGAGGCCTTCATTTTTCAACGAGAATCTGCCCAGTCGGGAAGACTTCACCCCTTCGGCCAGACATCATGTCGAACTTAAATATTTTGGTGAGACTCCCCGTGTCGGTAGAACTTCTCTCTGAAAGCACAACCTTATATCGAAGGCACCATCCTTTCGGTGAGACATCACTTAGTCACCAGGACTTCATGCCGAACTTAAATCTTTCCCCGATGTCGTTTCACTTTGGCAAGAGTCCACCCTATGGGTGAGACTTTACCCCAAAGTCAAGCCCTTATGCTGAACTCAAACCTTTCCGCGAGACTTCACTTGGTCGGCAAGACTTCATGCTGACGCTACCCCCTATCGCTGAGACTTCCATTTGTTGGGAAGACTTCTCCCCAAACCCAAATCTTATGGTGGCGCTAGCCTTGTGTGCAATGGTCGACGAGACCTCAGCAGTCGGGGAGACATATAAAAACCCACGGCGATTAAAATGTCTGGCCGACCGGTATATTTCAAGTGAACAGAACCAACTTCTAGTTGGCAAGACAACAGGAGGGTCTTAGCAACTTTCTTCTTCAGGATTTTTATGCCAAATCCGACTAAGGTAGGCTTTCCAACTGAGTTCTTTGAGAAATGCATCAGGGGTATTATTTAATCATGTAACAAAAATGCCTCCATTAGTCCTCAAAGCATATAAAATATATCATTTGATTCAATTTTAACAAAAAGAAACCCAACTCAGGCTGAAGCAAAACCAAAATTTGACAGAACAAAAGACAGACTTAGGAGGAAAACAAAAGAACTCCGAAGACCAAACCAACAACGAAAGGGGAAGAAAACAAAAGAAAAGGGGGACATGTTTTGTTCCAGGATAAAATGGGGTGGTTATGCAAGGCACAACAAGACTCTTAAGGGATCGATCCAGTTGAACATAGCTCGGAGTGATTCTGTGTGTTTGGGTGTGAAAGAGTACCATGCCTAGCATAAATGTACCCATTCAGATGCGTTGGAATAGTCTGTTTGGTCACACGAGTTGCAGAACGAAATATTCACCACTTTGCAACTTTACATTGCTTGCAATTGACACTTTTTTCATCAAGTCAAAATTGGACACCACAAAAAAATGACTCTAAGATAACAAAAACCAAAAGAGATTATTATAGAAGTACCCTACATGATCCAAATTCCTTAGACAAAATGCCCATAACTAACACAGTATCCAGGTAACAGGTCAAAGATTATTGACCTTTTGCAATTTGGACTATTATGGGATTATGTTGCTTGAATTACAAATATTTGAGGGCAGCAATAAATTTCAATATTTGAGTAAATCTCATTACAAGTGTTTATTTCAACAGACTGTATGCTATATTGATATTGATATATAATCATTTTGTTGATTTGTTTTAATAAATGAAGTTTTTATAATAAGTTAGTCAATTGGTGCTAGTTATAATAGGGAGAGAATAAAAGAATAAAAATAATTATTAGTAACCATCAAACATTATTTCACTCACTATATCCATAATATGATGTTTACAATAAAATGAGATTTATTTGGCTGTCATAATTCTTCTATTTGTGCTACAATTATCTAATATGCTTCATACACCGTTCTGAAACCCAAGTGCTTGTACTTGTAGGTTGATGTAGAGTAGGGTCTCAAAACACAAACTAACTCAACCAAACTCTTGACAAAGTCTTAACACTTCAAACTCAATGAATTCCTTCACAAATTGGCATTCTTCTTAGTAGCACAGCAAACAAGGTTTTTCAAGCATAATTTTCAAACCCCATCTCATACCTCAAAAAAAATTACATATTTGAGTACCCATTATCCTATTTTGAAACATACTTCAATTGTAGGTGGGGTTACTTTTGAACACAAGGGCCAAAAGATTGTTGCTACACCTTGAAATAGGCCTAATTAGGCTCCCTCAAAAAGGTACTTATTGGTTTTACACACTCCACACCTCAAATATCCATTCCAAAACCTTAGACATGTCAAATTAGGTCTACACATGCAATTCCCATCCCCTAGAATTTTCTCCAATCAACTCTTCTACAAAACCCTACTTCTATGCATCACTTTTGCTTAAAAACATGAAGTAAACCAACTAGGGCATCAACCAAATTTTCCCAAATCCTCATCCCTGCTCTTTCCAACTTCAAAAATATAAAATAAAACCTACCTACACCCATTCCATAAATTATTAAGCATTTTCATCGGTAGAATGGGTCACAAACAATTATTTTTGCTCTCAAACCCTCAAAACTAGGGTTTCTAATACATTTTCAGAAAAAAAAACTATAACTCACTCAATTCCTGATGAAATCAAATGATACAAGATGAAAATGAAATTTAGTTCACTCCTCCATCAATTCCAATGCACAAATGAGCACTTTCAGGCCGAACCAAAAAGTACAAGTTGTTGTAGCAGCAAAATTCAATGTAGGAAAACACAGAAAACAATGAATCTTTATTATTCAATCCTCCAAATGTACATCCAACCCCTGTTTTGACCATTACAAAGTATATTTAACCTTTTCCAACCATATCCAATTGACTACAACTAACTTGTAATATCCTAACTATTCAACTTCCCTTTCACATCAAAAATGCAAAAGTTGCTAAGCAACTTTTTTACAATTTTTGCAACTTTACCAAATTGGCTCAAAATGACTCCTAAACAAAACTGACCCAAAACATTGAAACATTGTCTTAAAGAACTTATTTCAAAATAAAAACATTACCTTAAACATAAAGACACTACATACTAAACCCCTTTTACAAAATGAAGGCACAGGTGCCCTACACCATAAGTACAATGCCTTAGGTACTCTGTTCTCACAAATATTTTACAATGTCACTCATGCATTCAATATTCTCTTATAATGTATACATTATAATTTCTCATTATGAGGTTAAATTCAAATGAATAACTTGATATTCCCTCGCTAAGCTTCACATGCTCTTTTATAATGGCTTCAAATCAAAATTGAGATTTGTCTAAGATCATCAAAACAAGGATGTTGCATTACTTTTTTGGCTGAGATTCTCTTCGATGGCTCATAAATCAGCATTTTCTACAAGGAGATACCAATCATTTTTTATTAGTTTACTTACAAATACGCAAAGTAAAAGAATAAAAAGAAAGAGCATCCAAAATGGAAATGAAATGAAAATAGATGGAAGGCACTTACAGACAACAAATCCACAACATTTGGTTCCAACTCAGGGTTCAACAAGGAATAAATCTTAATGCTTCCATTGAGGATAGGAATTCCAATCTCTCAACTTAGTCACTCCTGGTCATACATCTTCACTAGGAGTTCCAAGATACCTATTGCACACAACACCTCTCATGAATAGAATAACTTAAAATTCAAGATGCTCTTATAATGTCTACATCATAGGTGCTCACGATAAGGTTAACATCAAATGAATAACTTGAAATTCCCTCACCAAGCTTTGCATGCACTTTTATAATGGCTTAAAATCATAATTGAGATTTGTCAAGATCATTAAAATAAGGATGTTGCATTGTTTTTTTGGCTGAGATTCTCTTGGATGGCTCATAAATCAGCATTTTCTGCAAGGGTACACCAATCAATTTTTAGTAGGTTACTTACAAATAGGAAAAGTAAAATAAAATGATAGCATTGACATCAAAAAAATTAATGTGCATGCAAGTATAAATTAATAAAAACCAATGTGCATACTTACAAATTAATCCAACGAACCATCCAAGTCTGCTCTACTCTTTATTGTGTCAAGTATTGCCTCATGGTCAGACTCACAGACCTTCCACAAGGTCTTGTTCAAAGGTCTACCCCAATATTTGGTCATACAAACATTGTATTCCATGACAAGGTTCAAGTAATGAAGAATCTTACGATGCATGTCAAAGTTCTGAAATAACCAATATTTAACACTCTGATGTGGGTAGCTTCTAAGCCACGTTCCAATAACAACAACTGAGCTTGTAGGGTATTTGATGTTTTCTCCATCTATAACTAGGGCCTCTAATTTCTTTTTGGCCTCAACACAACGACATAAGTAATATGTACCCTCAACCCTAATTCTTCAACCATATGTAGGTCCTAAACCCTAAACCATCAACCCTATAGGTTCTCAACCCTATACCCTCAATTCTCAACCCTCTACCCTATACATTGGATCCTCAACCCTCATATACCCCCTCTCCCTCTCTCAACTCTCTATCTCTCTCTCACTCACTCCTATCTCTCTCCCCTCTACCCTTAACCCTCTACCCTCTATCCTTAACCCTTATACCCTTTATCTCTCTCCCACTCCCTCCTCTCTCTCTCAGGTCTCTCCCTCCTGCCCCTCTCCCTCTCTCTATTTCTCCCATGCCCAGCCCCTTGCCTGTATCACTCTGCCTTTGTCTCTCACTCCTCTTCTCTCTCTCAGTCTCTCCTCCCCTCTCCTCTCTCAGCTCTCATCTCTCACTCCCTCCTTCTCTCTCTCTCCCTTAACCCTCCCCTCTGTATCTCCCACTCCTTCCCTCTCTCCCTCTCTCTCTCAAGTCTCTCCCTCCTACCCCCTCTCCCTCTCTCAAGTCTCTCTCTCTCTCTCACTCACTCCTTCTATCTCTCTCCCCTCTACCCTTAACCCTTATACCCTCTATTCTCTACCCTCTATCTCTCTCCCACTCCCTCCCTCTCTCTCAATTCTCTCCCTCCTATCCCCTCTCCCTCTCTCAAGTCTCTCTCTCACTCACTCACTCTTTTTATCCCTCTCAAGTTAGGTTGCCAATTTCACCCACGAGCTTGCCAATTCGGTGAAATTGGCAATGTAGTGGCCTGTTTGAAAAAATGGGTCCAAGAAATGGGGTCTCTCAGTGATTACTGATATCAATAGATTTGCACCTTGCTGAATACAAGATTCAGCAACCTACTGAAACATGGAAACCTCCTTCAGATGTGGGTGATCTGAGTGAAGAAGGAATCTCCAAAGTGAGTTGGTTCTCCGAATGATAAATCTTATTCTAAATAACTTATGGGGAAAAGGATAGAAATATGGACTGAAAACAAAACTTGAATCTAACTGGTATTTCACTTAAAGTTATGAAATTCAAACATTGACACTCACAACAAATTTTCTATCACAATGAATCTCACAATCCCACTAGCACATACTTCCATTAGTATTTTGCATGAAGATTCCTAAATGAAATACAACAGGCAACCTAAAACTACGCAATTCTGAAACACAACTTACAACAGCAAGACATAAAAGGATTCTGATGTGAACCACAAAGACATCAAATTGCTATTATAAAACTGAAACATAAATAAGAAGGAGAATACTGTTGCTTTATTAAAACTGAAAGAGTGAATAATTCTGAACTAAGTACAAAAGGGTTCACAAGCTCAAAAATGTGTATGAGCAGGAACTGAAATCTCAACTCTGAAGGAGAGCAAAAGACTCAGTCTTTTCAAAGACATAACTCTCAATAAACCCTAATCCAAGCTCAGAAAGAAGCTCAAGGAAAAAAGCTTCAAACTATCTCAAAAACTGTATAAAAGAAGAAAAAAGCATACTGCTTTTAGGATCAAAACTGTCAAGCCTCTAAACATAGGGTGAATTTTCTTTAAAATCCAAAAAAACACCTTATCTCTCCAAGATAAGACTCAAATTCGACCAAGAGAAGAAGTCAACAATAATCTGCTAAAAATAGCAAGAAATCATAAAACAATTTATAAAAGATTGCTTTATGATTCTGCTTTACAGGATTGCAGATTTTAAAATTTGTTTATTTTTTGCAATTAAAGATTATAAAATCTTTTGCAAAAAAGAAAACATCTTATTTCTCCATTACAATGCTTTGATTTTCTCAAAAATCATAAAAATATTAATACATATCACTATCTTCAATTGATTTCTCTAAAATCAATCAAAATAAAAACCCTAAGACATGATATTAACCTAACCCTAAGTCATAAGATATTCATTATTCAAACTTGAATTGACTTTCTTCAAATCAATTAAAAAAAAATACTTAGGGTAAGACATCCTTCATTCTCCTCAAAGACACTATCAATCACCATTCTCCTTAAGTCCTCCTTTCAATAACAAATAAGCCTAAACCCTAGGAAGACAACTCCATCATTCCTCTAAGCTTGACTTAGGCATATAAATTTTTGGCCACCAACATTAGCTTCAGATTTTAATAAATCATAATGCTGAATAACCTAATTCAAAATTCCCATGTGCTTTTAACAAACATGAATATTCTAGATGATTATGACATAAGCTTGAATTAGGGTTTGAACAAAACAAGGTCAAACCCTAAAATGATTCATTTGCAATTATCACTTTGGAAAAAAATGGTCTCTGGCTGAAAGGAGCGTCGCCACCATGATTGAGTCTCGGTCTGAGCTTGTGCGCTCGAGAATCTTCATCTTCTTCCTCAGATAATTAAGTCTTTGACTGGTAAGCTTAGTTTGTTTGCTTATTTGTGGCTCTTACTCCATTTTTGAAGAATAAGAAAGGCCATTAAGGCCACGGCCTATTCATGTTTATCTCTGACCTCTCTTTACACTCCTGTGCTTTGATCTTTATCAGCCGACCTGTATGAGCTTGAACTCAAGCTTTTGTCTGGAAAACTTCACAAGGGAACTTGCTCAAGGGTTTTGTTTTACTTACTGTCCACACAAGGTGAGCTTATTGTTTGTCTTTTGAGACTTCAGCCGTGGCTGAGACAGTATCTAATGCATTTGTTTTTTACTTTTGTGCTTCTCTGAAAGAGCTCAAATACTTGAGCTTGGTCTCTTGGTGTCTTCCTCCAGCCTCCATGGTGAAAGCTCTAGAATTTTGAACCTTCTGTGAATGTTCTGGCCGCGGCTAGGGTGCTCTCCCATAGATATGAACTAGTGAGTTACGCTTAAAGCATATACTCTCTCCTCTTCAAAAAGCTCGACCACCTTCACTTGAGATTTTATGGCCATGTATAGGCCGCCACATATGTATCATAGGAAGCATTATTTTAGAGGTTTTGGGCTCGACCCAAAACAAGAAATTCCCCTCTTGTATATTTAAGGACATACCCGCATATGGGTATCATGAGAATTTGAATAAAACTATATTTTCCTTATTCTGAAACTCACCCACCAAAGGAAATTCACATTTTATTTTCTTGTTGTCTCATACAAAAACCAGACATGGGTTATCACTGCAATTGTATTTTCTATATTTAAAGACAAAACCCCAACGTCGGTACTCTGTATATTCATTTTTTGTCTCCTTGGCATTCTGCACTCTTAAAAATTCATCATAAGGGTATTGACATTTATGAAAAGAATGCATCTCTGTTGCATCACTGCTGAAAACCATCACATGGCTACAACTATATAGAACCTTATTCTGCTGTTCTGACAAAACACCCAGCTAGAAACAATGAAAAACTGATCATTCACTTGAAACTCCAATGTGGGTACTTGTTGTTTGTTGTATCATTTTCCTTCAGAAACAAAAACCCCTGTGAGAGTAACTAAATCTGTGTATTTATTTGTATTCAGTTTATGGCCTTGACCCATTATAACTAATGCTTTACTCTGATATTTTGTTTGAAAAGAAAACTCACGTGGGTAAGCTGGAAATATATCTATTTGTCTTTAATATTCTCATGAAAATTAGCTTGACCACCCTTGTTTCTTTTGCACTATTAGTTGCAAAACTTAGACTTGGCATTTGTTACTAAAACTGGGTTCGACCCCTCTCTTATTTCTACATTTTCAATAATTGTGTAAAAATTAATCCTCTTTTAGCATTCAAGTTTTCTCAACATTCATCATTTAAGTGTTTAGAAACCTAGAAAATTTGTATCATTCCATTGCACAGGTATACCGCCATATGATAAAACTAAAAGCTTATTTAAAACCCTCTTATATCTGCACTTTCAGTACGCCTTGTTAAGCTATTTCCATGTTCCCATACTTGCCTCTTTGTGAATAAAGTACATCAGAAAATATTAATGATGAACACCCTCCATAAGTCCTTGAAATGCTAGAAATGCTTCTGCTATTTGCATTACTTGAATAATGACTTCATGTTGTTTCCTTTTTGCACACAGAATTTACTTTTGACTGAATTTGTAAACAACTAGTATCCCAACTCTGTTTTGACTTCATGCAAAAATTTCAATTAAAGTCTTGTAGTTCTGAAGATTGCACCTTACCTGATTACCTCAGTGCACTTCGAGTGCATGATTAACACTTCAGAGAGACCCTCTGTTTTAAAAAAAAACTGTGATCATTTCTTCTCATTCTGGAACAATCATTTTCTCATTATAACTCATAATGTTGTATTTTCCTTACCAGTCAAACTGGAACTGACTGTTCATTACCATTTGAATTCAATATCTATTCTCTCACGCTCTTGGGCTTCGGCCTGGCACTCTTCATGCATTTTTATGTTCCTCTTAATAAACTGTTATATAAATCTGCTTTCTCTTAAGATGAAAATTGAAACAAAACTCCTCATTAAAGCATAATGTATGCCTGTTCACTATCCTTGGCTGCAAAAAGAACACTAATGAACTGAACCTTGCATGACATATATGACCATGACGAACAAATAACACGGAACATGAACTATGCAGCAATCTTTGACATAATGGTACTCAGTTGAATTAATTGAGCAAGTTAAACTCACTGTTCACCTGTAGCTTTCAGAAAATATCCACCTGATTGTTATGAATGCATAGTTGGTTTAGTAGCTCGAAAAATAACTATGCTTAACTCTTTCAATTGTATATCACTTCTTTTGATGAATATATGATGATGTAATCTTTAAATCAGCCCACTTGTAATGAATAAGGGTAGCATGTCGAGCTCTACCCTTGTGGGAGCCCATTTTTCTCCACATGCTTGGTCTTTGAATAATGATCAGCATCATGATTTTACCTATACCTGCATAAAGAAATAAACAATGTTAGCATAAAAAATAGAATATGATGATCATGTTGATGTTTTTCTTTTAGCTCATTTCTTTTGTACTTCTTTGATTGCTTCAGCGTATGATTAATAATAGGTTGCACTATTGTTGGTGACTCATATAGGTTTCTTCATAATCAAAGCCACTGACACCCCCCTCTTTTCTCTTATAGGTCGACGGAACTCGAGAAGACAAAGGTGCACCATTCATCATCGACCATTAGCCAAAACAGGCAATGATGATTATGTCACTTATTTATGTGATTTTTCTTTTTGCATCTTCAATAGTGTAGTGTACTATTAATGGTGCATTGTGGCAGTCACATCCACGGCTTGTGTGGATATTTGATTTCATCTTTATGCTTTTCATTTAAAAAGAAAATGCATTTCAATGCAATGTTGTAATATCATTCTGATTCTTGCAATCAAATGAAACTATGTAAATATGAATCTCTCCATGAAATGAACGAAAGCATTTAAAATGCTCTGTTATTTATATGCTCAATTTTGTACTTCATTTAATTCTGGACATCTGAATAGCACTCTGAAATTTTGATTCTTCCTTTAAATGCACCACTGTTACTTAATGAATAATGATAAAAATGCAAAACAATAGTCAAACATAATCTGCAATTTCACCTCATGATATAATAATGTTCAGCCAGCTCTACCAATCGAGTTGTGGCAAAAAATTGGTAACAATTACAATCACCAAGATACCCCATTTCTTGGACCCATTTTTTCAAACAGGCCACTACATTGCCAATTTCACCAAATTGGCAAGCTAGTGGGTGAAATTGGCATCCTAACTTGGTCTAGCCACTACATTGCCAATTTCACCGAATTGGAAAGCTAGTGGGTGAAATTGGCATCCTAACTTGGCCTATTTGATAAAATGGGTCCAAGAAATGGGGTCTCCCGGTGATGTAAATCATTGGGAGACCCCATTTCCTGGACCCATTTTTTCAAAGTCACTACATTGCCAATTTCACCGAATTGGCAAGCTTTACATCACCGAGAGCCCCATTTCTTGGACCCATTTTCTCAAATAGGCCAAGTTAGGTTTCCAATTTCACCCTCAACCCTCAACCCTCAACTCTTAAACCCTAAACCCTTAAACACTCTACCCTCTACCCTATACATTAAACCCTCAACCCTCAATTCTCAACCCTCAACCCTTAATCCCTCAACACTCAACCCCTATACCCTCTACCCTATACATTGGACCCTCAACCCTAATCCTTCAACCACGTACTCTTAAACCTATACCCTAAACCCTAAACCCTCTACCTTCAACCCTAAACCATCAACCCTAAACCCTTAACTATAAACCCTTAAACCCTCTACCCTCTACCCTAAACCCAATACCCTAAAACATCAACCCTATAGGTCCTCAACCCTATACCCTCAATTCTCTCTCTCTCACTCACTCACTCCTATCTCTCTTCCCTCTTCCATTAACCCTCTACCATCTACCCTTAAACCCTTAAACCCTCTACCCTCTACCCTAAACCCTAAACCCTAAACCCTCTACCCTCAACCCTAAACCCTCAACCCTAAACCCTTAAACCCTAAACCCTCGACCCTCTACACTCAACCCACAACCCTTAATCCCTCTACCCTTAAACCCACTTATTAAACTCTCTACCCTAATCCCTCAACCCTCTTGACCCTTAATCCCTCAACCCTCAACCCTTAAACCCTACTCCCTCAACTGCTATACCCTCTACCCTATGCATTGGACTGTCAACCCTTGAACCCTTAAACCCACTTAGTAAAATCTCTACCCTAATCCCTCAACCCTCAACCCTCAACCCTCAACCCTTAAACCCTAATCCCTCAACCCCTATACCCTCTACCCTATACATTGGACTCTCAACCCTCATCCTTAAACCATATGTACCCTCAACCCTAATCCCTCAAACCTATACTCTCAACCCAATACCCTAAACCATCAACCCTATAGGGCCCCAACCCTATACCCTCAATTCTCAACCCTCTACCCTATACATTGGATCCTTGACCCTCATATATCTTTGTCCCTCCCTCCTCTTCTCTCCTCTCTATCTCACGTATCCCTCCATCTATCCCTCCATCCATCCCTCCCTCTCTGCCCTAATCCCTCAACTGTATACCCTCAACCCTTAAATCCTTAAACACTCAACCCTAAACCCTCAACTATCAACCCTTAAACCATAAACCCTTAAACCCTCTACCCTCAATCCTCTACCCTCTACCCTCAACCCTAATCCCTCAACCCTTAAACCCACTTAATAAACTCTCTACCATAATCCCTAAACCCTCTTGACCCTTAATTCCTCAACCCTCAACCCTCAACCTTTAAACCCTAATCCCTCAACCCCTATACCCTCTACCATATACATTAGACCCTCAACCCTAATCCCCCAACCCTATACCCTCAATCATCTACCCTCAACCTTAAACCCTTAACCCTCAACCCTTAAACCCTCTACCCTCTACCCTCTACCCTATACATTAAACCCTCAACCCTCAATTATTAACCCTCAACCCTTAATCCCTTAATACTCAACCCTCAACCCCAATACCCTCCACCCTATACATTGGACTCTCAACACCAATCCTTCAGCCATATGTACCCTCAACCCTAATCCCTCAACCCTACAAGTCATCAACCCTATACCCTCAATCCTCAACCCTCAACACTATACATTGGATCCTCAACCCTCATATATCTTTGTCCCTCCCTCCTCTTCTATCCTCTCT
>VDFB02271358.1:135389570-135469911 GCA_007258455.2 Sequoia sempervirens | reverse complement strand
TCCCTCTCTCTTAAACTCTCACTTCCACCCCTTCTCCCTCTCTCCAGACTCTCTCTCTCTTAAAATTCTCCCTCCCTCTAAAGACATACATAAATACATATATACTTACATACATAAAAGCATAATACATATGTACGTACAATACTACATACATACGAGCATACATGTACATGTGTAGATACAATATTACATGCATACATGCATGCATACAATATACATGCATTGATACATACATGCATACATACATGCATGCATACAATATACATGCATTGATACATACATGCATACATACATGCATGCATACATACATACATACATACATACATACATACAAGCATGCATACATACTTACATACATGACATACAAGCATACATGTACATACAAACATGTACAAATATATAAACATACATTCAATAGAATATAATTTAACATAAAGAAAGACATAACACAAGCACATTATACCGTGCTCGCATTTTGCTAGACATGTCCCTCACAAATGCAAAAAACCATGTCAAAACTAAGATATAACGTGAACACGTTATAATGCGGGCGCATTATATCTTTCTTTGGGAATATCCAAGCCTTGGGCTTGGTATTTGGCTTGGAATACCAACCCAAAGGCTTGGAGGGCATTCCCAACGACCAGAGACATGTTTTTGCAAATTATATAATATTTCACATAATCGGGTTCATGCTCACCATCAGGATTGCACGTGGTTCAATGTTGAATAAATAAAACACCTGGGCAATGTTAGGTTCTCTCTTAACTATCCAATGATGTAATTTTTTTCACTTTCTAACCATGTTAAGCCTTTCATCTATAATTTATTTTATGTGTCTCTTTTTTGGAAAAAAGCAGTGTTTGGTGTTCTTTTCGTTATAAATTAACCGTTCATCAAAATTTCAAATGAATTGCATATTTAGAAACTAGACTCCATTCTACAAATTTTTTTAAAAAAAAAAAATAGTTTCCAAAATTTGTAGGGGTAGCATGGCCAAAATTTTGTTTTTCAGGAAGTGTCCACTTAGAAAAGTAGTAAAAAAATCAAATATTCATTAAAAAATTATCAGAAAAATTGCACATCAACTACATACTATTAGCTAATTTCTCACCAGAGTGATTTTAAAAATACTAAAAAAAAGTTCACCATGCTAGGGACATACAAGAGTTGCTATGTTATGTTTTTCTGACAAAAACAACACCAATTTCTATACGTTCTTCTTTTGAACCCTTTAATCTCAACCATTTTAAAAATAAATTAGTAGTTTAGAAACTAGACTCAGAGCACTTCGATCGTCGTTTTTGTTCCATCTCAAAATTTTGAGTGTAACTATCCTCAATTTCATGTCCAAGGTCAGTATTTCCTTATTTTAGAAAAAGAAAAGTGGCCACTTAAGCCCCCTTTTTGGGACCCATCTTTTTGCACATACCCCATGTTCATTAAATTTAATTTATTAAATTTAATTTTTGAAATGCAAGATTAACTAATTTAGTTTAATGATTGTAATAAAATTCCAGGGTCACGGTGTTGATACTAAATACATCATCCCTCCACCTGTGTATTACTCCACTGCATCTACCACTGAGGTATGTAACTAGTAAACTATTATAAATTTATTACATGTGAATAGCATTGTTATATGAATGGTATTCTAATATCTAATTTTGGATGTTGAATAGGCTAATATTGGAGGTTTCGTGGGAACACCTCCCAATGCTAGTGGAGTTGGACAAACCTTCATGCAGCTAATAGAATAAAGAGTTTAACTAATGAATTGTACTTAATAGATTTTTGTAGTTTATATTCATATTGTTGATCACATTGCATTGCACATCTTTCAAACTCAAAGTATTACTTCACATTGCATAACTAATAACTAGATGTTGATAGATGAAAAAAAATTAATTAGAATATAATTATTTAGAAATTCAACATAAGCAATGATGCAATTACTTCCCATAGCATAAGTAATAACTAGGAGCAGTTTCTAGTTGCATTTGCTTGTCATGGCATTCCATGAGACCACTTTTTATTGAGGCATTTTTTCAAACAGTTCACTACCTTGTCTATGCTATGGATGCCTGGAAAAAATATATGAAAGAATAATAGTAAGCAATAGCATAGACAAGGCAATGAGTTGTTTGAAAAAATTCCTCAAAGAAATGTGGTCTCATGGTGATGTCCATCACCATGAGACCCAATTTCTTTGAGGCATTTTTTTAAACAGCTCGACACCTTTTCTATGCTACCAAATTTTCCATACATGTCTACCAAAGCATTTTATCAAACTACTCACTTCCTTGCTGCTATGGCTAAAAGCCTAAAGAAGGTGCTTTCCAACAAACTATGGATTCTTGGAAAAAAAATCTATAAAAGCATAATAGTAAGCAATAGCATAGACAAGGAAGTGAGTAGTTTGAAACAATACCTCAAAGAAATGTGGTCTCATAGTGATGGAATTCCATTCCATCACCATGAGACCACATTTCTTTGAGGCATTTTTTCAAACAGCTCACCGCCTTTTCTATGCTACCACATTTTCCATAGATGTCTACCAAAGCACTTTATCAAACAGTTCACTTCCTTGTTGCTATGGCTAAAAGCCTAAAAAAGGTGCTTTCCAACAAACTATGGAAGCTTGGAAAAAATCTATCAAAGCATAATAGTAACCAATAGCATTAACAAGGAAGTGAGTAGTTTGAAAAAATGCCTCGAAGAAATGTGCTCTCATGGTGATGGAATGCCATTCCATCACCATGAGACCACATTTCTTTGAGGCATTTTTTCAAATAGCTCACCGCCTTTTCTATGCTACCACATTTTCCATGCATGTCTACCAAAGCATTTTATCACATTTCATTTCCTCACTGCTATGGCTAAAAGCTTAAAAAAGGTGTTTTCCAACAAAATATGGATGCTTGGAAAAAATCTATCAAAGCATAATAGTAAGCAATAACATAGAAAAGGTAGTGAGTAGTTTCAAAAAATGCCTCGAAGAAATGTGGTCTCATGGTGATGGAATGCCATTCCATCACCATGAGACCACATTTCTTTGAGGAATTTTTTCAAATAGCTCACCTCCTTTTCTATACTACCACATTTTCCATGCATGTCTACCAAATCATTTTATCAAACATTTCATTTCCTCGCTGCTATGGCTAAAAGCTTAAAAATGGTGCTTTCCAACAAAATATGGATGCTTGGAAAAAATCTATCAAAGCATAATAGTAAGCAATAGCATAGACAAGGCAGTGAGTAGTTTGAAAAAATGCTTCAAAGAAATGTGGTCTCATGGTGATGGAATGCCATTCCATCACTATAAGACCACATTTCTTTGAGGCATTTTTTGAAATAGCTCACCACCTTTTCTATGCTACCACATTTTCGATACACGTCTACCAAAGCATTTTATCAAACTACTCACTTCCTTGTTGCTATGGCTAAAATGCTAAAATAGTTGCCTTCCAACAAACTATGGGTGCTTGGAGAAATTCTATCAAAGCATAATAGTAAGCAATAGCATAGAAAAGGAAGTGAGTAGTTTTAAAAAATGCCTCAAAGAAATGTGGTCTCATGGTGATAGAATGCCATTCCATCACCATGAGACCACATTTCTTTGAGGCATTTTTCCAAACAACTCACTACATTTTCTATGCTACCACATTTTCCATACATGTCTAACAAAGCATTTTATAAAACTACTTGAACTTCCTTGCTGATATGGCTAAAAGCCTAAAACAGGTGCTTTCCAACAAACTATGGATGCTTGGAAAAAATATATCAAAGCATAATAGTGAACAATAGCATAGATAAGGCAGTGAGTAGTTTGAAAAGATGCATCAAAGAAATGTGGTCTCATGGTGATGGAATGTCATTCCATCACCATGAGACCACATTTCTTTGAGGTATTTTTTCAAACAACTCACTGTATTTTCTATGCTTCCACATTTTCCATACATGTCTACCAAAGCATTTTATCAAACTACTCACTTCCTTGCTGCTATGACTAAAAGCCTAAAATAGGTGCTTTCCAACAAGCTATGGATGATTGGAAAAAATCTATCAAAGCATAATAGTAAGCAATCGCATAGACAAGGCAGTGAGTAGTTTTAAAAAATGCCTCGAAAAAATGTTGTCTCATGGTGATGGAATGCCATTCCATCACCATGAGACCACATTTCTTTGAAGCATTTTTTCAAATAGCTCACTACATTTTCTATGCTACCACATTTTCCATACATTTCTACCAAAGCATTTTATCAAACTACTCGCTTCCTTGCTGCTATGGCTAAAATCCTAAAAAAGGTGATTTCCAATAAACTATGGATGCTTGGAAAAAATCTATCAAAGCATAATAGTAAGAAATAGCATAGAAAAGGCAGTGAGTAGCTTGAAAAAATGCCTCAAAGAAATTTGGTTTCATGGTGATGGAATTCCATTCCATCACCATGAGACCACATTTCTTTGGGGCACATTTTCAAACATCTCGCCGCCTTTTCTATGCTACCACATTTTCCATACATGTCTACCAAAGCATTTTATCAAACAGTTCACTTCCTTGCTGCTATGGCTAAAAGCCTAAACAAGGTGCTTTCCATCAAACTATGGATAGGGCATATAGTAAGCATGATTTTAAGAAATATATAGTTCTATAAGTAGTCAAAATTTTGTTTATATTATCTAATACATTATAAGTCATGACGTGCATCGCTATTGTAGTTTTCGTGATTGAATAATTTGTTGTTTTATTTTCAAATGTTGCAAGCAGAAACACCTTCAGATGTTCAAAGGGAAATGAAGCTTGGTGTTTCTTCTGCTATAGACTCAAGGCCTCTCACGAGGGTTTGAGGTAGATTACTAAATTTCAATTTACATTCATTGTTATAGTTGTTAGTTAGTGAAAAATCAAATCATTATTGATTCATAGTTTAATTTCTCTTTGGATGGTTTCTACAGGGCTTCAACACCCCACAGCATGGGCATGCAAATATTTCCCTTGATGAGAGTGATCGTCACATGGTAGTAAGTGATTATTTTGTTAAATATATCATTTTTATAATGTAATTTCGATATATTAATGTCTTTACTTGTTATTGTAATAGATAAAGCTTGATCAAGAACTAAACCCTAGGAGGAGCACCAGGAGCACTCCTCGACCTCATAGTAAATGAGTGAAAGACTTATCGCCATCCAGCTGACCAACAAGGGGAAAGAGCTTGTTTCAAGAGCCTGGAGAGCAATGACTTTTGATTCCAGAGCCCTTTGTTTTATGCCTATATGGTATTTTTGGACATATTTTATATTGCATATATTTGACATTGTATGCCTATATGGCATTCTTGTAATCCTATATGGCTATTTTGTATATATTTTATACTTATATCGACATATATTGATGTATGCCTACATGTCTATTTGGTTAATACAAATATTTTTTATTGATGGTGTCCATATTTACACTATAAATCCACAATTCAATAGATATGAGTTATGTGTATTCAAGTGTATACTTTACAATTTACATGTATACTTTGTGACTTATGTGTATTCCAATGTATACTTTGCGACTTATGTGTTTTCATGTGTACACCTTATATTCATGCATATACTTTGTATTAATGTGTATACTATATATTCATGTGTATACTTCAAAGCTTATGTGTATTTGAGTACTTGTGCTTCACTTGTTCACATGTATGCTTCACTTATTCATGTGTATACTTATTAATTGGTTAGCCCTAGCATTGCTCATTGTTGTCCTTCATAGTTTGTCTTGAATATTTATTGATTGATTCTAAACAACTTTATTAGTTGATGCTAAACAAATTCAATATTTCTAAAATTCATTCACCAACGATGTATCATTTACTTATGTGCTAACTCAATATGGAATCCAAGGAATAATTTAAAAGGGATAAAGATAAGAATTTACTTATAATCAATTCAATGTAAGTATGAGATCCACACAGTAATTGGATCATAACCTGTTCGAGAATGAAAAGGTTTAGGCTTTCCTCAACTATTTTGACACCCAAATGTTTTACCTCTTTCATGCAATCATATGCTTTTGGTGTGGAAAAGTGAGACTTGTCAACTATCGTGTGAATTTTTCTCTTTTCCATTGTTTTGCATGTCACCATAAGGGATCGAGGCAATTGAACGTAGCTCAGATTGAATCGGCATGTTTGGGTGTGAAAGAGGACCATTCCTAGCATAAATGTACCCATTCAAACGTGTTGAAATAGTCCATTTGGTCACATGAGTTGCAAAATGAAATTTGCACCGCTTTGCAACTTTACACTACTTGCATTTGACAATTTTTTTCTCAAATTAAAAGTTGTCACCACAGGAAAATACCTCTAAGATAGAAAAAACTAAGAGGTTATTGTAAAGGGGCCCAATTCAATCATGTAGCCTCAGACAGAGAGTTTGTAAGCATCACAGTTTCTAAGTAATAGCCCATCGAAGACTGCAGCCATTTTGCACTTTGGACTCTTAAGGAATCAAGTCAGTTGAACGTAGCTCAGAGTGATTCGACATGTTTGGGTGCGAAAGAGGACCATGCCTAGCGTAAAATTACCCATCTGGGCATGTTGGAACATTCTATTTGGTCACATGAGTTGCAGAACAAAAGTTTCTCCACTTTGCAACTTTACACTGCTTGCATTTGACACTTTTTCCATCAAGTAAAAACTAGACACCACAAGAAAACAACTTTGAGATAACAAAAATTGAGAGAGGTTATTGTAGAGGGACCCAACATGATCCCGTAACCTCAGACGAAGAGTTTTTAAGCATCACTATTTTTGAGTAATTTTATGTCGAAGATTGCAACCATTTTACACTTTGGACTCTTAAGGGATCGAGCCAATTGAACGTAGCTTAGAGTGATTTAGCATGTTTTGGTGTGAAAGAGGACCATTCCTAATGTAAACGTACCCATCCAGATGCATTAGAATAGTCTGTTTGGTCACATGAGTTGCAGAATGAAAGTTGCACCACTTTGCAAATTTACACTGCTTGTATTTGACACTTTTTCCATCAAGTGCAAATTGGACACCATGGGAAAATGACTCCGAGCTAACAAAAACTGAGAGAGGTTATTGTAGAGGGGCACAATGTGATCCTATAGCCTTGGACGAAGAGTTTTTAATCATCACAATTTTTTAGTAATAGCCCGTCGAAGATTTTAGCCATTTTGCACTTTGGACTCTTAAGGGATTGAGTCGGTTGAACATAGCTTGAAGTGATTCGGTGTGTTTGGGTGTGAAAGAGGACCATTCCTAACATAAATTTACCCATTCAAACACGTTGGAATTTCACATTTGGTCACACGAGTTGTAGAACGAAAGTTGCACAACTTTGCAACTTTACACTGCTTGCATTTGACACTTTTTCCATCAAGTGAAAAATGGACACCATGGGAAAATGAATCCGAGATAACAAAAACTAAGAGAGGTTACTGTAGAGGGGCCCAACACAATTTCATTTCCTCAAACAAATGGTTTGTAAGAATCATGGTTTCCAAGTAATAGCCCGTCAAAGATCGCAGCCATTTTGCACTTTGGACTCTTAAAAGGATCGAGTCGGTTGAACGTAGCTCAGAGTAATTCAGCATGTTTGGGAGTGAAAGAGAACCATTCCTAGCGTAAACATACCCATCCATATGCGTTGGAACAATTTGTTTGGTCACACAAGTTGCAGAACAAAAGTTGCACTACTTTGCAACTTTACACTGCTTGCATTTGACACTTTTCCATCAAGTGAAAACTGGACACCATGGGAAAACGACTCCAAGATAACAAAAACTGAGAGAATTTATTGTAGAGGGGCCCTACATGATCCTAATGCCTCAGAAGGAATTCTTGTAACTAACGCGGTCTCCAGGTAATAGGTTGTCAAAGATTGTTGCCTTTTTCCAATTTAGACTCTTAAGGGATTACACTGCATGAATTACAAATGTTTGAGGGCATCAATAAATTTTAAAATTTTAGTAAATATCATTACAAATGTTTGAGGGTAGCAATAAATAGGCAATAGGGAACTAGATCCCAAACTCGATTACAAATTTTTGAGGGAAGCCATGAATTTTTAGTTGGAAAACATGTCTGAAGAACTTGTGGGGTACTTGAGTTAATTCATGTTACTTGAACAACATCTAACAAGTCATACATGCTTCTATTACTTGTAAATGTGATTATTTTTATGACATGTTGACATTATTTTATGACATTATGCATAAAAAATGTTTACAAATTGAGCTTCTTAAATGTTTATGTGAATAGATGGTATGCTATATTGATATTGATATATAATCATTAGGTTGATTGTTTTAATAAATGAAGTTTGTATAATAAGTTAGTCAAGTGGTGCTAGTTATAATAAAGAGATAATAAAAGAAAAAAAATAATGATTGGTAACCATCAATGGTTATTACACTCACTATATTAATAATATGATGTTTACAATAAAATGAGGATTTATTTGGCAGTCCTAATTCTTATGTGTGTGCTACAATTTTCTAATATGCTTCATACACCAATATGACACCCAAGTGCTTGTATTTGTAGGCACAATTATTTCTTAAAACTATCAAGTGGTAATACAAAATCATGAGAAAAAAATCAACCTATGTGAATTCCAACACCCCATTTAAATCAAATATTCAATCAATGTGCCCTATTTTCATGCATACAAACTCAGCTTATAAGATTCTCTTACAATAAGTAAAAATAGGATTCAAAGATGCCTTAGGTACTCCATTCTCATAGATATTTTAGAATGTCACTCATACATTCTAGATGCTCTTATAATGTCTACATCACAGGTGCTCATGATGAGGTTAACTTCAAATGAATAATTTGAAATTCCCTCGCTAAGCTTGACACACACTTTTATAAGGTCTACATCATAGGTGGTCATGATGAGGTTATCTTCAAATGAATAATTTAGTACCATCTGCTAGTCTTCGATTTGGCATATACTTTATAACTTCATTTGGGTTTAGTAGCTCCCGCTTAAACAAAGAAAAGAAATTGTAAATATTAATAATCACATAATCAATTCAAATAAACATGTGATATGTCAATAATCTAAAACTTGTGTGCTAAATTATGCAATATCTTATAACTTATCACTAGTCAATCTAGTCCATTGAATATCTTAAAAAGTAATTTTTATATGAATATCAAGCATGCCTCCCAACTATCAGGATTAATCTTTAGAATGTGCTTGAAGCAATGAGGACTAACATGAATAGAATGTAACCAAACTATTACTTTCCAACCTTTGGAAACTTGTAACTTGTTATAAAAACAACCCAATTTAATCTTCCACTTACTTTACTAATCTATTGAGAATATCCTACATCATTGTTTTTGCATATTTTTGAGAAAAAATGAAATACCAGTGAACTTTGTATCCTTTGCCACAATTCTAAACATAAATTGCACAACATTTGCAAGTCTGATAACTTCATCAATCACCTACATACATGATATAAAAATTAGATGATAGCATTGGCATCATACAAATTAATGTGCATACTTACAAATTAATAAGAACCAACATGCATACTTACAAATTAATCCAACAAACAATCTAGGTTTTCTCTACTCTTTATTGTGTCAAGTATTGCCTCATGGTCAGACTCACACACCTTCCACAAGGTCTTGTTCAAAGGTCTACCCCCATATTTGATCAAATGAACATTGGATGCCACGACAAGGTTCGAGTAATGAAGAATCTTTCGATGCATGTCAAAGTCCTAAAACAGCCAAACATTAACACCCTTATTGTTGGATAGGATAATCACATATTATAACCTTAAATTCAATTACCGGAACTAACACATAAATTGATTAAGTGATTAACCATCAAGTGCAAATGCACAAACACAATAACACCAGATTTACATGGAAAACCCAATGAGGGAAAAACCATGGTGATGATTAACTCACAATATAGAGAATATCAAAACTGATTACAAAAAGGCTCACTGCTTGAGATAAGGCTCACTACCTGAAATAAGGACCCACTGTCCACAGGGCTACAACCCGGAGGGCTCACTGCAACAAAGATATAAAAAGATGGCTCATTGCCAAAATACAAAAGTTATGGCTTACCGCCAAAAGTGAACTGATGAATTACACCCTTCTTGTATTGAATACAGTTCCAAATGAAGTTCAATAATCACTCAATACTTCTGCTCTGATCACATATTTTTGTCTTCACTAAATTTTCTTTTTCTGATCTAGTACAACCACACACTTTTCTGACTTTATGCTCTTCTTCCATAACCTTACATCTCTCATCCCTCACACTCTCTCTACTTTTCGGAGACACATATGAATATATATATATCTTACACATCGATTAGGTCGGCCAAAAACATCCATAAAGTATTACATACACCAAGTTGGCCAAGATCTTGAAATATTTGAATCATTATTTGTCACACATTAGGAACCGAACCTAAAACCAACATGTCAGACCACACATAACGGTCAACTTAAATGCGAAATAACTTCCAGTAAACTAGTCATACATGTAGTACTGTGTTGACATCAATGACAACCTGCTAACATTAATGACAACCAATTGATGCAACCTTCAACTTCCAACAATCTCCCCCTTTGTCATTGATGGAAACACAAGATGTGAAAGCCAACAACAACAACAAAAAAGATTTTCATTTTTCACATGCTTTCTCTCTCCCTTTTTCACATGCCTTCTCTCCCCCTTTGACATCAATGACAAAAAAAATTCTATCTACCTTTTAATTCAAAAAAATTCAAAAGGTTATCAAAAATGATTCTTTACCTCAATCCTTATTTCTTCCAAATATTTCCAAGTGTATTTTTCTTTCAACTCCAGAATACATTTCCTCAAGGAATCCACTGCTAGCTTGATGTATAGACAAATAATGTTGTTCTTTTCTATTGAATCAATTGTTTCCAGAAGAGTATCTGGAATGGCAATATTATGTGTGTTTTTCTCAACATCCTCCAAGAGACTGAAAATCTGTCCCAATCTTAACTCGATTATCTCTTTGAATTTCCAAAAGGTCTTCACAATACCATCCCTTTGTACCATGATGACTACAAGATCAAATTGTAAGGAATTAATCCTTTTCTTTTTCATTTCATCCTTGTCATTAAGAACATCATATGCTTTTCCAATAGAGTCCAATTCATGCTCAGTAGTATCATTTTTTGTTTTGTAGTTCCCAATAGTAGTAGGCCACCAAAGACAATACTTATATATGTTGTTTACACTTTTGATACAGCTCCTCAGTTCATTTATACTCTTAGTCAACCTCTTTTGTTCATTTCTACATCTTTCTTCTAAAGCCAGTTGAATTTTGTCTTTTTCTGTCGTTTCACCAGGTGGCAATTCCCTTAATTTGTCTTCAATTTGTTCAATCAATACTTCTAGTAAGGTACATGTCAATTCGCTTAAATCAATGTCATTATGAATTATGTAAATAGCTAGAGTGTCTGTAATCTCATCGTGTTCATATGGTGGTTCAGACAACCATATATCTCCAATCTTCTTTATCCCATCAGGTTGCTTAATAATCTTTAACACCCTTTCTTTAGTAATATCTTCTTCATCATCATTTGTTGATACCAGATCAAGTGCTCCTACAATTTTTGCTTCCTTCTTCCTTCTCCTTTGTCTTCAACTTCTTCATTTCTGGAGGGAGACATGAACTAATTTTTCTTGTTTTCCTCTTTCCAGAGGAGGATCCTTCAAGCATCATAACCAGACTGGAAATCATACAAGAATTCCATGCATTTATCTTGATTTCAAAATACTCTTGGTAAACCTTTTCCCTTTCTGCTAGACTATTCAGATATCGATAAACTTGCTTCCCAACTAGTATAGCAGACTTCCACATAACATTTTCTTTCAATGGTAATGAATTTAGGAAATACATCGTCAAGCATATAACAAAAGTTCCAAAGTGAAAAGGATAATTTTCATTCTTTGTCATAGTTATATTTTCCAATAATTGATTTCTCAACAACTCACACAAGTCAAAATTCTCTTTTTTCTCAACCATTTGATGTGCAACATAAACAACAATCGTTGAGGTAGAACCTTCCCTATTCCTGAAATAAAGCTTATATGAGATGCCATATGCCACATACCTTATCATAGGGTCAATTATGGTGTGAATTATAAGTGCCCTTTGATCTCATGTTACTCCAATTAGGGCTTCAACCTTTTTCTTCTTTACCGATTCCTTGACTAGAACAGGTCTAATATTGCATAGTCATGTTATTGCTGCAATTGCTTCCTTCATGATCTCATAGGGTTTGTCAAAGATCATCTGATTACCTTGAATTATGCTTAAAATAACCCAAACAATGTCCACATTTGAAAAGTATGGAAATTCGCTCCAAATGTCTAAACCCTTGTGCCCTAAATTTTTGACCTTTTGTATTTGCTCAACTGAAAGAGAAGTCTCAAGATTTTGAATCTTTTCATGATCAAATTCATCAACCTATAACTTACTCGATTTATTTTGACTCCATTGCTTCTGCCTTGCTCTTTGTACTTTCACTTGCTAGTAATCCTAACTCTTTGTTTCTCAACTCACTCACTTCAAAATGAAAATAACCACTCAATCTTCCTTATTTAACTTATCACTTTTAGGATTTCATCATAAAGGATAATTAATTGCTTGCCACATCATCATTTGTACTTTAGTCTGTCAAATTCTCCTTCTGCCTAAGCTATTAGCCAATCTGTGAAATGCACAGTAAGCAAAAAGGTTCCGCAAATCTTCTGTAATGCATGTTTTCTGCCAGAATTTTCTTCACTGCCTTCAGAATAAAAATTTACATTGCATATCCTAGTGTCATCTCATGACATCTTATACTGGGGGTTTGAAATATTTTTATTTGACTGCTCCCCCTGAGGCTATTATTAGGTTTAGTTCATAGAAGAGGTATCTACATCAGATGCAAATACAAAATTATCTAATTTGTCCTTGTTCTTTGGTTTTTCTTTCTTTCTCCATATTTTTGCTATTTCTCTCCTCACTTATTCTAGATTAAGCTTTTTCTTTTGTTCTGGATTCAATTTCTTTCCAACTTTTCTCTTACAGAATCTTGAGATATGTACGGATTTGTTGCAAGAGTGACATACAACAAATATTTGATCAAGAGAGTTTGTATTCATCTTTGTCTTGCATTGATTAGCCTTGTGTCCACAAGTATTTCATGTATAATAGTAGCCTTGAAAAGAATGAAATATTCTTCTGGTATTAAATCTATTCATCATTATCCGACTTCTACATTCTGTAGATTTATGTCCAAACTTGTTGCAACCATAGCATTTCCCTCCAAAGAATCTATTATGTTTCATCATTCTTTTACATTTTGTTGCTCTATGTTTGAATTTATTGCATGAGTAAAAAAATCCATTAAAATATGTGTACCTTTGATCATGAGGTTGTCAGTTTGGTATCCTTTTGGTATTGATCCTTTTATTCTTGCCTTGATAAGTATTACCTTGAAATTTTCTTTGACTATTCATTTTGTTGAGACTTGGATTAGTCTTTTAAATTTTTCCTTCTTCAATTCCTAGACCACCTTTATCCTTTACAGGCTTCTGAGATGAAATTAATTCATTAAGCATTCCCAAACTTATCTTAAATTTGTCTTCAAAACTTTTTTCCCTTTCTAGATCAGACTTAAGAATTGCTACTTCCTATTCAAGCTTGTCACATTTTTCTATCTTTTGATTGATAATTTCTTTGCTTTGTTCGATTTCCAATTTCATATTTTCTTCCATTCTTTTTCTTTCTTCAAGTTTCATCCTTAGATTTTTCAGCAGTCTCCTTTGCTTCTTTTAGTTCCTGGTAAACTTCTTTATGTTTCAACTTAAATTTCCAAATCTGGTTTCTTAGTTTTTGAATACATTCACTTGCCTACTTGACATTTTCTTTCAGATCTTCATTCTCAGACTCTGAGGTCTCTACTCTCAATTCTTCATCTAATTCAAATCCCTTCATCATTTAGTTAAACCTACCAAGATCTCCTTCAAGTTCTTAAACTTATTCCAAAGGACTTCACTCTAATACCAATTGTTGGATAGGACAACTAAGAGGGGTGGCGTGAATCAATTGTCACATATTACAACCTTAAATTCAATTACTAGAACTAACACATAAATTGATTAAGTGATTAACCATCAAATGCAAATGCACAAACACAATAACACCAGATGTACATGGAAAACCCAATGAGGGAAAAACCACGGTGAGGATTAACTCACACTATAGAGAATATCAAAATCGATTACAAAAAGGCTCACTGCCTAAGATAAGCCTCATTGCCTGAAATAAGGACTCACTGTCCACAGGGCTACAACCCGGAGGGCTCACTACCACAAAGATACAATAAGATGGCTCACTTCCAGAATACAAAATTTATGGCTTATCACCAAAAGTGAACTGATTAATTACACTCTTCTTGTGTTGAATTCAATTCCAGATGAAGTTTAGTAATCACTCAATACTTCTACTTTGATCACATATTTTTGTCTTCGCTAAATTCCCTTATTCTGATCTACTGTAACTACACACTTTTTTGAATTTTTGTTCTTCTTCCATAACCTCGCATCTTGCATCCCTCACACTCTCTCTACTTTCTGAACACACACACACACACACACACACACACACACATATATATCTTACACATCAATTAGGTTGGCCAAAAACATTCATAAAGTATTGCATACGCCAAGTCGGCCAAGATCTTGAAATATCTAAATCATAGTTTGTCACATGGTAGGAACCAGACCTAAAACCAACATGTTAGATCACACATAACGGTCAACTTCAATGTGAAATAACTTCTGGTAAACTAGTCATACATGCAGTACTATGTTGACATTAATGACAACCTGTTGATATTAATGACAACCAATTGATGCAACCTTCAACTTCCAACACTTATGTGGGTACCTTCTAAGCCACATTCCAGTAACAACCACTGAGCCTGTAGGGTATTCGATGTTTTCTCCATCTATAACTAGGGCCTCCAATTTCTTTTTTGCCTCAACACAACAATACAAATAATAATTTGTTCCCTCTTCATTGTCTTCATCTTCAATAACTGCATAAACATGCCCTACATTGATATGTGTAGCAAATTAGATGAAATTAGTCAACATTACAAATACACTACAAAGTAAGATAATAATAGGAATTTTAAAAAATATGCAAGTAGATATATTACTTGGTTGAACTAGATCTAATATGTGGTGAAAGTCAACCTATGATTCCATCTATGTTAGCTCCAATGTCATCAGAGGCTGATAAGTGTGAAGTGGGTTAAGATAACTTAACCACCATTTTTCAACCCACTCCTTTGACTCGCACTCATCACATGCTTGCATTGTACATGAAGAAAAAAAGCATGCCATCTTCCACATATGGATACTCCATGAACCTACATTTGAGCTAAGGAAAGAGTGTAGCTCACTCGATCTTGTCAATGTACAACAATCCTCATATGGTGTAATCTTAATATCATCCATCAACCAAAAATATCTATGAACTGAAGACTTACCTTCATTACCTAGACCCATCGAAGCATTACACCACTCGACGATTGATTTTGCATTTGTCAACTTTGCATTGTCGTTATACTTTAAATCTTCTCATGCTAATGCTCTTTTGACACATGCTCCTACACCATCATGCTCCCCTTTCCATGCTCAACCTCACAAAATCTCCACATATGTTGAACACTTGTAATGACATGCATCATGCTCAACCAGTAGAATATCCACAAGTTCTTGAAATATGTTGCACAACTATCCGACCATATTATATGCTAATAGTATGTTATGCCCCTCTGAGCCAAATCATTTTAGAACAACTGGAAGCAACTTTGCACGAACTCTAGAGAATGTGTGTGATCATCACTAATATAAAAGTGGTACTCCCTCAATACCTTCATTTGGTCCTCTGTACTATAAGTTGCATGAATGAATGTCATGTGCTCAAATATAGAAACCTATGTGGAGTTGTAATATTGTGACTGCACCTCACGTTGTGGTTGTCGAGTGTAGTTCTCTTCAAATTCGACCACTGAAACTATGCTACCAACTAGAAAGGTGCCCTTGCATAACTTGAATTACAAATCTAACCATTGAGCTCTATGGGTATGCCTTGCATACTCATACACTATACTGTCACGAAATGTAGACATAAATTGATACACTAGCATCTTCTAAATAACCAAATCACACCTTTTTGCTTGATTACCATCTTTTTTAATGTATGCCACTATTTTATACTTCCCAAACTCTACTAGTTGTTTTCCAACCGTATGTGTGCTTTCCATATGTTGACATACTGGCATATGTTGCAAGCCACCACAACATTGACATGAACCATCCAAGCATAGTTTCTTGTAGAATATTTGGAAATCCTCTCTTTCACATAAAATTTTTGATAAGAACTCTCTTGAAGATGTTGGTGGGGCATGTATGCCACAATCCTGCAAAACATTGTTAGTATGCAAATCTAAACATACAGAACGATAAACATCATAATGGTTAGAAAATTCAATATGTAATCTACAACAATAATTAGTGTGTGTGTGAGTTATCTTGACATAAAATGGTTTAAGCATTTCAAAATATCTTTGAAAATTTTGAATTTGAGGATAATCCTCTTGAAATTTATGAAAAAATTATGTTTGAGTCGTATCCAAAAAATGCTTTGGATGTGGCTCATGTTTCCAACTACCAATTCTCCTTCTTACCACATCCCTTTGATTCAAAGATGGCCTTGTGTTATTCTTCCAATAGTCTTCAATTAGTGTTCTCAATGCTTCAACAACTGGTTTATCTTTTTGTGGGAGTCTCCCCAAGAATTCCCATAATTCAGTTGAATCGGTGTCCTCAATTCTTTGACGCCTTTGAATGGCTCTTGATAAAAAATTTCAACTCATCTTTCTAATAAGACAAGATCTCCTTGTTTGATTACTTACCAAAGTCGATGTAATGACACGTCAACTGACATTACTATCTTTTGAGCATGAGGTCTTACCCACACTCTCATAAGCATCCATTAGATTCTTCACAATAGTATTTTCACTTGAAGCATTCGATCTTCTCAACCTAAGAATCTTCATGATGTTTATATACTTTATACCTCGCATCATTTCAACAAACAGTTGACATCTTGTGGTCTAATTTAACTTTTCAAAGAATAATTTCCAAATCTTATCAACATATCTTTTGCAAGTGTGTTCTGGAATCTTACCTTCCATTGGCTGCAACATATTCTCATCAATATTAATAAAAAACTTTGGCTTTGTATGCAAAATTCTAGGTGATGTTCTCCTAGGTACAGACATCTCAACATTAGGAATTTCATCAATATTTAAGTGAGATGGGCTAGATCGTGTACCTTCGATCAAGGGTGCAATAGATGACATACCTTGAGGTTGGCATGGGGATGATAGCGTACCTCCTTCCGCAAATACGAGTGATGATGTACTCTCAACTGGAGATGCATTGGATGGTGTTCCTCCATATTCACTTGCAGTAGATGGTGTCCCTCCATATTCACTTGTGGTATATGGTGTCTCTCCATACTCACTTTTGGTAGATGGTGTCCCTCTGTATTCACTTGCGGTAGATGGTGTGTCTCCAACTACAATATTAAAATATTTCTTAGCATGATGCTTTCACATTCGTGCCCTTTGTGCCGCCAATGCCTTTTCTCTTTTTGATGGTTGAGGTTCCTCTTCTATTGGCTTTTTTTCATCAATCGTATTCAATTTCTTCTTCTGACGATGTTCCCTCATCCATTCTTTTTTTTTTTTGCTTTATTAGTTTCGTACTCTTCCTCTATTGGTTTATTCCTTGTTTGTTTCTTCAACATGGCGGATAATTTTACCTATAGCATGATAAAGAGACAAATATGAGTTCCTAAAAAATTAACAATACAAATAAATGAAATATATGTCATTCAAGGCTTCAATACAAATAAATGAAATATATGTCATTCAAGGCTTCATACAAAATACTTACAATCATCTTGTAGAAGAGTATTTCTAGCATAGACAAAGGCCACATGAATTTTTGGATGGAATTCCTTAAAGAAATGTGGTCATGCAACATGCTATGATTGCAAGATAGGCTCAAAATGGAAGCATGGACAAGGAAAGTGAATTGTTTGACAATAATGTTTTGGTAGACATGTATGAAAAATGTGGTACCTTTGACAAGCTAGTGACCTCACTAGCTTGTCAATGTGGTAGGGTTGACAAGGTAGGGTTGTTTGAAAAAATGCCTCATAGAAATGTACAAACCACATTTCTGTGAGGATTTTTTTTCAAATAGCCCCTACCTTGTCATTTGAAAAAATGCCTCACATTTCTATGAGGCATTTTTTCAAACAACCCCTACCTTGTCAACCCTATTGCATTGACAAGCTATTGAGCTCACTAGCTTGTCAATGCGGTAGGGTTGACAAGGTAGGGAAATTTGAAAAAATGACCATTGTCAGACCCCATTTCTATGAGGAATTTTTTCAAACTTCCCCTACCTTGTCTACCTTACCACATTGACAAGCTAGTGATCTCACTAGCTTGTTAATGCTCACATGAATTTTTGGATCCAATGCCTTAAAGAAATGTGGTCATGTGGCATACCATGATTGCAAGATAGGCTCAAAATGGAAGCATGGACAAGGCATGTGAACTGTTTGACATTAATGTTTTGGTAGACATGTATGCAAAATATGGTACCATTGACAAGCTAGTGATCTCACTAGCTTGTCAATGCAGTAAGGTTGATAAGGTAGGGGCAGTTTGAAAATGCCTCATAGAAATGGGGTCTCACGGTGGTGTCAATGTGGTAGGGTTGATAAGGTAGGGGCAGTTTGAAAAAATGCCTCATAGAAATGGGGTCTCACGGTGGGCACCACTGTGAGACCCCATTTCTATGAGGCATTTTTTCAAATTGCCCCTACCTTGTCAACCCTACCGCATTGACAAGCTAGTGAGCTCACTAGCTTGTCAATGGTCACATGAATTTTTGGATCCAATGCCTTAAAGAAATGTGGTCATTTGACATGCCATGATTGCAAGATAGGATCAAAATAGAAGCATGGACAAGGCATGTGAATTTTTTGACAATAATGTTTTGGTAGACATGTATGCAAAATGTGGTAACATTGACAAGGTAGGGTCTATTTGAAAAAATTCCTCATAGAAATGTGGTCGTGAGAACACATTTCCATGGGGAATTTTTTGAAATGTGGCCATGAGACCACATTTCCATGAGGCATTTTTTCAAACAACCCCTACCTTGTCAACCCTATCGCATTGACAAGCTAGTGAGCTCACTAGCTTGTCAATGGTCGCATGAATTTTTGGATGGAATTCCTTAAAGAAATGTGGTCATGTGGCATACCATGATTGCAAGATAGGCTCAAAATGGAAGCATGGACAAGGCATGTGAATTTTTTGACATTAATGTTTTGTATACATGTATGCAAAATGTGGTACCATTGACAAGCTAGTGTGCTCACTTGCTTCTCAATTCGGTAGGGTTGAAAAGGTAGGGGGCTATTTGAAAAAATGCCTCATAGAAATTTGGTCTCATGGTGATGTATGGGTTGACAAGGTAGGGGGTTGTTTGAAAAAAATCCTCACAAAAATGTGGTCTCACAGTGATGTATCATATGGGTTGACAAGGTAGGGGGTTGTTTGAAAAAATTCCTCATAGAAATGTGGTCTCATGGTGATTATCATCACCATGAGACCACATTTCTATGAGGAATTTTTTCAAACAACCCCCTACCTTGTCAACCTACTGCATTGAGAAGCTAGTGAGCTCACTAGCTTGTCATCACCATGAGACCACATTTCTATGAGGCATTTTTTCAAACATCCCCCTACCTTGTCAACCCTACCACATTGATAAGCTAGTGAGCTCACTAGCTTGTCAATGCTCACATTAATTTTTGGATCCAATATCTTAAAGAAATGTGGTCATGTAACATGCCATGATTGCAAGATAGGCTCAAAATGGAAGCATGGACAAGGCATGTGAATTTTTTGACAATAATGTTTTGGTAGACATGTATGCAAAATGTGATACCTTTGACAAGCTAGTGAGCTCACTAGCTTTTCAATGCAGTAGGGTTGACAAGGTAGGGGTTGTTTGAAAAAATGCCTCATGGAAATGTGGTCTCACGGTGTCAATGTGGTAGGATTGACAAGGTAGGGGTTGTTTGAAAAAATGCCTCATGGAAATGTGGTCTCATGGTGAGACCACATTTCCATGAGGCATTTTTTCAAACAGCCCCTACCTATGGTGATACATCACCGTGAGACCAAATTTCCATGAGGCATTTTCTCAAATAGCCCCTACCTTGTCAACCCTACCACATTGACAAGCTAGTGAGTTCACTAGCTTGTCAATGCTCACATGAAATTTTGGATGGAACACCTTAAAGAAATGTGGTCATGTGGTATGCCATGATTGCAAGATAGGCTCAAAATGGAAGCATGGAAAAGGCATGTAACTTGTTTGACATTAATATTTTGGTAGACATGTTGCAAAATGTGGTACCATTGATAAGCTAGTGAGCTCATTAGCTTGTCAATATGGTAGGGTTGACAAGGTAGGGGGTTGTTCGAAAAAATTCCTCATAGAAATATGGTCTCATGTACAAGACCACATTTCTTTAAGTCATTGGATCCAAAAATTCATGTGAGCATTGACAAATCACTGTGAGACCACATTTCTATGAGACATTTTTTTCAAACAGCCCCTACCTTGTCAACCCTACTGCATTGACTAGCTAGTGAGCTCACTAGCTTGTCAATGCTCACATGAATTTTTGGATCCAATGCCTTAAAGAAATGTGGTCTTGTGGCATGCTATGATTGCAAGATAGGCTGCACCTTTCCCCATCTTGTTAACTTAGCCTTGAATAAAGAGTCTTGAAATAGTGGAGAGAAGGGTTACAATTCCTTGTAGGTAGACTAATCAAGGAAACATTTAAAATATATCACAACACTAGTGATGAGGTAAGTTTATAAATAGAGATGAAAACCAAAATAGATTCAAAGATCTATCAATGTGGGAGGAGTATATTCCAATTTTGTAGAGACATGTATGGAAAATTTGGTAGCATAGACAATGCAATCAGTTGTTTGAAAAAATGCACATCACCATGAGACCCCATTTCTTTGAGGTGTTTCTTCAAACAATTGATTGCCTTGTCTATGTTGTTTGATAAAATTGTTTGGTGGACTTGAATGGAAAATTTGGTAGCATAGACAAGGCAATCAGCTACTTGGTAGAACTGTTTGACAAAATACCTCAATGAGATATGTCCTTGTGGACTAGAATGATTGTAGGATATGCACAAAATGTATTTGTTGAAAAGGCTTTAGAAAATTTCAAGCATATGCAATTTCTAGGTGTAAAACCAAATTCCACTACATTTTCCAACATCCCCCATGCCTATACCAAATTGAAATTTTTGGAGAGGGGTATGCACATCCATAGAAAAGGATTGAGAAATGATGAATTATTTTACATACTTATAACTTCTCTCATACATTTATACTTATACAAAATGTGGAAGCATACACAAGGTAAGTCAATTGTTTAACAAAATGCCTCAAAGAGATGTGATTTAAAAATTTAATTAGCAAGTGTAAAGAATTGTGTAATTTAAAATGTGCATTGACAAGCTAAGGTTATAATGACAACAAACAATGATGAACATGGAATATCCCCAGGGTAATGGTCTAGCCGAGTCCACAAATAAGAACTTGCTATTAGTCATCCATAAGTTGCTTGACAGAAACCCAAACGATTGGCATACCCAATTGCAATTTTCTCTTTGGACATATTGTACGCATCAAAAGGTTGCTTTAGGGACTTCCCCATATCACTTGGTCTATGGCCTATAACCTATTTTTCCTATCCAACTAAGAATACCCACCTTACAGTTTATCAATGAATATTATGAAGAGGGGGAACGTCTTGAGGCATGCTTAGCTGAACTTCTCCATCTAGAAGAAAAGAGAGACACCGTCCTAGAGAATTTTGCTAAACATCAGGGCATAGTTAAACATTGGTTTGATCGTAAAGAATGAATCAAGGCCTTTAGGATTTTTAATTTGGTCTTGTATTGGGACAAAGTCCACAAAAAGAAAAGGGAACATGGGAAATTTGACAAGCTCTGGCTTGGCCCCTTTCAGATATCTAAGATTTTGGGAGACAATTTTTTTTGCTTAAAGACTCTCACTGGAGAGGACATCCCATTTCCAATCAATAGGAAATATTTGAAGTATTATTCCTTGCTTGAGTTGTTTCAGCTTGGTCCTGTACATAGTTAGTTTAGGTGTTTTTCTTTCTTTAGGTTAGGTTGCTTTTATTTGCTTTGGTTTCCTTTTTTGTTCTACTTTTTTCTTTGGTTAGTGTAGGTTTGGTTTTCATTTTGCTTTTGGCTTTGGGGTTCTCCCTATTTTCCTTGTGGGAGTGTTTTACTTACACAGTAGCCATTTCAATTCTCCAGGACTATTTCTTGAGTTTTTCCTTGAGAAACTCTAATCAGGTCCCTGGAGTGGATGGTGAAGGTCCTCTATTTAGTGTCACATATTGCTCTAAATGTATAAAAAGGATAAGTCATTGGTTTGATTTAATTCCAGAATATGTTGAAATCTTGTATCTTTCACCTATCTTAAGAATCTTAAGGTTGTTGTAGGTACCTTTGTGAGGTCTTGTTAAGTGAAAAAATTTAGATTTCTGCTACAGTGCCACTGTGATTCTCAGCCCTGATTGTGAGCTTCATTGTTCACGGGTTAAAAATGAAAATAAGTGAAAAGAAAAATAAAAAAAGAAAGAAAGGAAAATATTGAAAGTAAAAATGAATTTCAATCTTCAGGAGGATTCAAATAACTCTATTGGGGCTACAGACACTTGGCTAGCAATAGATCTATGCTCGAGAGAATCACAACGATAACCTCGTTGGGGCTATGGATTCCTGCCTAGCAACAAGGCAATATCCTAGATGCTTTTGGAGTTAGAATAATTCATGTAGCTTAACTTGACTGAGCTTGGTTTCTATAGTAGCTTAAGGAAGGAAATTAATACATCCACACACACTTACATTTTCAGTATGTGATGGGTTAGTTCATCCAATGGTTTTGAGTCTTTAGTTTAATGGTTAACCTAATGTGGGGATCGAAATCAGAGATTCTGGGTTCTTTCTTCCAGTTTGTCATCTAACTGCTTGGGAGCATTTCCCTAGCAGATTCACCATTTGTTGTGCCTATTTGGCACATACACCCCACTAAATGCAAGGACCTTCTTTTCTTTCTTTTCCTTGCTTTTTTGTTATACGTTTTTTCTTTTCCCCTCAAGGGATGGGTCCTTTGAAATTTTGGTTCACTTCACTTTTTGGGATTTAATGATTTCATTTGTACTTTGGGTGAATTTTTTTTGCAATAGTTGGCCTCATGGTGAATTCCCAAAATGACTAAGTTCCTCAAAATGATCAATTGGGCTCACCTTCACTAAATCCTTTCCTAGCCGGATTCCCTGAAAACCTCAAGTTTTCTAAATTCACCCATCGACGGAATCCCAAAGTTTCCTTTTCGCTAAATCTAGGCTTACTTGAAATCCTCAAAATTATTATTTTCATGAAATCTAACCCCAAGCGGATTCTCTGAAATCCTTATTTTGAAGAATCCTCGCCATCACAGATTCCTTGATCCCTCGTTAAGTGTCTTGTCATACCTTTTATTTCATTCTGCAAATCACAAAGTTGCCATTAATGCTTGTTTGAGATTTGACTTGTAATGCAACTTGAATCTTATGCGCATCATTATGCATTTGATATCTTGAGATTTTACATTTTTTAGGAGCTTTGAAGTGCTTGAGTGGATTGGAGTTAGGGTTTTGTTGATTGTGTGTGGATTCCATTGGTCATCGCTAGGGTTTCCAGGGTTTATTTTGTGTGCTTTATTGTCGTCATTCAAATCACAAGGTAGGGTTTAATTTCCCTCAGTTTGGTTTTGTAGGGTTTAATTTCCCTTCATTTGGTTTTGCAAATGAATTGAATGTTGATTTGAATGGTTATCAATCGGTTTTATTTGCATTGGTGATTGAAAGTATACATTTGAAACCATTTCATTTTGATTTGCACATGGATTTTATGTGTTCTATCATTTGCAACTTGATGTCAATTTAGTTTATACTTCGAAATGGTCATTATAGTGTTTATCATGAGCACTTGAACTGTGAGTTTGAGTTTAGGGCATCATCCATGAACTAGGGTTTATATTTTGCATCGATTGATTTAGGGCACTTTGTTGATCTCATATTTAATGAACACAAATTAGGGCATCAATGAGTTGCATTTGAAATTTCATCATTAATTGATATGATTACCCCTGAATGGATTTGAGATTTTTGGGTGCGTCGTTATTTGAACCCTAGAATGTTGTATATGGAAATACAATTGGAATGGTCATGTGCTTATCAAAATGCAATGCATTTGGTTTTACCATTGGTTTAAATTCTTATTATGGTTTTATGCTTGCATTTGAAGATTGAATCATGGTAGATCAGTGAGTCTATTGATATGGTTGTCCTATTTTAGACCTTCACTTAATCCTTTAAAATTTGGAAATTCCAACATTCATACTTTTGCATGATTCATGTGTCTTAGAAATTTCTAAAATGTTGGTTCTTCATAAAACCATTAGCCTTTGGAATCTCCAAGTATAAGTGTTTTCACTAAATCCTTTAGTACTTGGATTGGCTGAGTTGTTTACTTTCATGGAATCCTTAGACCCTTGCAAAGCCTGAAAGTTAGTCCTTCACGAATTATGCATGCATGCGGAAAGCCTGATGAATAGTGTTTTGTGGAATCCTCCAACTCTCGGATTTCCCAAATGTGGAGCCTTCATGAATTATGCCCCTGCTTGGATTCTCTAAGATTTCATGATTGACATTGTGTTGAGTAGTGTGATATTATGGAAGTAAGATTTGTACTCACAAGGTTTGATCTCAATTACCAAATGCATTTACATCATAGGGGAAGATTGCATAATGTTTGATAATCACTTGGCCCATTTGTAATTACACTTCACTAATTTCGTGCCCTCTAGATTCTCTAAGGAACTTTGTTTTGTGGAATCCATGAGGTAATGGATTACCCAAAATCCTTGAAGGGAAAAAATCCCCGAGACTCATAAAAACCCAAAATGAGCTAGAATTTTGTTTTAATCATTTATAACTTGCTTTATTGTGTTTTAATGATGGATTATGAATTGTTCCATATTTCCTATGAGATATCATGATTAATATAACAATGCAATGAGGTAATGATTAAATTTTCTTGGCCCTTTTAGTAATTATGGTGGTTTTCTAACCAGATGCAGGTAGAGTCTAACAAGGCTAAAACTTCTAAAGGAAAATCCACTTAACTAGTCAAAGAAGAGCCAACCACCAAAGCTGAGAAGATGAAGTATGATTTTATAGGGAGACTCCTAGAGTCTAAGATAGCTTCTCATTGGGAGAAGGTCAAAGACACAAACAAGGGGCATGCTGATTATGAAGACTTCAAGTAGAGAATGTACTACAATGCTTCCACTCCATTGGCCAGAAGATTAGTGAAGATAGGATTGGCACAAGCAGCAGGATTTCCTCCATCAGTTTAGTGTCCAAAGCTCATTGTGGAATGTGTTAAACATTATGACTTAGATAGAAGGGTGACAGTGGGTCCTCAAGGTAGAATAAAGGCTAACTTAACAGAGGAGTCAATAGCTAAAGCATCCAACATTGCTCCACATCAGAAGTTGGTGAAGGTAAACATGGAGCTGGAAAAGAAGTTTTGTATTGATGACCCTAACAAAGCATTGGAGATAATGAATGCATCCTAGATTGATAAACCCAAGTCTCATTATTCCAAGCTTCCCAAGCAAGCACACAGAAGTGATTTTAAATTGCAATACAATGATATGATCACTCTTCTCAGTAGAGTGGTAGGGTTAGAGAAGGCTTCAATGTTTGAAGACTGGATGATTTATGTAATGGCGCAAATTGAGAAAGTAATCAACTACCATTGGGCAGGTATGATTAGTGATAATTTGGACAAACAATTGAGGGAAGTATAGGACACAAGAACATTCACTATGACATCCTATGTAGTGTACATGTTTGCAAGGCATTACAGGTACAAAGGTTTGAGTTGTAAAGGCATAGTGGGCTAGGATAGAGTATATGACATCTATCCTCAACTCCATCTAAATACTTCAAATTATAGGAGGGTAAATGATGTCTTTACAATGTACATTACAAGAAATTTGTAGGAGGCATTACATGTAAGGATCTCTAGTGATGCAATGGATTTGATTAAGAAGTATGGGTACTAGTTCATATAGTTTCCCAAGTTCAAATACATTAGAATCCATGGAAGCCCCAAGGTACCCTATAGGCTCCCAAGAAATCCAACCGACAAGGTTGTGTTGGTTCAAGTAACAAGGAAGTTGGTGGCCTTTGATTCAGTTTTGAAAGTTATGCATAAAACTGGAGTTGGTGGGGAATTCCCCTTGGAAATTAATGTTTGGTAGGTGTGTCCAACAATTCATAGTGCCCAACATTCAAAATCAAAGATGGCTCATTTGCATCTAAATCTCCATTCAATAAGAGATAATTTTGATCCCTATGGAGTAGCACAAAAGATGACCAACAGACAGTATAGGCATAGAGACAATATAGAAGACTACTAGACTAATTGTAGAGATGAATTTGAAGTGATTAAGAGAAATTTTTCTAGGCTCTCATTGAAGATGATAAGACTCTATAGAGTGGTATAGGCACCAGACCAAATTGAGGATGAGGAAGAAGTGATACAATACCATGATTATATGCAATACCAGAACAAGCCTCTTCCAGCTATAGATTGGGTTGAAGATGAAGTGGTATAATTGGACCAAATTAATTCCAAAGTAATAAAATATTCAAAGTAATGGGTAAAGCACAAAACATTGTAAATGGAAGCAGAATGAATCCTACATATGAGCTGATGGGAGACTAGGAGTCTTAGTCTTCAAAGGATGATTTTGAGAAAATGAAAGATGATGTCTTTGTTGCCCAGGGAGAATATTTTGAGGAAGGGTATCTCATCAACAAGAGGAGAACCAAAGGTCGGTCCAAATCCATGGCTAATGGTGTTGAACTTAAAAGATAGCCAATACCTAAGAAGAGAAAACCTACAAAAGACATCTCTCAGGAAACAATAGAAGTTCAACCCTCAAAGAGAAGAAAATTAGTTAGAGGAAATAAGGTTCCCTCTCCTTCAAAGAAATTAAAGAAAAATATAGTGAAGAGAATGTGCTAGGAGCAGAGGGAGAAACCTGGGAGGAAGAAATTGATATAGAAATTTCTGGGGATAGAACTCAAGTGTACACCAGAAAGAATTCTCCTAAGACCAGAGTACCACTCCCAAATGTGGGAAGATCAGAAAAGGTGATTGAATAATTAGAGAAAGCTACAAATGAGTCACCATCTAATAAAGGTGAAGTTGCGAAGGAATTTCCCACTAAAGACACTCCTCCTTAATCACCCTATCAGCATGTTCACTCTGATAAAGAAGAAGGAAAGATAACAAAAAATGTAACTAAGGCCGTTAAGGAACAGGAGCAAGAAGAAGAAGAGCCTGAGACTCCTAAGGATGGGTTCCTTAGCGACCTTGGAGAGAAATTAGAGAGAAAGTATCTAAAGTAGAGAATCATGAAGAGAAGGAGCCTAAAAATATAGAAGAGGTCCATAATGAATCACCAAGGAAAGAAGAAGCACAACAATCTGCTAAAGAGGATAAGAATGAGGAACAAAAACAGTCAAAAAATGTTGAGGTGGATCAATCAGAAGACCTCAGAGAACAAAATAATCCTCATATTGATACTAATTTAGAAGAATCCACTTCCCTTGATTGGTTGAGAGAAAGTCTAAAACCCAAGCCAATGGTCACTGAAGAAATAGTTCCAGACTGGGACAATTTTCTAGCAGGATTAGGAAGAACCAAGGAGAGAAAGAAAGCAAAATTAATCTCCAAGATCACAAGATATGAATCTAATAACATATTATTGCATGTTTCCACCCCCACAATTGAAAAGAGAAGGATGAGGCCACCCCTACAAATTATAAGGTGCAGACAGTCAATTTGGGGCCATCTACAAAGAAGTAGGAGGAAGATCTAAAAGATTTTGTAGATGCAATCTTGAAGAGATTGGATAATGAGACACAAGCAAAGGAAAAGTTGTAGAAATAGGTAGATGAATTGTAGAAATACATTTAGCATCTTGTAAAACCTCTACAAACTCAAGATAATGCAAGTACATCCACCTCAGCTAATTGGTTGTCTAGAGATGCTATTAATGAAGTGGAAAAGATGAAAATCTCTTTACAAACCACCCAACAATGGATAAATGGGGTATATCAGAAGGGAATTATTTTAATTGAGGAAATTTTACATGTGTATGAAAATACTTCTTCCTTTTGAGATTTTGTACAGCATTTGGTAGTAGAATGTAAAGGAACAGGTGACAAATCTATAATAAGGTTAGTAAACATAATTGAAATTCCTAAGGAAATTTTGGTCAAAGAAGAAGTTCTAGCCTCTGAGGATATTGATAAACCAAAAGAATGGATTGAAGCTTTTAAATTCAAAAGGGAAATAATGGATAAAGAATTGGAAAGGATTCCAGATATGCAAAATGTGTTAGATGACATCCTTGCTAGTTGCATTTTATTCTTAGATATTATGACTAGAAGAAGAAATATGAGTAAGGAGAATTTGAAGATTGATTAGTTGAAACAGTTTTGGAGAGAAGTCTATTCCCAAGTTGAGGATGGATCTATCACAGAAAATCATTTGGAAGATGCAACCATGTACATCACAATTCTGCATAAATATCAGGAAATGAAAATCGATTGGGATAAGGCTTTGAAGAAATGTGAAGAGGAATTAAGTTCAATGAATTTGAGATTAAAATTTATTCCAATCCCTAATCAGGCCAACCTCAACAAGGTATTCCACAAGTTTCAAGAGTTTTCAAGAAAGCAACAAATGGAGAAAGAGGTCGACTAGGAGTAGTTACCTCAATTTTTGTGCATACTTCATCAGCTAGTTGGAGATTCAAGTCGGCCACACCTAGATAATTGTGTCAAGGCCTTTTATTTAAAATTGATGTATTATTTGAGGGCCGGCTTTAAATGCTTTGTTATAAAATTAAATGGGTATAAAAATTGTACAAGGCCGACCTATTTTGGCCGACCTATATTGTATGCCCTAATTTAATTTTGTTTAGGCTGAAATATTTGATGAAAACTTTATATATATGAGGTCTCTCATCATTGTAAGGACTGATTCTGGAATTTTTACAAATTTTGGTGGAGTGAATACAAGAGAAGACATTGACTTGGTGCTCTTTTCTGTGTTATTTCATATGTGTGCATGGTTCCTATGTTTCAAAAATTGATTTAAGTGATTAGTTTCCAGATTTAGTTCTTTCATGTTGATGGTAAATTATTTGATGTTTTTGAGGAATCTTCGGTCCATACTATTGGTGGCTTGTTGATTGTAAGTTATTGCGTATAGTTATCCTGGGCCTACTCTTATTGCAATAGTTCAATTGTGAGTATTTATGCATTACATGTTGTTTTGGGTGAATTTTTGAATGCTTCATAGTCTGAAAATATTTCATACCATTAGAGATTGCACTATTTATGTTATATTGTAGATCTTATCTTGGTTAAGTAGGAATTCGTTATTGAAGATTGGTCTACCTTGAATGTTGTATTATTTTCATGATTGCACTTAGGATTTTGATTAGAAATCTCTCTAAACCCTTATCTTTTGATATTTCTTTGAGATTACTATTAAACTAGGATTGAAACATTATTTACCAAACCATGGATCTAGGAAAATAGTTGGGTTTATTTTCATTTTTAGATCTTGTAAAACCCTCGTTGTTGATCTAAGAGTTTCAACTTTTGTTTGACCATAAATTCCCCTTGTGATTACCAGCAAATCACATCATCATTGTGTTTTTTGTGCATTTTCAAGACCTGACATTAGATACCATGTGGATGTTTCTTGAAGTTTACTAATAGAAATCACCTTTCAAGAGAGATAGGATACTTGTATTTTGTTTGTGTTGTTGCAGTGCTAAAAACACCATCAATAGGTCAGAGGAAGTTATATGTTCACTAGTATTTGAACTAGTTTTGCAGTGTTTCTTATAGAGGTTTCTAGGAGAAATGTATTTGCTTTGCATTTCTTTGTAGTTGTTCTTCGGGTCTTGTCATTTTGAAGGTTTTTTGATGATGTTTTTCTCTTTCTAGTGTGAAAAGGATTTGTGGTTTGGTACTCTGCAAGTTGGATTGTACAGTTGTAGTGTTTGGCAGTGTAGTCTGGGTGTACTGGCCATGCAAATTCTAATGGTGTGAGTTGTTGTGAAGGATTTAAATGGATTTCGGGAGGATAGAGGAATATTCTAGATCATGATGAAGCATGGTATGTGGTTCACAAGTCATCCTTGGATTTGATGAAGCATTTAATTCAAAGTTTAATGGTGTTTGCATAGGTAGTGGCTGACCTGGTGTTTACACTACATTCAAAGATGTTTAAGTATTATTGAAGGCATAGGGTGGCATGTGAGAGTTGATTTGGGTTCCAACTAAGTATTGCATTGGTCCACTTTTGTTCCTATCCACCATAGGAATGTTTAATGCCAACCTAATTTGAATTTGTAAAATGCAAGAAGAGTGTAGCCGACTTGAAAGATGTTTTTCAAGTTGCGGATGGTATAAATGCAAGGTGAACTATGGAATAGAGTTTTGTGTTGTGATACAAAATTAAGTGCAGAAGTGTGAATTGCAGTGTGAGCTATAATGCAAGATTGTTGAATGCAGTGAGCTGAGGTATCTTGATCTCTTGAAGACTACTAGTGTTGGTGGAGTTGTTGTGGTGGAATCTTTGTTGCATTGAGATAGATTTCTCTGTGTAACATCTTTTCTTCTTTTTATTCTGGAAGTGAGCGTGGGTTGTGAACCTTTCTGGACAATGTGTCCAATTATGGCAGTGAGCCTCTTTGTACTGATTTTTTCTATTACTTATATTGTGAGCTAATCCTCATCGTGTTTTTTCCCTCGTTGGTTTTTCCACATAAATCTGGAGTTCTCTTGTGTATGGTGTCAGTTGTTTCAGTTTTTATTATTTGCTTTTCATGTTTAAACATTATAACAGATTAAGGGTTTAATGAATGCGTGTGGATCTAATTATTGTTGAGGGTTTTGATGTTTTAATTTGGTACAACTGATTCACCCCCCCCCCCTCTCAGTTGTCTTTTTCATTGAACAATTGGTATCAGAGCAAGGTTCCTTAGAAAAAGCTTGAACGCTTGAGGTAGATTTGGATGGCGAACAAGAAGGACATCCCTATGTTTGATGGTACAGATTATGCATTCTGGAAGGTGAAGATGGGAGGATATCTGATTTATCTTGGATATGAAGTTGAAAAGGTAATAAATACTGCATTCACCATACCTATAAATGGTTTGTGCATGAGTGATGAAATCAAGGCCTATGAAATAGATGGTAAGGCAAGGTTTGTTCTTTTTATCAGTCTTGCACATATTGAATTAGTGAAAGTTATGGATCTGAAAATTGCTAAAGAATTTTGGGATGAGCTAGAAAGAATTTATAAAGGAGATGATAAGGTTAAACAAGCCAAGTTATAGAATATGAAGGAATAGTTCGAGACTTTGTAGATGTCTAATGATGAAACAATCACAAGTTACATGCAGAGGGTTAATGAACTGGTAAGTGCTATGAGAGGTCTTGGTGCACAAATCAAAGAGTCTAAAGTGGTAAAGAATTCTTAGAACTCTTCTTGATTCTTATAGTGAAAAAGTTTTTTCTATTGAGGAATTTGCATATTTTAATACATACACTAGAGATCAATTGTATGGAGCACTAACTACATCTTAAATGAGGAAAATTGGTTCAAAAAATTGTGTAAAAGTGGAGACTTCTTTCAAGATTGGAAAATCAGAAAATGTTGAAGATTCAAATGAAGATGATCTTGATGATGTGGAAGATAAATGTGTAAGAAGGATGAAAAAGGGCACTAGTAAGTACAAAGGTAAATTACCTTTCAAATTTTTTAGTTGTGGAAATATAGGTCACTATGCTTCACAATGTGCAAACAAAACTGTGAACAATAAGAAAAATGAAAACAAAGGAAAGATGATCAAGAAAAGCTACTATGTTAGAGAAGATGTTGGTATTTCTGATGATGAATCTGATTGTGGTGATGTTGATGATAATGAATTTTTATTCTTGGCCTTAAAATATGAATTTGGTTCTACTAACTCTGAGAGTTGTATGAAGGAAAGTGAAGGAAAGTGTCTCGGAGAAACAGGATAAAGTTGGAGGTAACTTGGTATCTACTTTTCATGTTAGACAGGACAAGAAATATTGGGTTATTGACAGTGGTTGCTTAAATCATATGACTGGAGAGAAGATTAATTTTGTTAAACTTGAAAAATATGATGGAGGACTTGTTAAATTTGGAGATGAATCGGGTGCTAAGATTTGTGGAGTAGGTTCAATTAGTTTTGATGGCAAGCATAATACCGAAGATGTTTACTATGTTAAAGGTTTAAGACATAACCTCTTGAGTGTTGGAAAAATGTGTAGCAAAGGATACAATCTTATGTTTCAGGATGATGTATGTGAGATTAGAAAAGGATCTGGAATTGTAATTGTTGTTGGAAAGAGGACAGATGGAAATATCTATCAGCTCAAGGGTGTTGATGGTCACTATTTTATGACTCAATTAATGATAGTTGGATATGGAATGAGAAAATTTGTCACATCAATTTTGATAGCCTATTTAGAATCAGTTATATTCAAGCAGTGAGAGATCTATTGAGGATTACAAAGCCTATCAATGTTGTTTGCAAAGATTGTCAATTCAAAAAACAAACTAGTAGTTTCAAGGGAAAAGAACAATCTTCTATCGAATTGTTGGAATTGGTACACACAAATATTTTTGGTTCGATTAGAGTGAGAAGACTTCAAGGTGATAGGAATTTCATGCTTTTGATTGATGATTATTCTGGAATGATATGGGTTACTTTTCTTAGAGAAAATTTTGAAGCCCTAGATAGATTTAATGCATTTAGAGTTATGGTTGAGAGTGAAATGGATTTGAAGATCAAATGTTTGAGGTATGACAAAGGTGGAGAGTTCACCTCCAATGAATTTAACATGTTTGTGATAATCTTGGCATAAAGAGACACTTTTATGCCACTAGGACTCCTCGGTAGAATGGAATAGTTCAAAGGAAAAATAGGACTATTCAAGAAGCTGCAAGGACTATGATGAGAGAAGATAATCTACCGAAAGTCTACTGGAGAGAAGTAATTCATACTACTATTCACATACTTAATAGAGTTCAAGCAAGAGCTAACAGCACAAAGACTCCCTATGAGTTGTGGTACGGAAGGATTCCTACTATCAAGTACTTTAGAGTGTTTGGAAGCAAATGTTATATCAGAAGAGATGATGAAAATTTTGGGAAAGTTTGATGCAAGGTCTAATGAAGTTATCTTCCTTGGATATTCTACTAAAAGCAAAGCTTAAAAATGTTACAATAAAAGACTAAGAAGAAATTGTTGAAAGTGCAAGTGTCAAGGTTGACGAAGACATGCAAAATTCAGTTTTAATGGATGGATATGAGTCGGATGACCCTTCTTGTAGAGAAGAAGAAGAAAAAGCTAAAGAAAAAGAAGTACATAATGAAGAGGAAGATGCTCTGGAAATGACCCCTAAGTCCCCTAAATATGTGCAGAGAAATCATTATGAAGAACAGATCATTAGAGACAAAAACAAAGGTGTGTCAACAAGAAGAAGATCTATTGAAGTAGAAGTAAATATGTGTTTACTCTCTAAAATTGAACCAAAGTTAGTAAGTGAAGCATGCAAAGATGAACATTGAATGAAGGCAATGGAAGAACTTATGTAGATTGAGAAGAATCAAACTTGGGAAATGGTTCCTAGACCTGAAAGAAAAAACATTATTAGAACTAAGTGGGTATTCAGAAACAAGTCAAATGAGAATGGAGAAGTGGTAAGAAACAAGGAAAGGCTTGTGTGTAAGGGTTGTGCACAATTTGAAGGAATAGACTTTGAGGAGACATTTTCTCTAATGGCTAGAATGGAAGCAATCAGGATGTTTTTGGCTTTTGCAACACATAAAGACTTTAAAGTTTATCAAATGGATGTGAAGTTTGCTTTCATGAATGGAAAACTAGAAGAAGAAGTTTACATGGAACAACCAAAAGGATTTTAGTTGTCAAATAAACCTAATATGGTCTGCAAATTGAAGAAGGAATTGTATGGATTAAAGCAAACCTCCAAAGCTTGGTATGCAAGGTTGGACAGATATTTGATACAGCAAGGATTCAATAAGGGTACCATAGACAATACTATTTACTTTAAATTTGAGGAAGATCAAATGTTGATAGTGGTTGTGTATGTTGATCACATAATCTTTAGAGGCAATGAAGCTATGTGCAGGAAATTTACAGAAGAGATGCAGAAAGAGTTTGAGATGTCTATGTTTGGGGAGATGAATTTCTTCCTTGGGCTACAAATCAATCAAACAAATAAAGGCATATTCATTTCAAAATCAAAGTATGTTAAAGAGATGTTTAAGAAGTTTGGAATAGATGACTCCAAACCAGTATGTACTCCTATGGTTACTGGTTGCAAATTGAGTAAGGATGATGAATCCCCTAAGGCTGATCAAAGAAAGTATAGATCTATGATTGGTGGAATGTTGTACCTGTTAGGATTTAAGCAGATTGGAGCAATAAACATTAACAATTATATGCAGATTAAATAACCTAGAAATAACAATAAAGAAGAACACAAAAGAGATCAATACAGAAATTTAACATGGTTTACCCAATATGGGCCACATCCACAAAAACTCATCCACCCAATGATTTTATTATCTAGTGAAAAATAGATTACAATCTCACGAACACCATACCGCAATATACATCCTAGCCGCTTATAACAAGCTTTTTGGAAGCTTCTAGAATTAGGTTTTTACAAGGTCATTTTTCATTTGACGTGTTAATGTGAAAACCTTGACGTGTCAACGGGAAAAAACCTTGACATGTCAACAAAAAAAAACCTTGACGTGTCAGTGGGAAAACCTTGATGTGTTAATGAAAAAAAAATTGGGGTGATGCTCCAAACCCCATGTCTTGTTACGAGTGTATAGTATTTGCATGATCAATTGCCACATACCAACAATACCTAACTGCTACTAGACCAGATATCATGCATGCAATTTGTCTTGTGGATAGATTTCAAGAAGATTCTAAAGAGACACATGTTGCAGCAATGAAGAGGATATTCAGATAATTGAAGGGAACTTCGGATTATGGCTTGTGGTATCCTAAGGATATTGATTTCACATTGAGTGCTTACACAGATGCAAATTGGGATAGTTGTGTTGATGATAGGAAAAGCACTAGTGGTGGTGCATTTTTTCTTGGATGTAGATTGGTATCATGGCTTAGCAAGAAACAAGATTTTGTTTCTTTATCTAGTGCAGAGGCTTAGTACATTGCAATAGCATCTTGATGTACATAGGTATTATGTATGAGATAGACATTGAAAGATATCAGAGTAGTGCATGATGAACCTATTTCTATCTTTTGTGATAACACAAGTGCAATCAATATTTCAAAGAATCTAGTGATGCATTCAAGAACAAAGCATATATCAATTAGGTATCACTTTTTAAGAGAGAAGGTTGTGGATAATGAAGTAAATATTGAATATGTACCTACAAAGGATTAGATTGCTAACATATTTACTAAGGCTCTTCCTAAGGATACTTTTGAGTATCTTTGAGAGCATTTGGGGATTATTGCCCCTCCTTTGAACTAGATGCATATGGAGATGCATCAGTCTAGTGGATCTATGGATTCATTCTTTGTATGGACTGATGTTGGTGGCTACCTCTCAGGGGGAGTAGGTAGTGACATTATTGTAGTATGGAATTTATGTTTTCATGGTGCAAAGTTTGTTGAGTTGATTGGTGTGTACTCCTAAGGGGGAGTATTCAGGGTAGTTGCAAGTATCTTGGTTCTATGTCAAAGGGGGAGACTAATGAAAAATACCTTATACTTTTCCATTGATGTCAAAGGGGGAGAGAAAGAGAATTCATGTAAGAGAAAGAGAAGTCATGTGAAAAAGGAAAGTATCAAAGGGAGAGAGAGAGAGAGTATAACGAGATAGTTGTGCAAGGGGGAGAAAAGAGAAAAGGAAATAAGTATGTTCAGAGTTGTATGTTATCTTTGATGGTTTTTCACATCTTGTGTTGCCATCAATGACAAAGGGGGAGATTGTTGCAAGTATGAAGGTGTTGTCAATGGTGTTAACAAGCCTATGTTGTCATTAATGATAGTAGTACAGTGGTTGAGAAGAGATCGTTCCTTTGATTGGTTTCATTATCTTGTCATCAATTAAGTTTTTGATGTTAACCTCTGGTGTTGTTTTTATAAGCTTCTATTTATGGTTCAGATGTCAAGGATATTGAGAAAAATGATAAAATAAGGAAACAGGGTGTTGTAGAGGTGTTCTGGTTTATATAAAGTGTTCTAGTTTTTCTTCGCATTTCTTCTAGGTTGAATATCTACTTGTTTGGTTTAGATATGTTGGTTAGAGGTGTTCATAGTTTCTATATCCAAAATTTTGGCTTCTAGATCAAAGGTCAGAGGAAGTCATGTTCACTAGTGTGTGAACTGGTTTTGCAGTGTTACTTACAGAGGTGTTTGGGAGAAATGTATTTTCTCTGCATTTCTCTACATTTCTTCTTTAGGTCTTTCGATTCTGAAGGTTTGTTGATGATATTGATCGCTTGCCAATGTCAAGAGGATTTGTGGTTTTGTACTCTGAAAGTTGGATTGTAGAGTTGCAGTGTCTAGCAATGTAGTCTAAGTGTATTGCGCGTGTACATTTTAATGGTGCGAGTTGTTGTGAAGGAGTCAAATGGATTTCAAAAGGATAGAGGAATATTCTAGATCATGATGAAGCGTGGTATGTGGTTCGCAAGTTGTCCTTGGATTTGATGAAGCATGTAATTCAAATTTTAATGGTGTTTGCATAGGTAGCGGTCGACCTAGTTTTTACACTACATTTGAAGATGTTTAAGTATTAATGAAGGAATAGTGTGGTGTGTGAGAGTTAATTTGGGTCCCAACTAAGTATCGTGTTGGTCCACTTTCGTTCTTATCCACTGTAGGAATGTTTAGGGCCAACCTAATTTGAATTTGTAAAGTGGAAGAAGAGTGTAGCTGACTTGAAAGATGTTTTTCAAGTTGCAGATGGTATAAATGCAAGCTGAATTGATGCAAGGTGAAGTTTGGAATAGATTTGTGTGTTGTGATGTGAAATTAAGTGCAGAAGTGTGAATTGCAGTGTGAGCTATAACATAAGATTGTTGAATGCAATGAGTTGAGGTATCTTGATCTCTTAACGAATGTTAGTGTTGGTGGAGTTGTTGTGGTGGAATCTTTGTTGCATTGAGATAGGGTTCTTTGTGTAACATCTTATCTTCTTTCTTCTTTCTATTTCGGCAGTGAGCCTAGGTTGTGAGCCTTTTTGGACAGTGTGTCCTATTCTGGCAGTGAACCTCTTTGTACCAGTTTTTTCTATTACTTAGATTATGAGCTAATCCTCACCATGGTTTTTCCTTCATTGGGTTTTCCACGTAAATATGGTGTTCTCTTGTGTATTGTGTTGGTTGTTTCAGTTTCTATTATTTGATTTTCATGTTTAAACATTATAACAAATTAAAGGTTTAATGAATGCATGTGGATCTGATTACTGTTGAGGGTTTTGATGTTTTAATTTGGTACAACTAATTCATCCCCCCTTAGTTTTCTTATCAATTCAACAAATAGTAAATAGTATTTTCATTTTTCAATAGTTAGAGAAAGAACACTAGAAGGAGAAGATTGAAATTTCATTGTAGTAAATTATTGTTGAAGTTAATAAAGATTTGTCTTCTCCAATTGTCTCTTGTCTCTAGAATGGCAAAGCTCTCTAATCAATTCTTTATGTGTGGAAATTCTATGACGATTGAGAATATTTAAAATTGAAAATGTATTTGTTGAGTTATTAAAATTATCTTTATATCTACATGTGGAATACAATGATTTTATTATTGCATTTTTTCTAACTCTAGATTCCTTTGAATATTGCACATAGTTTTTTGTAGATTGAACAATTGTTGATCTTGATAAAGTGAGTTTTGAAATTAATTACCATATTTTCTTGCATAAAGAACTAAAATCTCAAATCAAATCATTCATCATCATTTTATGTCTTGTTAACCTTACCCCTTTTGTATTTTATTTTACAATCTTTTATATTATAATAGAATAGAACTTAAAAAATATTATAGAAGAAAATAAAAAAATCATAAAAAAGGAAACATCTCAAAAAATAACTTGTTTCAAAGTTTACAAACCATAAAGGCCCCTTGAATAAATTATCCATGCTTGAACATTGAGCTACCCAATATAGTCGAGACCAAACAATAGAGACCTTAGAGATAGTAAAATTTAGATCTATTATATTTTCAAGAGAGGTAGAACAATTCATTCTACCTATGTTGTATCATTTCAATCAAACCATCAATAGTACCCCTCCTCCTTTTCATGTTTTGAAGAGTAAAACTCAAAGCTAGATTCCATACAAATATTAGAACATTCTCAAGCTAAAAGCCAATAATTTTTTTTTCCTACAAGAACAAGAAATCTATGTTTTTTTATTATAAAAGGGTCTTAAAATGTATTTTCTACTAAGGATTCAAGACCTCTAATATTCCAACTTATGTAGATTTTTCTTCATTAAAGGAGAGGTAGGAGACCTCTAGTTCTTATATAATCTATCAAACCACTTAGGAATTTTCTCTTCCCTTCCCTTTTTACTCACTCTTTGGAAGCTTTCATCCTTGCCTATTTGTTTGCTCTTTTTCCTTTCATTTTTCTTCCTTTTATCTTTCTCCACACTCTCTTCCATGACCTCATTTTGAAAGAGAGGACTTGCTATATTCAATATACTATCATTATTATTTTGCATGTCAATCATATAATTTGTTCCTTTATAATTTATTATATTCCCATCATTAGAAGGAAATAAAGACTCAACCTCTTTTAACATTTTATTGATTAAAATTGTTTACTTCAATTTATCAAGCATAATTTTCTTAGCATTCTTTTTAATAAGGATACTTTAAGGCCCATTTTTTAGAGATCAACAAATCCTCCCTTTTTTCTCACTCTACTAATTTATATTACTTGTGTTTTCTTTATTTAATATATTATAGTTATCTTCTTTGTTTTCAACATTAGACATGACAACATTCCAATTAACAAACAATAATATTAGCACTTCTTCATTACACTTAGGTACATTATCCATTCTTTTGTTATCATTGAAGATAATATTAAGTTCTTTTCAAGATTGACAATTAGTGGGCATTCTTTTTCAATGTGACCATCCCTCTTATAGAGATAGCAAGCATTGAGATCTCCCAAGGGCTCAATTTTACACAAATATACATTTTTACCCAATTAAAACTCAAAAAAATTAAGGATTTATAACCCTAAGTTTAAAAAGATTAGAATTATTGCATTCACATGAGGAAAATTTATTCTTGTTCCTCAACATGTAGAACTTCTCCTATAGGGTTCAATAACTAAAGTTAAAATGACCACATTTGGGGGCACATTATTAACATTTATCCATCTGGGTACAAAAAAAGATAATACCTCCTCTAGGAAGGCCTCAAGAAACCAAGCAATAGTCCTAAACAAGTATTTACCAATATTCCAAAATTATATACTAAGGATCATTTTGTGTGTGTAGTCATAAAGAAGGTGGCTCACAACCTATTTTGAATTGTACATTCACTACATTCTCTATCAAAATCGATCACGATAGTTATCATACATAGAGACTTGAAACCCCCAATTAGCTATGACAATCACATCAACCAATTCTTACCAATATGAAGACCTAAAACATAAAAAGAACAAAATTGAAAAAATAAACCAAGTTAAATAATTCAAATAAAAAAATAATTTGTGAAAGTAAAAAATTATAAATTATAATCTTAAAAAAATGAGATTTAACAAGAAATCCTTCTTGAACTCATCCAGGTTAATCTTCGTACCATCTAGGTCCATATTTGGCATGCTAATCATGGGCCTGTACTGCAAGAGTGGCACAAAAAAAAAAGCTAATCTTGAGTGCATCGTTAGTGACATTTTTGGCATCCCCAGCTATCTCATAAGCCTTTGAGTGACAAGGAGCATCTTCCTCCCCCATTAAATTCTTCACTGTAATAACCATGTGCTCTACCACTGGTATATATGTCATACTATATGATCTAGGTATTGGCATGTGTTGATTCGAGTGTGCAATGAACTAATCAATGTGCATTGTCAAAAAACCCAAATGGTTTCCTCATTACATTAAAGGGAATATGAGAAAAATACCAAAAGTAGCCCACAACACTTTCACTGTTAATATTAAAACGAGCAAAGAAACAGAATAGAAAACATAAAAATTAAACAACAAGACACGAGACACAAATTTTATAGTGGTTCGGCAATTGCCTACATCCACTCTCAAAGCAAGGGAATCTCTTTTATTAATACTCGATCTAATTACATATTCAACCAACAGTTTATTTATAAAAAGGTCTTCACTCCAATAATTGGAAAAATTCATCTATGAGAGAAACTTGCCAATTTAGACAAAAGACATCCTTATCGAATTTGTTTGAGAAACTTGTTAATTTAGACTTCACCAAACCCAACATTCACCACCACCCACCTGTGCATTTCATCGATGGTTGGGAATTAGGGGCACTATATTCCACAACCCAACTCCTTGAATTACGAGCTCTAAGCCCCATGCTACTAGAACCCATTCTGAGCATTTGTTAGTTTTGCTTCACCCTGTGCTGCTTTTCTTGAAAAGTCTCAACTTGCTGCATCAATGCCTCCCTAGGTCAGTCCACGCACTAGAATTGGTAGTAACTTTTGACATCTATAATAATGAAACTAGGGAAATAGGGAGGTTTAATAGCCAATTATTAGCGAGATTGAATCCAAAGGCTATATGGGTATCTTGAGATTTCATGGCCATCAAACATGCCGATTAGTTACACCTCTCTGCTCCGCATCAGCCTTGGAGACCGCTAAACAACATATTCAATTTCAACGGAGCTACCAGGACAAACCCTGGTTCAGCTAATGGAGGTGACATTACAGACAATTAAAATGAGATTTTCCTCTATAGACATTTAGTACAGGCCCTACCAAAGATGATTTACAAATCAAATCATGGATTAAAATGCAATAAATGATTTAACAATCGGCAAAAAGTAATTCCAAGATCACTACCACGGTACTATATAAACAGAAAAATCAGACAAAAATTTATAGTATAGAAAATACAGGTCATCTTTTCGAATCATACAGGTTGAAGTTGTAAATCATCACAGTGAATATTCTGTACATCAGTTTACAGCTGCCTGTCCAGCCAATTTTGATGTTTACTTTCTGTATTGTAAATATCACAGTGAATATTCTGTACATCAGTTTACAGCGGCCTGTCCAGCCAATTTTGATGTTTACTTTCTGTATTGTTCTAGAGTCCCAATTGCTGCATCATGTGAAAGGCATTTCAAACTTAAAAGTATAAAAAAAAATTGAAAAATTTGGAATTTATATGGGTAAAAATCGAAAAAAAAATATTAAAAAAATATTTAAAATGTTGATAAAGAGAGAAAATCTACTTGTTTTTAAATTTAAAGGCATTTCTATAGCATAAAGATCAAATAAAATAGAGAATTTTAACTCCTGAATTGTCTAAAATAACAGAATGCAATGTAGTATGTAAGTTTTGCTTATAAATGATTCTTTGGTAAGTTTTGTATGAAACTGATAAGAGTCATTGCTAGGTAAACAACAAAACATTTCTCTAAATGATATGTGAATGAACCTCTAATCTTGTTGTATGATGTGAGTGGAAGATAAAATGCTACTAATGACACTACATTTCAAGTTATTATTAATATCAAAAGAATGTTTGATCATAGAGACTGCACTATCATAACAGACTTTTGAAACCTTTGAAAACTTAATAAGACCTCAAAACAACTATAATAAACATGTTTGCATCCAAAAGGATAAAAGCAAAAACATTTTATCACTAAGAAATTTTCAAATAGAAAATTTCAAAGAATATATCATCCAAGTAAAAATCTAATCAATTTTCATAACAAGTAGAGTCAAATGGGCATGAATTATGTATTTTCAAATATTCAAGATACAAAACCAAGTCAAATTCAAAAGCTTTGCTAATAAACCAAACCTTCAAATTTAGTCAAATTATTGACTCATATAAAGTAGAAGTAGAAGATAGACACAAAACACAGTTTAGGATAGATATGCATGATAACAAAATAAGCATACAAAATCACAATGGCCAAGATTTTGATGTCACAAAGATTGGACATCTTGATGCAATATTGGGTTACATATAAACATCAGGCTGATGTTTTTATGCACCCAAGGGTTTTTGTACTACAACTTGAGAGGAGGATAAAATGTTATGAAAACAAAGATAACCTACACATAGCATTACCACTTCACTTCTAGTAATGAGACTACGTGAAAAAATGAAACTATAGCATTGTCATATTCATCAAGCAAAGCAATGATATGATAGTGAGTCTAAATTAGCATCAAAATTATGACATTTAGCCAAGAATATGGATTATTTCTTTCCAAAGAACTAATTTACAAGCTACCACTAGAGAAAAAGATAGACCATCAAATGTTGTTTGGACCAAATAACCAACCAATCTTCATAAAAATCTAGTTGTGCATAAAATCAAGATAAGAAGTAGAAACAAAATTAAACCATGTTAAAACAGACATAAAATATAGACCATTCGCCTATCACAATAGTAAAATACACTCTCTTTGGATGGAAGCCCCGCCAAAATAAAATAGATTTAATGTTTTTTTATCTTTTTAAATTAAATTAAAAGATCTTTGTGATTTGTGCAAGGAATTTTTGTTTATTTGATGTAGATAAGAAGTAGACACAAAATTAAACCATGTGTAAGCATATTGACGATATTGACAAAAATCTTAGCATTTGAATATAAATAAAATTAAACCATGATAAAGTAGACACAAAATATGAAGTATGAATAGTGAGCTAAAATATAACATCAAAATATAAACCATTCACCTGTCACAATAATAAAACTCTTTGAATGGAAGCCCCACCAAAATAAAATAGATCTAACATTTTTTATCTTGTTATTTAAATTGAAAAATCCTTGTGATGTGCACATTGAAAAATTTATTTAACAAATTATTCAGCTATTTGTATGCACTAGTTGAATTTTGTACCCAAATGCACCACCTATTGACTCCTTGCAAGTTTGCAACTAGTTGTGTCTTCTATGCATGTCATGCCCTACCAAAATGCTCAAATCACTATACATTAAATCATTGACTAGGCAATATCATAAAAACCAATGCAAGGAAGCACCAACAATATTCATAAGGGACCACCAACGAAAGCGTTTAATTAAAAGTAAATTATATTTTCCAAGGGTAGTGATGGTGAAAGGTGGTGACTCTTTCACCCACAAAGTATAAAGGAGGGATCACTCCATGAAAAGAGAGGGTGAAGAAAACAATTAAAAACAAATATTATGTTACTCCTAATGTGAAAGATTGTGACTCCTAATATGAATGGTTGTGACTCCCTCAATAATAAGATATAAAAGGGAGATGTGGAGAAATCAGCAATTGGAAATGAATCAATCAATTAATTTGGAAATAAATTATTATTCTCAAAAGGCAGAAATGAAGGATGGTGACTCATTTATCGTGAAGGGTGGTGACTCCTTCAAAAAATGGATATAAAGGGCAAATCAATTCATTGACAATCAATCAGCAATCATCACTCATCTTTCCAATCATAATATCAACAAGATCAATCAAGCAAACAAAAGTCTATCAATACATCAAACAATCAATCTTGAGTTTGAGGAAGTGTCATGCAAATAGGGAGGACGAAAACCTTTCTGAATTAACAAGAGATTAAAGACAAAAACCCTTATTTCTCTTATCAAATTTGGACAAAAACTCAAATCTTGATCAAGGAGGATGAAAACCCTCTAAGGTAGACTAACAGTTTTAAGGACAAAAAACTGTTGAATACTCTTGGCAAGTTAAAGACGAAAACCCTTGATATTGCCACTGCTGAATTAGAGACGAAAAGTCTAATTCAGCAGATTTGAAAGCATTTCCAACGAATTCAAGATATGATTGATTTTCATAATTATGCAATGACTTATTGATCTATATATTAAAATAAATTCATAATATTTGACAAAGCCATTATCATCACTGTTTGAAGGAGATTTATTAAAAAAAAAAATCAAGATAAGTTCTATTTTCAGAATTATTGCATAAGTTATAAATCTAAATATTATAATACAATTTTCATTTTAAGTTGGAATTATTGTTTCAAAGCAAAAACCAGGAATGTTCTAGAAGGGACATTACAATGCACGTCCCATCAAGTTATCATTTGTAGTCAAGCTTTCGTTTGTAGTCATGCCCTAAAAATATCGTGCAATTGCATTATTCACAAGTTAGCAAGAGATTGATTAAGGTTTCCAATGCGATTTAAATGTGATTTTTAAGCAACTTAAATGCAAAAAAAAATTGTTGAACATTCATCAATGTATTGGATTTATGCAAAAAAAAACAAAAACCAGCACTTACATGAATCTATTCATTTAATTCTATTGTCTTGAATCATTTTACAAAGGTGAATTCTACCGCAAAACGTAACTGCTTGTTGCAAACTCTAAAATCAATGACGTCCCTTCACAGAAACCATTCATTTTAGCTTCTAAAATCACTAACTTTTTTCAATTTGAAAATAAAATACTGACAACCAGCTAACTTGCAGACGTGTAACAATAATGTGGCAACTTTCCTCTTTAGTTTTCATAGATCACTATTTCCTATTGACATTTACACTGCTTCTGTTAAAAACCTCAAGTCGTAAGCAAAAGGATCACTTGCGTTTAAATTAACATCTTTGAGACATGAGAAACCCGTTTGAACAGGTCATTTGACAACCAATTCATCTAAATAAGAACAATATGAACATATATAAGGTATATATATTCCTATTTCAGCTTCTACGTAAGCTCTCAATTACTTCCAATCATTGCAGAAGTCTTTAGTGAAAACAGAGCACCATAATTGAAACATAAACACTCCATCAACAGTCCCAACAACCAGCATTCAACACGAAGCGTAGGAGTTATTATCATATTTGGTTACATTGCAAAGACATCATGTTTTCCCTCACTTGGAGGCTGAAGTCTATGCTTATGCTCATCCTTATGGACTTGCATATCTGAGAACATAAATCCAAAAAGGAAAAAAAATAACAAAAGAAATTTAATTACAAAGAAAAAAGTAATTTATTTCCTTGGGACTACGTAAACAACATATATAGATTTTAGAATGAACTTTGCAGAATATATATCAGTCATGCAATACGTCATCATCTCCGTCTGAATCCTCATCATCTGGAAGCATCAAAATTGCTGCTACTATATTGCCCAACAAGGCCTTGAGAATTGACTGGTTCCACAGGACCCTCCCAGCTCTTATCCGCCTTATCCTTTCTGCAAAAGCATGCCAACCAGATGAACCACCAACTTCATCTTCTTCAGAAGATCCTCTTGAAGAATCCTCTAACATTGAACCACAATGCTCAAGTCTGTCTGAGTATTTTAGAATGTATTGCTCATTTTGATCTAAAGCCTCAAAATCATATGCAGCAGGAAGAGGTCTTCCAACAACTCGTGCATGACAAACACTGCAAAGACACTCAATAAACAATTCACATTATCAAAAAATGCCAAATTCCTGGATTATCTTTAATAACCACCCATGATTTTTAGTTTAGAAGAAAGACACAAATAATTCATTCCGAATTGGTGCTTCTCAAAAGCTATCAGTCTAACAATACTATTTTCAAATAGAGCTTTAGATATTAGCTATAGAATCAAAGGACAATCCTAGGAAATTCTAATGCTTATAGTTATAGTGATTCCCATCAATAAAGAAATTCAAGAAAAGCAAATGTTTGAAATAGACTACATACCATATATAATACAACCCATCCATTTCTTGTTTCTGTACTCTTCCCAGCAATTCAATCTGCAAGATACCCCCAATGCATAAGACTGGCTTTGGTAGTCTGAATGTTTGAAGTTTATCCTCCTGGAAAAAAAAGGGGCCAATTAACAACCTTCACGTTCAAACTACAAAAGTTCATGATTGAAAAAAGGGAAAAAAATTCTGTCATAACACCTCAAATACCCTTTATCTCCTCAGACTTTTTAATATTGAAGTATCTTGTAGTTTTTTTCTTAAATCTTACATCATGAATCATAGACGAATAATTGTATATTCATTTTGATTTAGTATTAAGCATAAAAATTATCTGCCTAATTTCAAATTTGTATTTCAGTATTCAAAATGCATAATCTACTTGCTTGTATTAATGATGTTATTATATAATATAATCCTATGTTTTATATAACTCTATGTTTTTAGGGCATCTGTCCACTATTATGATTTCTACTGAAATTGGGGGTAACACAGATGAAAAGTAATGAAAAAGCAAATCAAGTGAATACAATGATGATGTCACTGATACAATTTTCAATACATAGTAATCAAAATAGCAAATGTTGGGAGAGGCTATGGCCCTCCAATAACCTTTTAGCCATTGCAGACGTATTGCAACATAGTAACACATACTAAAAGTTCCAATAAAGAACTTGAAGCGTTCTTGCAATAAAAAAAGGATTATTCACATTTGTCGAAGGAAGAAATTCAGATATCAAGAACCCGTGATGTTAAAAATTGGGACAATCTCTTACTGCTGATATACCTGCTAAAGAAATAGTTTGGATACTGTTGCAAGTGATGTTCTCTGGTAGTGTAGAGATCTAATAGCAAACATTAGGGTATCCCATTTATGCCTATTTAAAAACAGAAAAATGGACAAGAGAGATAGAGTGATGATGATGATAGAGGCAAAGTGGAGAAAGATGGAGGCATTTTGGAGGGGTATTGGGCCTCGTCAGTTAATTAAAAGAAGTGGGAGGAGAAGAAGAAACAACAGAGGTGCAAATTTGCTACCCAAGTAATGAACCCATTTTTGCAGTAGTTACTTGTATTGTTTGAGATCACCAGCTCAGTTTAAACCTATACTGTAACTGTTAACTCATGCTATGACTGCAAAACATACACTGTGACTGTTAACTCATGTTATGAATGCTAAACCTACACTACGATTCCTAAACCAATAATACAAGTTTACTTCAAAAATTTAACATGAGGATGAAACAGAATTGAGAATACATGAACTAAAAAGTGTGGGTTAGAAACTCAGCTAAAAGTAATAATGTGGATGACGATTTAGGATAAACCAATAATACAAGTTTACTTTGAAAATTTTACATTAGGATGAGACAGAACTGAGAATACATGACCTAAAAAGAGCAGGTTAGAAACTCAGCTAAAAGTAATAATGTGGATGATGACTTAGGATGACTGAAAAGATTAGGAAGAGCACTATCAATGTTAAACATGGACCCGTGCTATGACAGCCCTTCCCTACCTATACATAAGACTCCGCCATGTCTTAATAGGAACCCTAGTAGAAGATTGAGCAAATAAACAATTCACATTTTAGTCATAATAAGATAGTGTTAGGTTAGGTGGTATTTACCTTATAAACCTATGTCATTTTTATGTCTCCATGTTTGTTGGAAAGTGTTCTAGTGGACATGTGAGAAATGTATTTAATATTGGCATATTGTAATTGCATTTTCAAGAGGAAATTTAATGTTGGTGGAGGTTACACATCACTAGAGGACAAAATTATCCCACCTAGGCATTCACATTGGGAATATGAAGAGTCTTGAGTGGGGTGACAAATTTGGAGGGAAACAGATGTCCATTTGTTCTCCATCTGGAAGCTGAACAGTCATCGGAGTTTCCTGAATGCCAAAATTTGAAGAGGCTATGGGTTAGGCACCCATGTTGAAGTTTTCTTGTGTGGAGTTTTTTCCCAAAAGGGTTTCTCCACATAAATTTTGTCATATTTGTTTGCTGAATTTTTCTATTATGGTGAATGTGCAATCACATACATATAATCAGATTTGGTAATCTTATTTTCAGATTTGAATACACATACATAAGTTAATATTGCAGCTTATTTCCACCTCCTTTTCAACAGATAGTTCCTTGTTATGGGAATGAGCTCATATGTTGTATTCTCATTATGATATAACCCTGCTTGGGGCAGCGGCTCATATCTTGTATTCTTATTATGATTTAGGTTTTTTAACACAGTTTAGTGCACAGAGTACACATCTTTACTTGACTTCAATCCCTAGTTGAACTTTACACTCTTTAAAGACATAGCTAGACAGTTAATAAACTAAGTTGTCAGTTCAGGTTGGGGTACAGCGTCAAACTACATGATGCAACTGCAAATGGAAACTCAATAGTAAATACAAAGCATCCAAGCTCTCTATGTCTGCACCCTATGCTTGCATGCTGCAACTGTTTTGTGTGCACTAGTTCTGAGCATGCATTTCTTCTCTCGTTGGGGTTTTCCTTCACCATGCAGATTTGATCATGAACTCCTGCTTGCATTTCATTCTCCAGGCAGTTTTGGGATCACTTTCTGCTGCATTGGACAAGATTACTCATCTGTTGATAGGGTTTGCATGCCTCAGCTGCAACTAATCGCCATTTCCTTTTTTGCACGCTGCTCTATTCTGTTGACCATTCTGCAGGTCAGCCCCACACATCTACAGTTGACCCTTTGCAATTGTCAGCTCTAACTCCCTAACAGATTTATTCTGCTCTGTGGATTCAGGTTTAGTGAATCTGCTTCTGTGTACCAAAAAATAAACTACCAAGACACCAGAACTTCAGTACAGCAGGCTGTATATGAGAATTCTGGAAATTGAGAAATTTTGGCTCTGAAATTTCAGTAACTGATTTCACTTCTCCAACAAATACAAGAGGAGGACAGTGTCATTAATAAATTATAGGCACGTATCTCTCTGCTTGAGAAATCTCATGCCTCTCATACCATCACTCCACATTTTCAGCAACTTCAAGAGACAGTTTCCTTGATTCAAAACAAACAATCGGAATTGTTCCTTCAGCATGAGCACACTAAGAAAGAATGTAATGTCCCATTTTATTCCTAAATGTCCACAGCCTATGTTTCAAAAGAAATCACAAGAGAGTATTGTGGAGGGCGTTAGCTGTTAAGAGAGAATCGAGTCATTCTTTAAGACTCTTCAAAGCCTTTGCCTCAGTTGCCACCTTTGGAGAGGTTTAGAATAAGTTTAATAGAGCGTCCAAAAGAAGATAATTAATATTACACCAAGCTGGAATTAAATAAGGATTAAGTTGTTAAGAATGGTCAACCAGCATATGAAGGGTTGTGTCCCTTGAGCAAGAAAAGGTATATAAGGAAGGTGTTGGAAACGTTGTCATTAATGTCAAAAGAAATCTATGTCAAGGCATATGGGAGATTGTTGGTATGTTCATTAAAGATGAAATGAATGTCACGATGATTTAATGCATAACGTTAATAGATGCAAAGAGCAGATTGAGAAAATGGATGGCGACCATTGTAATTGCTGGCCAAGATCTAGTTTGCTTGATATTTAAAGATTAAAGAACAAAGCCAATAATATCTAAGGCAGTGCCCAAACATATACTTATTTCAGTATACTATTGGAAGAGATTTTAAAATGACATTATGGACTGACTTGAAACTAAATTAATATCATATGCTTAAGTTGAATGCTGTCCGACTCATTAATGAAGTGCCTACATCAATGCTAATGTTTATGCCATTTCTGGCCGACCACCTTTGACAAGACCAGCTTCCTTAAATGGTTCAAAACTTACATATATTATTATATATACAATCACCCAAAGAAAGAGATTAATATGTTATTAGGATTATATTAGTACAAAAGGCAGCAGCGCTTGAGTTTATAAAAGGCAGCGATTCATTTACAAAAGGAGCACCTATGTTTATGAAAGGATTAATGATTATAAGAATAGCAATAAATGATTAAAAGGCAGCGATAAAAAAGGAAACATATCATTATGAGAAGGCAGCGATAACTACTAAAGGCAGAAAATAAATTATGAAAGGCTGCAATTAACTTAAAGGGACAGCAGTTTAAAAGAGTCATGACTGTTTTGAAAAGACATCAATCTTCCAAAGGATGTATCTCTTCAAAAAAGACATGTTAAATGATATATAAGGAACATAAGGTAGAGGTTAAATGAACAACCAATTCAATGATTTATTTCTAATTAAAAAGAGCAGATCTAAAGGAAGAGAGTTTATGATTATGATTGTAAAATAATGACATGATTATGATTGTAAAGAAGTTTGAGCAGGTTTATGAGCAGACTTGAAAGAGAGTTTGTAGTAGATCTTCAAGCAAGTACATAGACAGATTTATAGCAGATATAAAAGGATCTATAGCAGATTTGTAAAGGAGAAGTACATGATAGTGATCAGATTTATGAAAAGAAGAAATAAATGATAACGATCAAATTTGTAAAAAGATAGTGCATGAAAGTAGTTTGAGAGAAGTACATTGTATGGTGCATGATGGTAATCAGATTTGGGAAGGAAGAGAGTGATTATATTTGAATCAGATTTTGTGGAGGAGTTCATCATATCAACATTGAAGAATTAAACAGGTTGGAGCCTCTTGCTGAGTTGGAGCTCAGTTTGTATAGAGATTGGAGACATTGATAGTAGGTTGGAGCCTACAAGAAGAAGAAGATTAATCTATAATATACAAGCAATATTGTGTCGTGGTTTTCTCCCGAAAGGGTTTCCACATAAATTGTGTGTTCTCATTGTGTTCCTAATCGCTAGATCTTACTCAAATGATCTTATTGTGATTGGTTAAGTTTTGAAAAGTAAAAGATTGTTTGATACTGATTCACCACGCAAGAAATCAATGAGCAAATTCCAAAAGAATCATTAATGATAATGGAAGGGAAATCAGAATTAGAACCACAAGAAGTTGCTAAACCAAAGGAAGAAGAAAAGTTGATACTATGTGTTGAGAAGTATCTATAATTACAAATGATGTCCAAATTTTAGGAGAAAATTGCAAGATTAGCAAGAATACTCAATGATGATACACACCGACTACATGGAAGTTGACCAAGGTTGACGAGTTAGTTTGTAATCATGAGAACGAGCTTTTTCGTTTGCACATGACAAATCTAGGAGAGGCCAACATGGACACCATAGGACAACGAATGCATTCAACAAGTTGTCACTTCATCATGCCCAAGGAACAAATGGATATAGTTACCTTGACGTATTTAAAGCTTGATGAAGAGGAGCATTCCAATCATTCCTACAAGTACAATTCAAAGCATGAAAAAGACGATAATAGTGTAGATTACTTTTCATTATATCATTTCAATATTTTTGTCATCATGAAAAGTACCCTAAGCATGAAGAAAAGGTTAAAGATACGACCTGTAGTAAAGGGCACCTAGATCCTTTTACTCAAATGCAAAATTGGCTTTCCATAAAGGAGTAGGATCTTGATATTCACAACACTCCCATAATTCATCATTTTAAATAAGGATACAACATTTTTATATCATTTCGGATTTCAAAAATGGTAATCAAGAGTTTGTATTCATTGCCCAAGATCTTTGTGGTAATGAAATGAGAAAAAACTTGTCTTAAATAATAGATCTTGCCAATTTCCAACTCTTGGTTTTGTTGTTGAGAGTTATTGGAAAATAGAAGTACATGAGCCAAAAGAATGTTGGACATTAAATTGTCCTCATACTTTATAGGATTGTATTAACCTTGTAATGCTACTTTTCTTCAAGTATAAAATTGGATAAACTTCATATTTATTTGGCAGCAGATTTATTAGTGTTATTAATTAAGTTTAAAGATCATAAATTATTTCTAAAAATTAGATACAAATGCACAAAAAATGCTAATTAATCAATGGTATCTAATTTAAGACTTAAGCACATTAAAACATCATCAAGAATACATAAATTGGAATTCAATAATATAAATATGATTAAAAGAGAAGAAATAACATCATCAAAGAATTCAATTAAATCAACTCCAACTCATTTATAATTAAAAATATCTTAGAATTGAGTTTAGTACTTATCTAAATCATAGGTCTTGGAAAGGTCATTCTCACCCCAGGAAGATGTCAATGGTATTGGCTCTTGCTATGGAACAATCTAGGAGGAAACAGTTCCTTTCGGAACATGGCGCACTATTGCACTCTGCACAAGTGTTGGTTCAACAAAACAATGTTCAACATAAGTGCACACCATGCTCCAGAGTAATTACTCAACGTGCATACAGCATGCTCCAAAGTAATTACTCAACATGTATACATGTTTCATAATAACTACTCAACATGCACAACAGCCCTAGCCAAGACAATCCCAGGCGTACTCTGTACCCCAAGTTGGACACATTTTGTGAGCCTCCTTCTCCAATGCCTATAGCTCACCAAACCACTTTCTTCTTTCTTGAATGTTCTCCATGCCTTTCCAAGTCTCACATAAATGCTTCATATAAGCCTTACGGGTTGGTTTCCAAACCATCACACCCTTTCACAAAGGCTGCCTCTAATTATTATTTAATAAATATAATTATTCCTCTTTTATAAGAGTTTTTCTTAAATATTATTCACTAATCTCTCTTTCAACCAAAATATCGTAATATGAAATATCCTTTATTTTTCTATCTCGCCTTTAATTCTAAAGGGTTATTTGATAGTTTTCTCTTCTCTTAGGGAAAAAGTCACATAACAAACCTTATTGGTAGTCAAGTTGAGGCAAGCATACTAACAACTACTCTATAGGGACATCATTGTAGTACAGAGTTAGACATAACCAAGACAATGAGAGAAGTGTCACTACATGTAAAGTTCTCAATTCCTAATTATATCAAAAGTATTGCAGCAGAAGTTGATTACATCACAAAGAGCAATGTCTAGGAATTACAAATGTGCAAGGTTGATTTGGGATCTTAGTAACTTCAAGAGCATCTTAACTTGTGATTGCTTGAGGACAAGCAATCTTCGGCAGGGTGGACTGTGTAATGTCTCAGTTTATTCCTAAATGTCTACAGCCTATGTTTCAAAAGAAATCACAAGACAGTATTGTGGAGGGCATTAGTTGTTAAGAGAGAATCAAGTTGCCACCATTGGAGAGGTTTAGAATAAGTTTAACGAAGTGCCCAAAAGAAGATAATTAATATTATACCAAACTGGAATTAAATAAAGATTACGTTGCTAAGAATGGTCAACCAGCATATGATGGGTTGTGTCCTTTGAGCAAGATAAGGTATATAAGGAAGGTAGATCTAGAAGGAAAGGAAAAATTGTGAAGAATTATTGACTTATTACAAGTAAATATTACAGCCCACATCATATGCAATTAATCTAATAATAAAGTGGCACTAGTAATAGACAGCATCACTAGCAAATAAACTTATTTAAAATTAAATTATTATTCTCCAAATGCAGCGATGAAGAGCTGTAACTATTGCAAAAGGCAATAGAGGTGAAGAGGTGTGACTCCCTCCAACTTGAGATATTAAAGGGAGACCATTCATTTGAGAAGGACATCCATAACATAATTCAATCAATCACTAAGAATAAATATTATGTAACTCCCTCAATAATAAGATATAAAAGGGATATAATTTCCTTGTGAAGAAATCATCAATGGGGAATAAATCTATCAATTAATTCAGACATAAATTATTATTCTCGAATGGCAGCAATGAAGGGTGGTGACTCATTTATTATGAAGGGTGGTGACTCATTTATTGTGAAGGGTGGTGACATTTTCAAGAAATGGATATCAAGGGTAAATCAGTTCATTGGCATTCAAGCAGCAATCATCACTCATCTATTCATCAAGAATAGTATTTGAAAATCGGATGAAATCCAAGCTCACAGAGTGGGCTAAGGGTTGGAAGGATGGGGTCTTTTCATGCCCTTACCAAGCTAGGGATAGGGTCCTTGGTATTGTCACTGTTGAGTTAGGGACAGGGTCCTTTAATTCAACAGTTTTGCAAAGTATATCCGGGGATTTCACAAGTTGACCCCTTGGGTATTGTGCTATAAGCTATTGATCTGATTATTGTCATAAATTTCTTAATCTTGGATAAAACTATCGTCATATTTTGAGTAAATATTGTTGTTTTAAAGAATATCCCAAAAAGGGGACATTACAAAAAAATAACAATGCATCAAGAGTCCAGCAAGTTATAGGTGGTTGAACAAAATTCATGGGTTCATGTGGTTAAAAGTGGTAAGAAAACACCTCCCTTTATTGTAGTTGTTGTTCAGTCCAATTTGATGAGGAAAATGCTCGGCTTTCCAAAGCACTCAACCTCCAAATCCATGGTCCCAAACTGATTGAGCCACTACAACAGGATTCTCTTGGTCTAAAAGGCATCTCCTTGCATAGAGTTTGGTCAATTTTAAATAACATCCTCGTAAACATATTCTAATCTAGTAAAAAGCATTTACGAACCCTTAGAGCTAACAAGCAGCTCTTCCCTCCCTAAAAAAAAATTCAGGATGCAGATCTTGGAGGACTTTGGTTGGAGGAGCTTAGTAAGGCTTGTGCTTCGGTTTGTTGCTGCCAAAAAAGGGGAACAAGTGGGTTGTTTTTAGAGACTACAAGGTTGGTGGAGTTGATGATTGAACCCTGCAAGGATCACTTGGAATCAAAATACCCAACCGCACAAGAGAGATGCAACAAATTTGCTACGAAGCCTAAGATCTCAATAAATGCAAATGAATAATGATTGATTATTATTACATTATACAATGATAAACCCTTGTTATAAAAACAAGAATAGAACCCTAAGATAGGATTAAATTAGATCATTACATGTCTTAATTTTATAGCATTAAACATTAAAAAAAAAACATGACCTAAGCTTAAGTATGCTAGTGTGAATAGGATGTAATAAGAACTAATTAAGTGATTTACGTTTTTCACACCAACAAAGATAATACCCTTATAAACATATTCTAGTCCAGTAAAAAGCATTTATAAGACCTTAGAGCTAACAAGCAACTCTTCTCTCCCTCTAAAAAAGATCAAGGTGCATATCTTGGAGGACTTAAGGAGCAGCTTAGTAAGGTCTATGCTCAAGTTTGTTGCAGCCAAAAAGGAGAACTTTAGAGCTTTAGAATAGTGTATGGATGTCTATCAAAACCAATGTTCCATAGGGTTTCAGGGACAGGGACGGGGAGACAACAGGGGACGTGTTTGGGGGACACGGGGGCGGGGGGTCTAAGTTTGGGGGCGGCCAGGGGGCGGCCAGGGGGGGTGGCAGGGGAGCGATGCGCTGAAATACATATAGCACTTGAAAAATTAGTTATAAAAAGATGTATAACTGTAGAAGCCTAAGGAACAAGTAAAGTTTAGAGTTTAAACACATTGCAATGATTTTATTGAACTAGTGAACTGTTAGTTGTAAAGCCAGATTCCACAACCTTTGCCAGCATCCTCCTGCCTGTAAATTAAAAATTTGTATCAATTAAAATTTAAAAATTAAAACTAATTTTAAATAAATTTAAAATGATTAATGAAATAGATATTATGGTTGTTCAACCATATCTATTTCATTAATCATTTTAAATTTATTTTGCTTAGTATATATCAGATAGTATTGAGAGTCTTCGGAGAGATTGGGACTGAAAAATCAAAATCAAAATGCTCTACTTCTAGCCTCTGGTCGATATTATCTGTGGACTAGAATGAGATGTTGCTCTACTTCTAGACTGAAAAATCAAAATCAAAATGCTCTACTTCTATAGATGAAAAATGAAACAGACACCCACACTCACGCTGAGACAGCCGTGTAAACACTCGGCCAAAATGAAAATAGCTATAGATGAAAAATTAAGTCAAAGGCATGTTGATTTAGTCTTTTAGACTTTCAAAAATACTTTAAAATTATAAATTTTAGCTTTTGTTTTTAAAAAAAATCATTTTTAATTGCATTTTAAGGGGGACATTTGGAAGTCTCCTGCATTTTGGAGGATGCTTGAAGTCTCAAGGACATCCAAAAGTCCCCTCAAAATCAAAACGTCTCAAAGGCGGTGGAGAAACAGGGGGACGGCGGAGGGATGTTTCCCTGAAGTCTCCACATCTCGGAAGCGTCCCCGTCTCCAAAACGGCTCCATTTTTGGGGGGAACGTGTCCTCATGGAACTATGATCAAAACATAATCGAAAGCTGATTTTGTCATGCATTAGTATTGCAAGTGTCTAGCCAAACATGTATAAAAAATGTGGAAGCACTAAAACGGACCATGAACTGTTTGACAAAATACCTCATGAAAAACTTATCCACAGATAAGGTACATGGACTATTTGACAAAATGCCTCAAGTAAATTTGTAAATAGCAGCAGCTTTAAAACAGAGATCGGACAAGTCACATGAACTGTTTGACAGAATGTTTATCTAAATCTAGATTCCATAACTTTTGTAAACATTCTTTTGGCATATAGACATTTGTCAAACAGAAAAGTATAAAATATACAAGTTTTTATCAAGCAATGTGGTTGTAATCTCCAGGATAGACATGTATGTAGATGTGCCAAGAAGCAGATATGAAACAAAGGTGTGCAAAACATTGGAAAAGGAACACGGAAAATTGATTGTTGGATACAATGCCTCGACGAAATGCATATAATGTAATGGTGATAAAACTCTGGAAACATTTTAAACACATGCAATTTGGTAACAATAAGTTCAAGTTCCATAATGTTTGTTAAATATCCTCCAAGCCCCAGCTCAAATATGGAATTTATTCAAATGTTATAATTGAGACAGTCCTGTTATTTATGAATGCAAAATGTGGGACCTTATAGAGTAAATCATGATCTCTGAATTCAGGGAGAGCTATGCAGAGATAACAAAGCTAAAGCAAGAATGAGTGTCTGTTACTTCAACTAGATACTATTAAGGGACTGCATTCAGTGATCAGATATATTAAAGTACCTTTTGACATTAAAAATTGTTCAGTGGTAGAAGATGCTTGACACTCTTTTTGAAGAGGCTCGTTCCAGTAACTTTCAGTAATGCATGATGAATGCAACAGAGAACGATATGGTTGGTTGTTGTGTAGAGACAGGTGATATCAATGTAATCAGGGATATTAAAAGCTTGAGGAAATCAAAACACAGGTCAAAGAATTAAAAATGATCAAGCTGGAAATAAAAAATCCAAGCAGACAGTCAACTTCATCAATGCACAACAGGGCACATCATCCACAGGAACCACCTTTTGGAAAAATACTCATGAAGTTCATTTGAATGTCAAATTTTGGTGGAGATTTAATATTTTATTATAAAGTCATTTTATCATGTTTGCAACGTCATATTTAATGAGCCCCAAATGTACACTCATTTTAGGCTTTTGTATTGGAATTAATTTAATATTATGTAAAGTATAAAGTGGTAAGTAAAAAACACTTGTGTGAAGGTGAATTATCATTCACCTAAATTGTAAAAGTTGATCATTTTGGAAGACTTTTTGCCATTTTTACAAAGCAAATATCCAGGAAAAGTAGAAGTGAAACTTTGAATTCATTGTTGAAGGCATAGTTTACATACTCTCCGAGTAATCTCCAAAAAATTTGAATGCCGAGTAATTTCTACTTTTACTCACGGGCAGTATGCAGATGGATTTTCTCCTATCAAATTATTGAGTAATCACCAGTAGCTCGCAAAAAACCCACAAACTTGGCATGTTTGTGTGTGTATAAATATGTCTATGTGTGTATATGCTTGCAAACTTGGCATCCTGTGTATGTTTATAGATATGTATGTGTGCATAGTGAAGTCCTGAGTATACACATACATAAATATCCACACACATTTGCCGAGTATTTGCCAAGTATTTGTTGAGTATTTGCCGAGTTTCTCCCGAGTCAAAATTTTTGGGCTTGCCGAGTACTCTCCAATTCTGAGTATGTAAACTATGGTTGAAGGAATAAGAACTATTTGCAGGACTTTGTAGTTCCTTTAATTTTCATGGGTTTTGTTTTTACTTTAACGTTTATTATGAATCCCTTCATCTATTCCTTACATTCTTTTGGGAAATGCAAATTAGTTTTTAACATAAAGGCAAAAAACTATATTTAACATAAAGTGGTAAGTTAAAAACACTTGTGTGAGGGTGATTCATCATTCACCTAAATTGTAAAAGTCGATCATTTTGGAAGACTTTTTGCCATTTTTACAAAGCAAATATCCAGGAAAAGTACAACTGAAACTTTGAATTCATTGTTGAAGGAATAAGAACTATTTGCAGGACTTTGTACTTCCTTTAATTTTCATGGGTTTTGTTGTTACTTTTAGGTTTATTATGAATCCCTTCATCTATTTCGTACATTCTTTTGGGAAATGCAAATTAGTTTTTAACATAAAGGCAAAAACTATATTTAAAATAACTGATTACAAAGAGAGTGTCAGTCTTAAAAAGACTCTTGGCACACAAATTCCAAAAAATCCTAAAAATCCAGATGGACTAACAATAGACAATTTGTACAAGAGGAGGAATCCTCCAAACCCCATAGACAAGGTATAGGACTTTGTAACCTTGAAGATTGTTTATATTGTATCATAAGTAATTTTTTCCTTTATGCTAAAACAAATGAACCAAAAGGAAAGCGAATTAACAAAAGGAATAACAAAGTTGGCAGGAAAGACACCCCAAGAGCCAAAAGTCCACCAAAAAGCACCAAGCAAGAATCAAGAACCCAGAAAGGCATTGTAGTGAGCATTCACAAAATCACTAAAGGCTCTATTTGAATCCTATATAGGGCAATCCTGATTGCTTCCAATATCAAACTTGATATTGTTCCAATTTGAAGCTGATTTAGCCAAAATATCAGTAACCTGATTTCCTTACCTTCTAGTATGGCTTCACTGAACAACATTGAAACCTTGAATAAGGATGTCAAAATCTTGCTTACAATGATTCAGCTGCCACTACTGGAAGCGACAGTAAGACTTGTTTTTTAAATGATCAACTAAAATTAGAGTCAGATTCCAAAATAATATGAGAAAAATGATTTAGCTTAGCTACTAAAAGATCTTGACAAATGGCCATAGCTGCAGCAAAGGTTATTGGAAGCAACACCAAGACTACCAGCAAACCAGAACTTAACCCCACCATTATGGTCACAACAAATGTTAGAGTTGCGACTGAGATTCAAGATGAGTTTGGGACCTTTGCATCCTATTGGTTAACAGATTTGTCGCTGCAGTTTGGCCTTGAGAAATGACCTTGAATCGCCCAGTGAATAAATACAAAGGAACCAATAGTTAGAGAGATCATTATTGGATTAGCAATCTTCCTCTTAATTTTAGAGGTACAGTGCCCTCATATGGTAAAATTGGATTTTTAATTGGGTATGTTTTTAACCAGAAAGCAGGAAAGCCAAGCAAATTAAAACATAAACAAGAAAGATAACTGCACAGAAAAGAGAATGTACACTGATTCATTTCCTGAATGCATAAAGAGCATGTGGAGAATAAAAGAAGCAACTGCAGTTTATCATATGACAAACATTAAAGAAATAAGTAATAACTACAAATTCAACAACAAACCAGCCATGTTATCCTTCATTTATTTCTCTAACTAAAAAGCTCACAAACTCTTTCCCTTTCTATAAAGTGAAAAACCCAATCCTCTTCCTCCAAGATTTCCCAACACTTAGCCAAGAAAACGAATAAAAAAACCTCCTGCGTTACCTTTCCAAAGCTTTATAATCTTTCAATTTTGTAACTGATTCTTTTTCAGTTTGGGAGTATACAAATTTTTACAAAATAAATTATAAAAATAACTCGCGAGATCACTTTTCAACAATTTTAATTACAGACATAAGGGCAAGGACCTTATAATAAAATGATGGCCCTTTCTCTAATTTGACATGCATACTTGTACTATCATTTTCTGCTGCATCTCTTAAAGCATCTTGCAATTCCATTCGAGTTAAGACTTAGGTCTGTCTTTGGTCTTATAATGTCCATGTCAGCCAAGTCAATTACAACAGAAGGCAATCAGCATTGACAATATGTACAAAAGATGCCAGCATTGCATATTGGTCTTCTCCTCCATTCAACAAAGCAAACTAAAATGAAGGAATCCAATCTGTCCTATTGATGTGTAAACAAGATCCCCAAGATGTGGGTCTGCATGAAGCAAGCTTGTCTCAAGTAGTTGGACCAATGATGCTTCTACACCCCTGTTAACTAGATTCAGAAGTCGATTCCTTGCTTCCAAGTGCTTCTATTATGAGTAAATACAACCACTTGGACTTGAGCCCGTGGATATGTAAAGTAATTCTTTAGGATTATCACCAGTCATCTATTTCATTGTCAAAACTACTTTTCTGGTTAAGTAATGAATGTGGACCAAAACTAATGCACATTCTGTTTTTCAATTGGTCAAACACTCCCTAAGTGGTTGCGGACCAATGGAAGGCACCCCTCCTGGTCAAACACTCCCTAAGTGGTTGTGGACCAATGGAAGGCACCCCTCTTGGTCAACTCTATTAAGGGTGCTACTAGTTGCAACAATACCCTAATAAATCTCCTACAATAGCTACAAAGGCCCAAGAAATCCCACTATTGTGTCGATGTCCATCGGGTAGGCCACTCCTAGATAGCTTGTACTTTGGTTGAATTCGTCTCTACACATACTTTACTAATAATGTGTCCCAAGTACAAGCTCTTATGCATCCCAAACTCACATTTTCTTTTCTTAGCAAAGAAGCTCTACTCCTACAGAATCACCAACATTATATCCAATTGTTCAATATGTTCTTCCCTTGTTCAATTGTAAATCAACATGTCATCAATGAACACCAATACAAATTTCCTCAAATGAGGTCTGAAAATTTCATTAATTGCTAACTCGAAAATGGTCAGTGCATTGGTGAGCCTAAAAAGCATCACCAAAAACTCAAAGGGCTCAAAGGGCCCAAACGCAATCTTAAAATTCTCCTCAATTTTAACCATATTTGACAGTACTAGACCGAGTCAATCTTGGTGAAATATGCTACCCCATGTAACTCATAAATACAAGGCATCAGATACTATCACATCTCATTTTCTTGCATAAACTTAATTGATAAATAAATTGAACTGATTAAGAATATTGATTGAACATCTTATGATTGTGGAATTGGATAAATGTGTCTAAATTAGATGTTATTTTTAAATACATGAAATAGAAATTAGATTTGGAATGAAAATGAAATGGAAATAATTATCATGTTGTGATTATGAGTTAATTCAAGTATATGCTCCCACTATGATTTTTTTAAAGACTAACATACTGTTGTGCGACTGAGTGCTACTGAGTACAGGTATATGTCAAGGCGAGAACATGGTTGAGGTAGGGGTATCCTAGCCACTTGGCAATGAATAACACGATGGATCTCGATGCATGCACACACACACGTAGCTGCATTCATATTTGCATTGTGTGATATAATTTCACTGTGTTATTTCCGTCATGCATTGTGTGTTATGATTTAAATTAAATCTATGTATAAAGGTTATTATATTAGCCAAAATAGACTTAATTGGTGAAGTAAAATATATCTTAAGAGTATGTTGTTTTCGAAAAGATATGAGAAATAAAAGATTTTATAAATTGCATAATTATTTATGTTTAAGAAATAAATAAATATATATATATATATATATATATATATATTGAAAATTTATTATTAAATGATTGGAAAATAAATAAAAGATTTTATTTTTATAAGAAATTGCATAATTATATTTATAATAAAAATATTAAATATGAATATATAAATATTTATATAGTAATTATTATTAAACAAAGAACTAAAACAAGTTTTGATTTCAGTTATAAATTAAATAAAAATAAGTTTACATGAAATATTATTAAAAAGAATAAAATAAAAATTAAATTAAATAAAGAAAGGAAAGATAGTTATAATTTTTTTATGAATAACTTGAAAACATGCGAAGGCTAAAAGGAGCTATTAGTTCGAAGAAAATAAAGAACTTTAGTTAAAACTTTATTTGCATGGGTATTAGCAAAAGAAATAAATTCAATAAGTTTAAAAATAAAATAAAATAAAATAAGATATATTAAAAAAAATGCATGATTGAATAAAATAAAGATATCTAAAATGAGAATATTAAAGTGGAGTTATAGTTAGTACAAGAAAACATGCGGGAGTCCAAAATAAAAGATGCATGAGAATAATAAAATTAAAAAAAAACTTGAATCTTTCTTATATTTAACGAACGAGCAAACTAGAAGAGGAAGGCACGCTTTCTTGGTTTTGGCGCTGCAACTAAAAAGGGAGAATTAATGGGTGGGGGCTTAACTACCATAGCGGAGGAAGATGAGCAGCTCCATTTAGACACAAAGAACAGTGAATAAAGCAGACATGTTCAGTTACAAGTGACCATTGTGCTGGGGAATTGAAACTCAGAGCAGCCTGAAGTAATCAGCAGGAAAAGATTCAACAATTGGGCCATTTTTTTATAACTGGAGTAATTCATTGGAGCAAAGCCTTAAAGCCATCACCAGAGGTAAATTCTTCAGAAAAGTTTGATAATGGTCGCTGATAGAAGAGTATATTATGTCCATCATCTGGTGCATGGAATGGAAGGTTAAAATAAAATTATATTAAGGTTATATTAAAATGGTTTAGTATTTATATATATACTAAGAGTTTATCTTTAACACATACAAGTTCCTTAATGCTGTTCAAAAATTACAGTGTTCCCGTAAATTACTATATAATATTAGACAATTAAGTAGAGGGTTACTTAATTTTAAGATTTGTGTGAAATAAACAGGTAGAATGTCATTATGAACCTGGGATTGTTTTTTTATTTATTCATTTTATAAACTGTGATTTCAAATATTGGAGTGGATGTTTTCTGTCCTGTAAGCCACACCAATTTAGTAAACTGTATATGAGCATCAATCAGGCCAAAAACTCAACTCTCCTTGTGAATGTTGTTAGAAATTAAAATGGACTGCATGAGTATGACATTTCCTCCTAAATAACTTAAATAGTATTGGAAATTTCTTTGAGGCATGTTTTCTTGTTCAAACTTGTAAGGTTTCTTTGTAGAATTGATGTTTAAACAATGAAATAACAGATAGGGACATATATGCAAAATTTTATTGAATTATGTTGGAAGTAGCTTAGATAAATTTTAGTTATTGCATAAAACGGAAATAGATTCACGTTTTCAATTACATTTAATAATGCATGATATAAGAACAGAAATGCATGAATTTGCTTGAAATAGAGAGAAAACATTTAAAGATCAATGCATGTTAAAACTAGTCACATATAAAAAAAATGAATTGCATGTCAATGATTATTTTACTTTATTGGGCATGAAAAGGTGACACAATGAAAAATGTATTTACATGAAAGAAAAGAGTAAATATTTATTTTTATGAATAATATGCATGTTATCGTCTTCTATGTGATTGGGTTTACCTTCCGGGATAGGGTGCTGAATATGGGTTAACAGAGAAGTTGATCCTCTTTTCAAGATCTACATGATTCTTTTAGTGCTTTGGCCAAAGCCATGTGTTCATTGAAATAGATGAAATTTACCTAGAAAAACTATTATATATTCTCTGCCATATCCTGTTTGTGGGACATTGCATGTTCATGTTAGAAATGCATGTATATACATCAGGCTTGCACCGAGATTCCCTCCTGCTTTTTATTTCCAGGTTGCGAGGTACTCCGTGCAAAGTCGGGTATTCTTCGTGTTAGGAAGAATTCCGGGGAAGCATAAGCTTCGTGGTTGGGCAGAAAAGCTCCTGAGCCATGTTCTCGTCTCTTGACTTGTGGATGACTGTGAGGGTCGATGGTGACCGAAGACTGTATTCTATGTCTTCACATTATTATTATATCATTGTCTATATTTGTACTTTCAGATTGTATCATTATTTGACTTCATGGCATGAGAGCCAGAGTTGTATTTTTGTTTATAATATATTATGTGCTTTTACCTAGATTATGCACTACACATATGAGGATATGTTCTGATATTTATTACTTAATGAAGTTGTATCAATTTTATTTCATGTTTATGAGATCATGAGTGGATTATTATTGTTTTGTGAGACTGTGTTGGGAGTCGATCCTTACAGATACCTACCTATTCTTGACAGTTTTATTGTTAAGGGCTCTATAATCAATGCACATTCCCATCGTTCCATCTTCCTTCTTCACAAGTACCACTAAAGATGCAAATGGACTCATGCTAGGTCTAAAGTGTCCCAAACTCAAATGCTCTTGTTTGGCCATTACATGTTGTCCTCCAATCCTCCCCTTGACTTTGATGTAGTACTTCAATGCTCCTAACAAGGATGCATTACTAACTAGTCACTCTCCTCCTAGTGATGGAAGACCTATTATCATGCCTTTTGGTGATGCCTCATCCTCTCTCACACTTTGTGCCTCTATGCATGACTCGGACTCTCCCTCATCATTGGATTACACCTCAATCAAATGGACTTTCCCCTTTCCCAAGAACCTATGTGTCAATTCCCAAGGTTCCTTACAACTAAAACATGGCCACTTCACATCTCATTATGAATCATGTCAACCAACTACTAACTCCTAAAGATGTACCCTATCCCTTGGTGTCCTATGGGTTGAAATGGTGCAGCCCCCAACTTCTATGGAAAAGGTTTAAACAAAGCTTCCTACTACTGTGATGCCCCTGGACTACACCTCTAGAGGTAGACCCTTGAAAAGATTGTTGGGGGTAGTAATTTCCAATGTCAAGGATCTTTGATGGTTGAGTGTAATGAGTCTAGGTTAAGGGCTTCAACTACACCTCTGAGGGGCTCTTTCAACCCTTCCATGAAGAGGAAAGTTAGATGCCTTTCTAGCACAGCAAGTAGCATCACAGCTACCCTTTGGAAAGTATGCACCCATTGGACCTTAGTGTAACGTGTAAGCCAACTCTCTAAAGTGTTCCTCTAGGTCCTGCCTCTCAAATTTTTCATCAACCTCTTATAAAACTTTTCATAATTGGTGTTAAGGTTGTGACCTTAAGTGACTAGACCATAATACCACCACTTATGTGCAACCTCCCCAAGTGAAGGATAGCACATTTAATTGCTTCCCCTGTGTACATAGGACTCAATGAGAAGTGTTCAATTTTTGGATCCAAGCTTGGGTTGAGGCTTTGTTGGATCTATCAAATGAGCAAACTGGTCAAATTCCCCAACCCACTTTGCAAATATTTAACAGTCCTATTTGGGGTGGGTTTACTTACATTTTTTGTTATAGTTTTTGCCTTCAATGTGCAAAAAAACTCAAACAAAATGTATACTCAAATTTCAACACTATTTGCCCCATATTCAACATGGAGATCATCCAAGTCCTACTCCTGCTAGTCGTCCAAAACTTCTTCCTATGATATGGCTTCTTTATGCAAGAACATGACTCTTGGTAGTTCAATACCAAAAACTAATTTTACTGGAATGTTTTGGTTTGCTACTAAAGATGAAGATTACCCTTGTGTGCCATGACCCTAAGGCATAGTGACATGGTTTGGTTCCTCAATTCCCTTACCCTACATACTCTGGATGAAAAGATCAATGAGTTGTTGTAGATTTTAACACCCTGATATTTGAGTAATGTGTTTTTGTTTTAGTATTTTTTTTTTGTTTTTGGTCTTTGCTTTGATTGTTTTTTGTTTTTTTTTTTAAATTCCACATGCTGGCCAGATCTTAGCTTTAGTACTAATCTAAAGACCTCAATCAACTGCACATAGAAAACAAACCCAGAATTGTTCTAACAACAAATAATTTTGTTCTTTATTTTATCTTTAATTCAAAGTTTCAAACACATTCATTCAAATTGAAATATACTAGACTGATGCACAAATAAAACAAACCCAAAAATATTTTCCTTTTTTATTATATCTTTATTTCAAACACATACATTCAAATTAAAACAACCAGTGTACCCCGGGGACGCATCCCCCCCCCTAAATCCCAAGCGTTCCCGGAACGAGGACGTCCCCGGGACGTGGGGACGGCGTTCCCAAGTCCCCAACGGCACCACCAATTTTGCCACTCACCGCCAGGGACGCGGGGACGTCCCGGCATTCCCAGGACGCTGAGGTGGATGCCTGTGTGTCCCTCGAGCGTCTCGGGGACGCCCAGGCGTCCCCTACGGCAGCAACTTCAAGCACATGTTTTTAAAAAAAAAACACATTTTTTTATTATTTCTTTGGTTCTATTCGAACCCTAAGGGTATGTGGGGCCCATCTATGGTCTTCCTGCCTTCAAAAGGCCCTCCAAGCTTCATTTGTATTCACATTTTCATTTCTAATTGTTTGCTACAGAAAGAAGAAGAGTGAAGAGCTGAGAAAAAAGTGATTGGAGGAGTGAAAATAGTGATTTGCAATTTTGCTATTTTACTTCTTAATAGTCTTATACATCTTTTCATAACTAGCATTTTAAATACCATATGTATAGTATATAGTATATCCACCCCCCCCTTCCCCCCCCCCCGCCGCCGCCGCCGTCCCCAAATTGAGGCCCCTTTGTCCCCCCGTCCCTGACAGTGGTGTAACTATGTAAAATACACTTGACTAATGCTACTTACTAGGCACACTAACATGCAAATATGAGAGCCTCGACAATCCTAAACACTCTACAACATGTAGATTTTAACACCCTGATGATTATGTCATCATTCTATATGATTTTGTTGTCGCTCTACAACACAAATTACTTCTTGAGGGTTTTGGCCCCAAGACATTAGTTTGACACACATGGAGGTTTTCGTCTGCAAGCACCAAAGCTATTGTATGCAACATCAAATTCCTAGGAAGTAATTGAATTTTGGTTGTAATTTTCAAAAGTATCTTTCATTTTTCCCTAAACACTTCCTATAACCCTTGTGCTCCTCATTTCCTATATTCCTCAACCATATGTAGTTTCAACACTAGATTATCAATCAATGGTAGTTCCAAACAAATAAACGTGAAAGCCTTTCCTCTATCGATGCAATCCAAAACAATTACTTGACCACGCATTCACCTTCATTCCAGTCCACTAGAGCCCTAATGAACCAACCACATCAACATGCTTTTCTTATTCCAACACTAACTGAAAGTAACTACAATTCCAACCATGCTACTCCTATGCTTACAATCCATTCACTAACAATTGTAGATTAGAAAAAAGGACACCATGGACCATGAGTATCAAGAAGGGGTCATTACAACTTAGGGCCTTGTGCCAAAGAATAATCACTTGAGAGGCTCTATTGGTCCCAAGAGGGGTCATGTTTAAAGCTACATTGTATTTGGAATCATAATTCTTGTCTTGGCCAACCACAAACCTTTTAGTGGAATTATTCCAAGTCCTAGGGTTTTCCTTTGTCCATCGGACTACGTGACGTCTTCTAATTGCATCGTGCCCAATTAATACATTGCAGTTTCATGTCTTCTATCACAAATGAACGTCGCAACACCATTATATAGTGCCATCTGTAAACCCCTTATTTGGCCACAACTCTCCTTCACATTGCAATTTCATGCTTGTCGCGCTCTTTTTAAAGTGCAATAACCCAATAGCTTGACACTTGTCTTCACCTCATTAGAGTGCATGCTTCCTTTGCATCGCAATTTTTATCTACCAAAAGCTACCCAAAGTTGCGATAGTGTGCTCACTTAAATACAAAAGCGCTTTACACGTGGTCATTCCTTATTTGGTCGCAGTTTCTTAGTTCATCATAGTTTCTATCCACTCAAAGTTACTCAAGAATGCGATGATGCACTCTTCTTCCATGTGTCCATGGGCCCACTCCATTTTGCTACCACTTAACATTTGGCATCTCCTAATTGTGTTGCACAGCTGTAATGCATCGCAACTATACAAAAGATTTTCAAATGCCTTTTGCAATGTGTTAAGTAGATGCGATGACCATTGATTGTGCACGCCATATTAAAATCGACGGCCATTTTTCAAACTTGGCAAACGGATACATACAAGCATTCATTTCGCTCAAGTTTGCCTTAATTCGTGCAAAGGAAATTCAAGTGTTGGTGCGACTTCTGCAATTTTTCAAGGGTGAAATTAGGGTTTCTGAGCGTGCAAACGAGTGAGTAAAAGTTACTATTTGTTTTGAATTGCATTCTCTAGTATATTTTTTGGAATCACATAAATTAGAGTTTTCAATATACGTTGTAAAATATTTTGTGCTTATGAAGAAACCCTAGTTAAGTGGAGACCCTAGTTTTCTTTGTAACACCTTCAAGATGAGTCAATCTACTTCAAAATCTCGAGGAGTTAAAAGGAGTAGAGAGGAAGAATTGATAAAACAATTGCCTAGATCATCAAAACAATCTAAGCATGCCCAGGGCACTGAAGTAATTACAGACAGATTTGTTGATAAGGCTGGTGCTTTCAGGGATGCTACTGTCCCTCGACAAGAGTGGAATTTATTTGAGTATGGGTATAAGAAGAGCCTATCAGACAAGCCTATTTCAAATTTGTGTTGCATGGACTTGGGGAAGCTAGTCGTTCCCAATGTTTTTGTAAACGTTGATCTTATCAGGGCTATTTCCAAAAGATATGATGCAGAAAATAGAATTATCAAGAATGGGCATGGAGGTGTTCTTCTGCACCTAAACAAGCATTATATCACTAAGGTTTTCAACCTCAATGTCACAACAAATGTGCCCATTGATTTTGGTGCACTTAACAGAGAATTTGCTCCAGATAAGCATAGCTATAAAGTCATGTGGTTACCACAACAAAAGAGAAGAGATTCAGAACGCAAAATAGTCAAGTTCACAAAGGATGAAGTTGAACCTTTTAACTATGACATCTTTGAGGACTATTTTATTAATACATACTATGCTTTGAGTCAAGTCTTGAGTGAGGATTGTAAAGTTCAGATGTCAGTGTATATGATGATGCTTGTTGTTGATGTGCAGCATAGGGAAGTGTAATTTTGGGACAGGCTAGTTAGGTTTTATCAAGTCATAGCATTTCAAAGAAGAAAATTGTAAAGTTTTGCCTGTAATAGCAATATACAGTCTAAATTGAGACATATATGAGTGATATTCTTCAATACTCTAGTCTCCTTGTACACAATATTTTCTGAATCAATATGATCATCAGATCAAGGATTATGAAGGTCTCGATTGCTGATAAATGTTTTGTTGATGGCTTCCACTCAAGGAATAGATTAATTGCTTTCAATCAAATGTTAAAATATTGTGATATAGTTAAGGATTTGTAAGAAGAATTGTGTTGTTGAATAATAGCGGGTTGTGCTGTTATAAAATAATAGTGTTTGTAAACCCTTGGATTTGTGCTTGAGTTGTTGTTATGAGAAGATTTCACAATTTTTGACTCAGTAATTGGATAAGGCATCAGTCAAGTAAATTACTCTGTCCAGGACAAAAGAAGAAACTAAATCATGATATTTTAAGCTTTTTGTGATTAGTTCTTAGTTTGTTTTCTTACACCATAATCTAATTGAGCTATGGGAACATCTGAATGAAGTAAATGTATATGTGTTGAATCCCCAACATTATGTGTAAGAATTTTATCTGCTGAAACACCATGCATTCATAATTGTATATCTCCAAGTGTTGTTGTGTGAAGAAAAACCCACCTTGGTTTTGCAGAGTCTAAAGTATGGAAGGATGTTCAAATCCTTGTTCGTTGGCCACTGACCTGACATTCTTGATCATGAGAAGTAGCTTACCTTTAGAGAAAATCAGATAATCAATTGGAGGAACCAACACCTTCTACACCAAATACACACTATAATAGGAGGTTTAATTTATTTGCAAAGTACAGTGGACAACAAAGAAAGATCCAAGGACTAGGTAGTGTCCAAATAGCTCAATGCATAGCAAGAGGATAGAGAGTAGCCCAAGGAAGCTAATTATTATGATCACACTCATGTGAAAGTATTGATATTGTATTATAAATAAAACCAAGGTCTAAAATGTTGTAAGCCCATTGTAGCAGAAAATGTTGATATAATTCTGAATGTTGATCATACATACATACATATATGTAGTGAATCCAAATATGGCATACGACTCTGTTGATATTTTGATTATCACTGTGCATGAATTGTGCGTGTTTGTGTCAAGACTACATGGCTGGACGGTCCTTAATTAGACCCCCCATCTATGAATGTATCAAAAAATTATATAACACAAAATAGAAAAACAAAAACTTTTATAGGAATTCAAACCACACCAATAGCTTCAAAATTTTAAAAACTCACCATACAACACCTAGCGAATCCGCCCAACCCCCACCCTCGATCCCCGACCCCCCCACAACCACCATTGTGTTTAATGACTAGTCTTAGTAATAAGATTTAATATTAGGTTAGCAATATTCAAATCAAATTTATCTGAACTGTCCCTCCGTGATCCTCAACTGCAGCACTTTCGTAATATTTCTCGCATTAAAGTGTTCATAACAGATTTTCTTTATCAATATTAACCGCCAACTTCTATTAATGAATACAATGAAGATTTGAACAATATTTGATGATATACTCATGTCTGTCTATTAGATCAGCATCATGTAACTATCCTAAGGTTACCCTACAATTTGATTAAAATAATTGCTAGGGTGATTGTAATGATACAAAGCCTAAACAGGCCAATGCTTTCATTTTTGTGTTTCAATTGGTACTCATCAAAGAAAGTAAAGTGTTTCAAGGTTTGGTATATATCATGTTTTTAAGTTGTCTAATCCCTTTTCAGTAGGTTTGCATTCTGTAACATGCAACTTGAACCTATGATTCTTCTCAATGATATGTACAGTTGTTTATGTTCCATAGTTTTTGACATTTTCCAATCCTTCAAATCTCTTAAATGTACTTAACTTATATAGCTATGACAATAATGCTATAAGACGTCTCAACATAATATGAGGCCAGTGAGGAACTAAATTAAATTATTTTAAGGCAGTAAAACAGCTATTTCATTAACAAGCAGCGTTTCTCCAAGATTCACAGATGGAGTTGGGGGGACAATGCACTTACGAAAGGGGGTCAGCAAATAAAATAATATATCAAAATTATTATTTAAATTTTTTAAATACAAATAAATTAAAAATACCTAAAAATAACTTAAACAAGCTTAAAAAAGATAAATATATAAAAAACATGAGCATTTAAATATATTTAATAAATAGATAAAGCATAAAGATGAGCCCATACCCAGTATATAACTCTTGAAAACTTTTCTAAAATTGAAAGGGAGCTACTACATAGTTGTGCGAGTCAATGTCAGTCTGAAACAAATAAACCTTTGACCACCACTAATCAGATGAGATCGCGAGTTTGCTCTCCATTCAACAGGTCCCCAACTTTCATTAATGACTTTGTGTTTTACTTTTATTCCTTGCTTCTAACCAGCAATGCCCTCATGTCTAAGTTCTTGCTTTTGTAAAGAAAAATGAATGCCATGAAGTTGATTTTTTTCATTTTGTTTGTGAAAGCATTTTGGTTCAACTGGATTTCATCTGAGGAAGGAAAAGCATTGATGTTGTTCAAGAATAAAGCTGGCAAGGAATCTCAAACTTTCCTAGCATCATGAAATGATCCTCCCCAATTCCTGTGCAAATGAACTGGAACCACATGAGACAAATTCCAGCAAGTGAGCACTCTCAATTTAGCTTTGCTAAATCTGGAAGGCTACCTAGATTCCTCACTCTCCTCTCTACTCCATCTGAGAAGGCTTGATATCAGCCACAACAAGCTCAGGAAGCCTTCCACATTTTATTTTATTGGAATTTTTTTCCTTCTGTTTAAAAGTTGCAAGCATGAGTATACATTTTATTTTATTGGAATTTTTTTCCTTCTGTTTAAAAGTTGCAAGCATGAATATACACAGGGCATCACCAAATTTAGCAGATAAGAAGAGGACATCCCCCTTTTTAGGGATGTCCCACTTTTATTAAGAAAAGGTGGGCATAGAAGGAGATGCCCTGCCCCCCCACCCCCAGAATGTTTTAGATGTCCAGGTTGGTTGTCTAGGCCCTGGGGAACGCTGTATAACATTAAGTTATTTTGGAATTTGTATTACTGCAGTCACAAAAACATTCTGTGCATAGCACATCTATTAAAATAGAAAGATTTGCATAAAAAAACACATCTCTATTACTAGCACAAACTGCATTAAAAAAAATCCAGTCACCATCCTTCTTACTAATGTCAATCAAGCTCAACCATGTTTCCAGTTTTCCCGAATATGTGCATCATAAATCCCAAGATGCTTACCCCAACATAAACTCTTTGAAACTTACCATAAGGAAACAAATAACAAAGAAAAACAAGACATAATCCAAATTTATAAGCATCAACAAATAAGTTAATTAGACAGCCTCATTAGTCACTCTTGATCCAGAAAGCCATGTATTACCTGCTGCATTGGGAACTCAGGTGATATATATGTCCAAAAATAGTCCTCGCTTGTAGACCTGTCACCTGACATCATCCCATCAAGCATTCCAGAAGTAAGCAAAGTTGATGATCTAGTACGACCCAACCGTATACGAACCGCCTTTGCTGAATATATAGGGAACCCCATCTGAAAGTAGGCTGATGGAAAAATCAAGCAAACTTGTTAGCACCTTTGACCCTTGTAAATCAAACTGTGGCTCAAGACTAACAAATAGAACACGATTTGATCTAGCATATACCTTGAAATGGGTGTATTTTGACTTCATGGACTACACATAATCTAGAGCTCAACCTGTAAGTCAATGTTTCAGGAACATTGGAGTTACTCTCCCCTTGACTTGACCAATAGGATGGTCTGTCATCTTCCGTAGCTGATGGATGTAAAGTATACATAATGCTCTCATCTGGAAAGATGTCAGTACTGGATGCACTGATAGGGTGCTGAATACAATTATTTTCAGTTGCAGGTGCCATAAGATCTCGTGCTAATCGTGTGTAGACCCTATGCTCTCTCTCTAGATTCTTCCATCCTGTGACCTTGCTCAAAGTGGCTCCTTCAGAATTGACTTGCTGACCAATTTCAAAGGCGCATACAAGCCTAGACACTTCTGGAAACAGTTTGATGCAAAGCTCTCTAGAACATTCGCTTTCAGCAACTGCAACAAGTACCTGGCAGGTAATTGCTCAGAATGCAAGAAAAACTCAAGCCACAATTCATCAGAATATATATGATTACAGGTTAAACCATAGCAAGTCAAGTTCCCAAATCACTGAGCATGATTTAATTTACTAGGCTAGAATCTGAAGCTAACTTCATCCTTCATACTAGGTGCACATGTATGACCATGAGAAATGTAGGTTTAATCTTGAAAGTCATTTTCATGTTTGTAGAATGGAGAGCATTATTTAAATTTAAAAAAATATGTGTCAATAGATGCAGTGTAATTAACAATGATGCTTTTTTAAAAGTATTTTTAGGTAGTTTTCAATCCTGAAATTTCTCTTTTCTACAAGCATTGACTACAGAAGTTTAAAATCTTTAGTAAGGGTTAACTGTCAAATTTAGGACTTTATTGCATCCTCTCAATTTACTTGTTAATAAGAAGATAAATATTTTCCATCTTGTTGATTCTAAATGTCTAATTGGATTTTTCTGTTTGTAAGATTCTTCACATATAATGAAGCCAAGAACTATCATTGACGTGAAATCTTAACTGTAATGGAATCACTGGGATATTCAATGACTTGTTAAATTTTCGATAGAATTCTGTTATTTTTCACTAGGATCAGACCAATCTGGCATGAAAAAATAAGTCAGTTTGAAACCATTATTCCTCTCATTGATCGGAATACAAAATCTAAATCTTCCAAAACAAAAAAGTATCTCTCCTAGCAAAATCTCCAATACACATTGATTTGCAAGGCTAAAGGCATATAAAGTGTGTGCAACTCCATATCATGACCCAAAAACAAGTTAAACAGAACTGCACAATTATTCCTCCACAGGCTTAGAGATTTTAAATTATTTTAGATTGAAAACACTGTGTAAAGAATTTTTGTCGCAAAATCCCTGTAACTTATAGTAATCATCTGTGATCTAATCTACAAATAGGTGTGAAGCTGATAGAAGATAATAATAAGCTGTGTTTATAAGACTGTTTTGATACTGTGACAGCTTATCGAAATGCATTTAAGACAATCACAGATGAAATCACACAAAACATAATGAAGACATGCATCATTTAGGTTATATATCATTAAATTATTGGAATTTCTTTGAACTCCTCAACTTCATTTAGGTTATATATCCTAAATTTATTGGAATTTCTTTGAATTCCTCAACTTTGTGATCAAGTTAGACCTACATATAGAAAGTAAATGGAATATAATAAAAATTACCAAACATGAGCTAGTAGTTTGTCTTTTAAAACAAATCTTACCTTGTTCATCCAGAAAAAAATATAGATTTTACCAAAACAAAACTGGAAAGCCACAAGGCACAATATTTGAACTATCAAGCACATTATTAAAAACATGCTTTTTTCATTCACAGCATTGGGACTTATCTGACCCCAACATTTACAGTACTTATCAGCCACAAATCCACATTACCTATAACTTCAGTGCTTACAAAAAACTGGAAATTATTTCATTAGCTTTCTAATAGCGGATTTACTGTTTTGCAATTTACATTTCAACTTACAAAAATTATCCCCTTAGATTTCCAACAAGTACTGACTTGCATTTGACGAGTGATTTACCAAAACACTGCTATCACGTACTGGACACTGAAATGATTAATGGCAAAATGGGTTTGCCAGTCACTTTTCAACAAATCTGTTAAAAACCTATAACTAAGCATAAAAGGAAGGTTTTAGCATTGGTCAAGGGCTTATCAAAAAGCCAAATAGAAAAAATTCCAATAACTTGGTGCATAGACATATCATTTTTCCAAAATCAGTATTTATCAGTTTCAAATTCAATATATCATACAACCTCTATGGGCAATCAATCATTAACAAAATAGGCATGAGAAGCAAACTATCATCACGACATATCTCCAGCCCCTTTTGATCAAATCCAGTCATTTATTAAGCAAAACGGCATTACCACCAAAACTTAACCCCTCTCACATTCCAAGAGCACAGAGTAATCACACACCAAGGACTCATCTGTATTTATTGCAGTAAATGACCACATAATTATAAGGATTTTATCATTTAGACTTCTATGGTTACATGAAATTCACCACAAAAACTTTTTGAGTGACACCTACTTCATCATGTATGTAACATAGCCTACTTCATCATTATGTAACATAACTCAATATTTTACATTAATTAAAAATTTAAACAAGTACAAAAAGGTATGACTCAATGACAAATATTGATTAAAAAGGGTCAATTATTGTGTTTCTTGGTTAAGTTGGGCCCTAGATAGAAGTCTTGTCTAGGATTCTTGTTTAGAATTTTTCATATTTGCAAAAGATGGTGAGAAATTTACCAATTGGGATTTTATTTAGCAATACTTGATAAGGTGATTCAAGGTAAGGAGAAGAAGTATCTAGGACATTTATTTTCTTAATATTTTTTGTATTTTCACTCTTCAAAGTGTCAATGTACACTAATAGGTTTCAATGCTTCTGTCTCTATCAACCATAGAGTTCAAAGAATGAATTAAACCCTAGCTCTAACACCAAATGAAGAGAAGTAATACCAATAAACCTATGCCGGAGAAGCAACGTTAACGGAGTCTTATATGCGATTGAAAGAAAAATGGACTCATAATATAACAGGAGAATTTAACTTGGTAAACCTGGTTAGGAAAAAACCTAGCAAAAACAGCACTCACAATACATTAAGTTGTTTTGCAAATGTCCTTAACCCAAATCTACTTGTGAATGTTTATAGGCACATCAGTATAGGAAACTGCTGAGTGGTATTACAATGCAATGACTATAAACCCCTAGGCTGAAAAACCACCTATAAGCGCCCCACAAAATTGTGACAATGTGTACACTCTATAAGAGGTGTAAAGACAGAAAGCATACAAGTTCCAACACATATCTAACAGCAGGTAGGATAGTAATTGACAAGTCTCATGTCTATGGTAGTAAGCATCAATGGCAGTTCGACGTACAAATATTTTATCTTTGTTTTTTTGCATGCAATTCCTTGTATAGAATTAATAATATACTTATGGTGTGTAATGTAGCACCAATATGTGATGATGGGTATAGTTGTGTGGTATATCCAAAACTATTTGTAACAGTCCAATGTAAGAAAAAATAATAAGGCACTACTCATTAGTATTAATTATACTGAGTTTTATAATGTACTCCTAATCCTCATATTGGGATGCAACAACCAAGAGAGTGCAATCATTTCCTATGATGAAATGTATGGATTGTGGCAGTATGGTTTGCTTTCTTTTGTGCCAGTGTTGTTGAGCTTTGTCCTTCAAATAAGATGTTTTTCATGTATTATGCTCTGGAATTATTGTGTGTTGTAGGCACAAGTGGCATTGGTTTCTAGGGATGTTGATAGACAAGGTATCAAGTGTGACTTGTCAATAGAAGATTGTCGTTTAAGCTTTGGCATATGTTATTTGCTACATTGTTTAATAGTTTCTATCACGTAAATCCAAAGGTTCACAGTGATGATCTTACACTTGCCAAGAATTCTGACCTGCATGCCAAAATACATTGAAACTAGATTAAGTTTAAGGCCCCACAAAGATGCTTACTACCAACTTCTTTACTTGTGCTAGTAATTCTTCATCCTAAGAGTTAGAATAGATTATTTCAAGGCTTACCCTTGTGCCTCAAGGACCAGGACCACTCCAAAGATATTAAATTATGTGAGACCCCTAGGTATCAAGGAGGATTAGAGAATGAATTCATCCTCTTCCTTGCCCCACTTTTTGTACATACAACTCATGTCGCACTTCATTCCCATTAGGTTTTGTCATTTATGTTCTTCTCGTGTTATCTTATCTATTGTGAACTTTCCCACAGTAAAGGCCTATAGGCCCATATGTTCAGTGTGTTCAGAACAGGGGCACTAGGCTGTGGAAGCCTATGATGAATAAATCTATCTCATATCTAATTGTCCAACTTGGTTATGGAAACCTCAGGTTCTTGAACAAATGAATCCATGCTATGCTCACAGCTCTTGCTCTGAGAAGGAGAAAACGAAATTAACACTTAAATTACCTCTACATAAGTAACAAATACCTCAATGTGCCCATGCATCCAATGATTTGAGCCTCAACCTCAAACCAAAATTTAGGTTATAGTCTCTGCACAGATTCTTACAGAATTTAAACCGATAGAGATATGAAGGTTTAAACAAAGCCGTATAGTCTCTCTGATTGTATATGACTGCTCTCCCTTTTGCTCTTACCTGCAGTGATACTCAGTCCTAGTTGCTCAGAAGTTGAGGTATGTTACTTGGTCAAAGCGATATATCCTGATTAATTTTTATAAAAATAATATAGAACAAGGAAACTGCTATACGTATGTGTGTATTATTTCAGAACGCGTGCTTTACAAATGCTATCATACTAAAGAACAGAAAACATACCAAAGTGCCTCCAAAATCGTGAGACAGCAGCCATACGAACGAGATCAGCAGGTGTCTCCAAATATTGAAGCACACGCCTTGCATTATCTGCACCTATTTGCTGCAGTAAATCATTCTCGTCCTCCAAGGGTGAATCCTCAATAACAAGTTCCATTTTTCCTAGACAACATATAAGCATTTAATGTGAGCTTTCCTGCATAGTTTCAACAAAGATGCCATCACACACTCCAATTACACATTCGCATCATCCTAATCAAAAACACTGAAAACACTATCAATCAATGAGAAAGTGTGCGTACATGTGTTTGTGCGTTTGAATTAAAGAGAACATCAACAATGAAAAAAATAAGTGCAAGGAAGTGATTTCTTCGATATATTCACATAAATCAATTTCATCTGAAGATAGGTGCCTCGACAGATAATCAGCTTTAGAATGAAGATACTAGAAAGCCCGAGGTAGTGTGCAGGCCAACATCTAGTGGTGGGTGTTTTCAACTTAATGAGTTGAGTTTGGGGCGTCATATATAACAGTAATGAATCAGAGCCAACAAGGATTCTTTAAATTAAATCATAGTAAAGTTGTCAATTAATAAGCAAGTTGGTGAACATTCATATTTTAGGGATTGAAAAGGACGAAACCAAAAGGCTCGAGGAAGCAATTTGCTGAATATGATTTCATAATTCAATTCTATCCAAAAATGGGCACCTAAAAAGATAATCACATATAGAATGCAAATACTACAAAACCTGAGGAAGGTGTAGCACTAGAACAAAAATAAGTAATGTTTTGAACAACATATTTGGTTCAATTCCACAAATTGATAAAGCAAGTGATGTTCATAAACGATGGCTATTGTCTAAACTAAATGTACTGAATCAATTGGCAACCAAACAGACACGACCTGGGCTAAAGGTTGGCAATTTCATCACTCTGAGATAACATGCCACGAAGGCTAAAGCATAAAACATTTTGTGCTCCAAAATATAATCACTGCAGTCGATAAATCAACCACTCAAAACAGAAAGATTGCAAATGGGACAACTAGGTCAATGATGGTCAAGGCTAAATTTGCATATTAATGCAGATTGGAGATGTGGAAGAGGAATTATATATATATCCTTGACTCGAAGGCTGTATGACAGAGATCAATGGCTTCTTTACCTTAACAGGAATACTCTACATGCCAAAAATTGTAAAGTGTAATGGAATGGAAGCCCACATCCACACAATTACCTATACAATTTCAACCTAACCATGGAGCTAAAAAGCACAGAATGGGCATTTCAATTCCGCGAGAAGAAAAGAATTTTAGAGTAACCATAGCCAACAGTTAACTGAACTCAAAAGCAAAGAATAAGCACTTAAATTCCACGAGCAGAAAAGGATTTTAAAGTAACCATAGCCAACAGTGAGTTAACTGGAATTGAAATGAGCAAAATATGGCTGCCCTAAAAAGGAGAAAAACACATCTCTGACCTTGCAAAGCTTCAGCGCATGTGAATTCCATCCACAACATATAATCAGTTTGTTTAGTACATACCTAATTATAACATGCTTGTTATAACGAATTAAGCTAAACTAAGTTCAAGGCAATAGTATCCCAGATTGCTAAATGAATGTTTACTTAAAAAACTACCAATATCGTCTCTGAATTGCACTCCAAAACATTAAATTCTTGATGGGTATACCCTAAATCTTGATAGAATTCAAAGCAATCCTGCCAATCAATACAAGGAGAGACACTTTCAAGGGAAATCGACATGAAATGAAAAAAAAACTATCGGTAGCTTCAAAACCTGTAAACGAAGATTGTGACAGGGTAAGGACCCTGTCCGTTCAGATCCTACAGCTGTAATATCTCTATATATAGCTATTTGCAATGGGACGAAAGAGGATAGAAGGAAAGGAAACATTCATCCCGAACAGGTTTTACACTACGGTCAATTATTAATGCTCCATGTTGTCAAATCAAAACCCAATGAAACAAATAAAATAGAATTAATGTATTTTTTAAGTTTCATATAAAGATATCTAGTAGCAGGGATAGCCCAAATAGGGGAGAAGGCCCACTAGTCGTGCGGGTTAACTTTGTCAGCGATTGATGGAATATTGTAGAACCTTCATTTTTTTTGAAATGTATAGTGGCTTCTTATTTATCTATAACTAGGGTTTGGAGGTGCGACTCATCATTCAACTCACATTAGCACATCTATTGAAAAGTGTCTAAAATTTGACTTTTTAAAGGTTCGACCAAAGTTTAATCATAGAATGCCCAATAATTGAACAAAAAAATATCATTTATTGTTTGTAGAATATCATATTTTTATTTAAAATAAAATTAATAT